>JACGDI010005823.1:1328146-1391795 GCA_014898725.1 Jacaranda copaia
TCCTAATCGAGCTTGTCAATAGAAGGAATAGGGAGTTTGCATTCAGTTACGACGGTTACTACATTCGACTAGGGTTTTTGAGTCCTTAACTCGGGTTTTTGAATGGCCGACTAGGGTTTGAGGCAGTTTCTCTGTATTTAATGGGCATATTAGTGCACAAAATACAAAGCGTACTGGGGCAAGCTGTCATTATAATAGTTACTCAGATTCCCGCACACGAACGCCTATAAATAGTAGGATAACTTACTTTATTTATATTTTTGTTGCCAATACTTTTGGTCAAACTATTACCTTTAAAGCTCTTCAAGCTTTTGTGCACTTTGCCTTTCAAATATTTCCATTATAAGTGCCTCTGCTGTTCTTGTTCTTTTGCACCTTTCTATTTGTAGAAGCATGTATACCAATTCAGATAGTAATAACACTAGGTCAGAAAATGTGACCCATGAGGGGGAGACTGGGGCAGAGCATATATTTGGAACATCTCATGGGAGTGAATCGAGTTCATCCACGAGCGATAGCTCTAGCTCTAGTAGTTCCAGTAGCTCGAGTGATATTAGGGTTGTTTTGGAGGGGGATGCTAGCCCTAGTGATGTGCCTGTAACCTGGGGCCAATTGTTTACTCCCGACCACTACACCGAAATAGCCTCTAAGATAACTCCTGCTGACTTAGTCCGTATTAGGGCAGCGTACCACATCCCTGAAGAATATGAACTGATAGTGCCAGGGACTCGAGGTAGGATGCATCGACCTCTCCAAGGGTATATAATTGTGTTTAATGACGGGTTGGCCTTAGGTTTTTGCTCGCCCAACCAATAGTCGATCGCTTACTAGGTCTAGAAGTTTGCATCACCCAATTACTCTCAAACTATTTTACCACACTATATAATTTTGCCGTGCTAATGCACTTGTACAACCAGCCTGCGTCTTTTGTCAAATTCTCAAACTTATTCCACCTACCCATGTCCTAGAAGTTGGGTAGTACTAAGAAGTCTAATTTTTATTACCTAACTGCTTGGCCCTAGCGAAAGTTTTTGGTGTCCCCTTCCTCTTCTTATAGGCAAGAGAGGAAAAGATATTTCTTTTATGTTTTAGGATTGGGGGTTCTTGCCATTCCAAGGGGTTGGTGGAAAGGGCTTATGGAGATACCCAAAAACTAAATGCCTAGTTAGCCTAATACATTTATTCAGGATTTGGTCGAATTTGGGCAAATTGAGGCCTCAATTCTGATCGAAGAGAGGTGTTTGGTTTTGGCTAGCTTATCACCTGCTCAACTCAACCTGCCTATGGGCAATCGACTAGGTAGAGACTTTTTGTCGACTGTTTTGATTGAACACTAATCTTTCTAGTCGATTCTGATGTTTGCTTACTTTGTTTGCCTATGCAGATTATGATAAAATAATGGTCCGCAACCGTAACGAATCCTAAGTTTAGGCCTTAAAGGCCGAGGAACATCATCGAACTGCTGCCGCTCGATGAGAAAATGCTCTCTCTGAATAGGTGGGTTTAATAAGGTCAACGTCTACACCGTCCCCACCACAAATCAAATAGGCTCCTGAAACCCAATCTGCTCACTGAGAGAAGCCTGTACACAACAGCCTCATGGGATAGGGCAAGAGGCAAATGGTCAAACAGGAAATTTTGGCACCAAAGAAGGCTGCAGGGGGCAAGGGAAAGCAAAAGGCTGTGATAAGTTACAACCTGTTTGGTAAATCGAGTAACGGTCTGATGTTCTAGCTTCCTCAACTGTCTCCTCCCTAATTCGCCACCAACCATAACAAGAAGGTAACCGACTCGACCTCCATCATCCAAGAAGGACCGACGGGTACTGAGGCTTTGAAATGGATGACATCATGGCTATTAGTAACTGATCAACGAAAGCTGATAAGCCTTAATCAACTCAGGACAATAAAGGCAATCTCCTATTACTGCAATGTGATAAGTATGAGATCGATAGTCTCAACCATAATTTTTCTTTTATATATTGGTTTGATCAATAACATTATTGTATTTTAGATAGGACAGCTGGGCTACAACATGTACCGACAATCTGAGATGGCACTGGCTGCCAAGGAAGAGTTGAAGGCTAGGAAGAAATAGAAACGCTTAAGGTACAACTCGAGTCCTCCCAGCTCCAGGTTGAGCAACTAAACAAGAAAATTGCCGACCTTCAGGAGCAACTCGACTCAAAGGATCAATAGTTGATCTAGGCCGTCGAGGATTGTAGTCGAATGGACAATATCATAAAGAAGGCCTAGCTAGACCTGCAGGTGAGCTTCAATTCTGGTCGAGCTTGCGGCCATGCAGAGGTAACCAGCCAAGCTAAAGAGGCCTTCCTTCGATATCTGCTCACGGTGCAGCGCGAGGCTATTAAGCAGTTTGTGGTGAGTATGGCTTTTTAAGATGCCAGCGTGGTTGCATAGCTTGATGATGCTCGTAAAGCATTCTACAAGGCCATCAAGCTGCTCAAGCACTTAGGCTATGCTTTTCAAGCTAAGAATAGGAGCTAAATGAGCCTCGTACTGAATGAGAGACTGGAGCCTTATCCTGATCCAAAGGAGGGCGGCGTCGAGCAGGCCCCAGAGGGTAAACCTACCACTATTACACCCAATACACCACTAATTGAGGTGCAAAAAAAATGCTGAGGTCGATGCTAGGCTAGAGAAAATATCCGCTAAATTCATGTTTGCGGAAGACCTCATAGCTTACATGAAGGATAAAGAGGTCGATCTGGCACAGTACGTACTATAGTTGACTAACATTATGGGCAACATCCCAAGACCTTCTGAACCTCCCCAAGCAGTCTCTCCGCTCACCTGTGCGGCTCCTAAATTGGACTCAAAATGGGCTGAAGGAGACCAAGAAGTGCCGAGCAGGAACTGAACCAACCTTTGTCTCCTTTGTTTTTTTTTTTTGTAACCTGCCAGTGAATGATGAATAAAGGTATATTTTTCTTTTCATTTCCATCCTATTGTATCATACATAGCCTTTGATTTCTATTTTGATAATGTGGAAGATATTTTGATTGCCCGTCGTGTAGCTATTATGTTGCACGACTGTGTCATCGATTGATTAATAATCTTGGTTGACTATTTGTTGAACCCTTAGATTTAATTACCCATTAGAAGGAATCATATCCTTTGGCAACTACAGGGTCGATAAAAATTAGATGGTTTTCTAGAAAATCTCATTCGTCAACTCGAAGGTCGACTAGGTGGTCGACTAAAAACTTCTAGGAGCCGTTTGAATGGCAGTAAGAGGCTGCTTATTCATCAACTATGGGGTCAACTAAAAACTTGGACGACTAAGAACTATTTAAGTGCAACAAGGGGCTGCTTGTTCGTCGATGATGGGGTCAACTAGAGATTTGAACGGCTATGAGCCATTTAGGTGATAGCAAAAGGCTGCTTAGTCATCGACTATGGGGTCGACTAGAGACTTGGACGGCTATGAGCCATTTAGGTAGCAGCAAGGGGCTGCTTAGTCATCGACTATGGGGTCAACTAGAGACTTGGATGGCTAAGAGCCGTTTAGGTGGCAGCAAGGGGTTGGTTAGTCGTCAACTACGGGTCGACTAAAGTTCTTAAAGATAATAATAAAGCCAATATATTTGGGATTTTATTCAAGCTAAAGGGCTGCAAAGATAAGTACTATACATTTTTAAATATAAAACTTTCTGAGATTGATGGTGTTCCACGGGTGGGGAAGTTTCTCTCCTTGCATATTAGCCAGCCTATAGGCATTGTGCTTTACTACTTTGATAACGGAGTATAGTTGTTCCCATTTTGGTTTGAGGTTGCCCACATTATTGAAGACCTCTACATTTTTTAGGATAAGATCTCTAATACTGAAACGGTGCTCTCTGATCCTTTTATTATAATTCTAGGCCATTTTTGACTAGTAGCACTACATAGTGTTATAAGCCTCCTATCAATGCTCGTTGATAGTTTTGAGATCAAACTTCCTCTCCAACGTGTTTCTTACTGGGTGGAAATGGATGGCCCGAGCCATATGTTGGATCAATTCTGAAGGGATGACTGCTTCCGACCCAAAAACCAGGCTGTAAAAGGTATGATCGGTGGCTATTCGAGGAGTTTTCCTATAAGCCCATAGCATGCCGGGTAGGTCATTTGCCCAATTTGCACCGGTGTCCTAAATTTTGGCCTTCAATTGATCGAAGATAGTCTGGTTGGTCACCTTAGCCTGACCGCTCAACTGAGGGTTGCCTATCGAAGTGAAATATTGTGCAATCCCTAAGGCCTTACACCAATCTCTTGTACTCTTACTCTAGAACTGAGTACTATTGTCTGAAATAAGGACCTTGGGTAGGCCAAAACAGCAAATGATATTTTTCCATATAAAATTTTTTATGACCGCATCTGTTATCTTAGGGACAGCATCAGTTTCAACCCACTTGATAAAACATTCAACCGCTACAATTATAAACTTATGTTACCTTGTTGATTTCAGCAAAGAGCCCACTATATCGATTCCTCACTGATCAAACAACCAGGAAATTTGGATATTAACCATCAATGCAGCTAGCTGATGCGGCAGATTGGAATGGCCTTGGCATGATGCACATTTGTATGCGAAATCCACGGAGTCTTTCAACAATGTTGGCTAAAAAAACCCATACCTGATTATTTTGTGGGCAAGGGACCTCCTTCTAGAATGGTTGCCGCACCTGCCTGCATGAACATCTTATAATACTTTCGATGCCTAATCCCGATCCAGGTATCTCAAGGGGGGTTCGATGAAGGATCTCATGAATAATTGATCATGCTCGTCAAGGGCGAATTTGGTGACCTCAAAGGCACTGAGCTTCGTTTCTATCATCAAGGATAGTGCCTTGGCTGAGATATAGGTTTATTGGGGTCTACCAAGAAACTATCGTCTTTTCAATGGTTGTTACCAGGTTCTCATCAGAAAGTACAATTGATGGCCTATTCGAGACCAAAATTATGATTTTCTTGTCTCTTGTTCCTTTGATGGAGCTGGCAAACTTCAAGAGAGCATCTGCCCATTCATTCTCAAATCGGGGGACCTGGTTGAGAGTAAATCTTTTGAATGATTGATGCAACTTCTTTCCCTCGGCTAGGTACAGGGTCATCGATTTTTCTTTGGCTTTAAAATTTCCCTCGACTTACTCTACTACTAACTGAGAATCCGTAATCGCAACCAAGTGTTAAACCCCTCACTCAAGCGCCATTCTCATTTATGCCAATAGGGCCTTGTACTTAGCCTCATTGTTCGTGACTGTATAATCTAATTTGATTGCAGAATCATACTCCTCAGCATTTGAGGAATAAAGAGCAATCCCTATTCCACCTCCAGATGTGGTCAATGACCCATCGACGTGCAAGGTCCAAACAAAAAGGGTTGGGATACTCTTCTCAGGCAAGTCAACTCACTCTGCAATGAAGTTGGCAAGTACCTGTGCTTTGATGGCCGTTCAAGGTTGAAAACTAATATCAAACTCCCCCAGCTCGATCGTCCACTTGGTCAATCTACCTGACGTATCGAGTTTTGCCAATACCTATTCAATGGTTGGTTGGTTAGCATTTTGATAGAATGAGGCTGGAAGTACGGTCTCAGCTTTCGAGCAATGGTTACTAATGCTAACGCAAATTTCTCAATTTCCAAATAATTATGTTCTGGCCCTTGGAGTAATTTACTGTAATAGTAAATTGGTCGATGGTTGCCATCTCGGATCGACACCAGTACTGAACTAATCGATGCTTTTGAGACTGCCAAATATATCTAAAGTACTTTTCCCAGCTCGGGTTTCGCCAACATTGGGGGTGAGGCCAAATACTACTTTAACTTAATCAGCGCCTGATCACACTGTTTCGTCTATTGAAAACTCATCCTATTGGAATTTTTGAGAATTTTGAAAAATGGGAGTCTTTTGTCGGCCAATCTCACGATAAACTTTCCCAAAGCCACGATTCTCCCCACCAATCTCTGAACGTCTCGAACTGTTATAGAAGGGGTGATATCTAAAACTACTTGAATTTTATGTGGATTCACCTCAATACCTCTTTGGCTGACTCTACAGCCCAAAAATTTTCTTCCTCGAACCCCAAATGTGCATTTGTTTGGCTTCAGCTTCAATCCAAATGCCCTTAATATCCCAAAAGTATGACTAAGGTCGAGCAAGTGGTTTTGGGCTTTTTCCATCTTGACTATCATGTCATCGACATAAACTTTCATTGATTTTCCAATCTCATCTTTGAACATGAAGTTGACTAGCTATTGATAAGTTGCCCCAGCATTTTTCAATCCGAACGGTATAATAAGGAAGCAATATAGCCCATTAGGAACAACAAAAGATATTTTATCCCTATCATCGGGTGCTATGAAGATCTGATGATAGCCTTAAAATGCATCCATCATACTTAATAACTCATATCCAACAGTTGAATCGACTAGTAAATCTATTCGAGGCAGGGGGAAACTATCCTTAGGGCATGCTTTATTCAAATCAATAAAATCATCACACATCTGTCACTGTCCCTCAATTTTTGGGACTAGGACAACATTACAAAGCCAAGAGGGATACTGAATTTCTACAATATATCCTATATCTAAGAGCTTTCTAACCTCTTCCTTGATGATTTATGTCCTCTCAGCATTGAACGTCTTTATCTTTTGTCTAACCGACTTGTACGACTGGTCAATATTGAGGTGGTGCACAATAATATTGGGGCCAATCCCTTGGAGGTTAGATGCCTTCCAAGAAAAGACGTCGATATTTTTCCTCAAAAAATTGACCATGAGATACTCCAAGTAGGGGCCTAAGTCTATTCCAATTCAAGTCATCTTTTCAGGATTACCCTGTTCGAGTTTAATGGCCTTAAACTCCCCGACGAGCTCCACTCTAGTATCTTTCAGCTTCCATTTCTTGCTAGCCTGGGACTCTTCAGGTTCCACTGCAGAGGCATCCCCCAAAGGCTTTAGCTGCGATCGAGTTTTCTGCTTGGTTTACTCGACTGAGATGTTGTAACATCTCCATGCCTCCTTCAAATTGCACAAAAGCTCGCCCGTGCCCGCTGAGGTTGAAAACTTGACTTTAAGATGATAAGTAGACACTATAGCACGAAAGTCATTGAGGGCAGGTGAGCTTATGATAACATTATAGGCAAATGGGCATCGACCACAAGGTAATTCAGCAACAATATTCTCCTCCGAGGAGCCTCACCAAAAGATGTGGACAAGCTGATCGACCCCTCTAGTATGATTTTCAACCCCCCGAATCCAACCAACAGTGTGTGCACAGGTTTGAACTTTAATTTGCCCATGTTTATCCTCTTTAGGGTGGATAAGAGAATAACATTCACCGAGCTTCTGTTGTCGATCAGAACCTTGCGCACATCAAAATTTACAATTTCCACAAAGATAACCATCAATAGTCTATCTTGTGATCGACATTCATGCCCTCAAGATAGGCCAGGTCGGCATCAATAAATGAAATGGATTCTGCACTCATTGAGAGGTGAAAAGTTGTCTCAACAAGTGAAGCTTTATTGGACTCAAGCCTCCTCTATGTTTGCCTCCAAGCAAACTTAGAGTCCCCCCCAGTAAGACTTTCTACAATCATATCGATTACCCCTCTAATGGGTGGGCAATCCTCTTGGGCGGGTTTTTTTCCTTTATGTTCTCTCCTAGGGCTAACCGACCTTTCTCTACTAGGAGTTCGATCTTTTCCCCTTCAGTCTAAGCGTCCATGACTATGTACTTTTTGAGGTGCCCTTGCCTAATCAACCTCTCAATCTCGTCTTGGAGAATGAAGCACTTATCCATGTCGTGCCCCTTCTATTTGTGGAAGTGGCAGTATTTTTTTGACTTTTTCATAGCTTCAGTCTTCATCAGCTTTTTGGGCTTTTTAAGGAGGTTATCATGTTGAATGGCATAAAGGACCTCCTTCCTCGAGATGTTCAAAGTTGTATAGTTGTGGAAACGCTTGATCAGAGATCAACCTCGCTCTTTGTGTTTTTGGTCATCTCTTTCTTTCTTCTTCTTCTCAACTTTGGAGGATCCAAACTTAAGCCTGTTCATTTCCTCCTGTGTCATGTACCTTTCTGCTAGGTCGAGCAGCTCCTCCATCAACCTAGGACATTCTCACACCAATGCATTAGCGCATTCTTTGTGTCTGAGCCCCAGGAATAACACATCAATCAGGAACTCAATCCTAAGGTTATCTATTTTCAAGACCTCCGTGTTGAATCTAGTGAAGAAATCACAGAGGGAACCCCCTCGTCTTACTTGACAGTGTGGAGATAGGTATGAGGGAGCTTCACCTTTATTCTGCTAGCAAATTGGTGCAAGAACTTATCGCACAGCTGGTCATAAAAATAAATTGATGAGGGTTCAAGCTTCACAAACTAGTCTAGTACGATGTCCTAGAAGGTGGCACCAATATATTGGCATGGATGTACTCATTGTGTCCGTGCAACTGCACCATGTGCTCAAATTACATAAGGTGCTCATTAGGGTCAATAGAGCCGTCATACCTTGATAGATCTGTTGGGACTTTGGGGTCAACGGTGATGCACTCGTTGATGATGTTTTGAATGAAAAAAGACCCTCTTTCCCGATGAGATCTCTGAGGAGCATTCAAGTTTGGTGCTCTGTCAGTATTTCTCCTCAAAATCTCATCAAAATGCTTGTTCAACTGCTGGACCTAATGGGATACTTCTTCCCATTCGTCCCAATCTGCCTGGGTGGCATTCTGATCAAGACCCAATCTAACACACTCGGCCCTATCACACTGCAGGGCTCAAATGGGCCAAGGCACAAAGTCTATAGACTCTCTTCTTTCTTCGCTATAGTCACGCCTAGAGCATTCAATCTTATCACGCTGCATAGCTCGATTAAGTCTGATGTGATCTATTGAGTTCACTATCTCTTCCCATATTTCTGGTCATCTCCTTTCTTCCTGTAGGCATCTGGGACTGATCTCACGCCTTGTAGGTGGTTGTCTGGATTTTCTATGACTGCGACTATTCTTAGGAGACCTATTCTCCAGCAGGGGGGGCTGTAAAGTTGTACTAGTAGCAAGAGCAGGCATTTTAGTGTGTCTGTTCAAAGCAGTGGATAACTGGGTCGATATCTGAGCTAAAATCTGTTCGCTTATCAGTTGCATTAACTAGGGCATAGTGAGCGTCACCACCTACTCCTGAGGGGCATTAGCACCCGAAGCATGTATACCTTGATGGGGGTTAAGGGGAGATGGGGAAGTGGACCTCCTATTCTCCTCCCTTCTGGATGCTGCTCTATGTGTTCACCATTTTTTTCGCTGCAATCCCAATGTGTTTCCCACATATGGCGCCAAAATTGATGTGGCTGAAAGTCGCTTATAGTGAAAAGGGTAGTGTTTGGGATGAATTTGACCAGGGAGGTCGAGTATTCAAAGCTGTATTTCTCTCGGGGTCTGAGATCAGCAACCACAACAGAAGTTAGACTAGCCGAGGTACCCCCAATTTAGGCACTCCGATGCTCAAGTTAGTTCTAGTTGAGATATAGTAATCGAACATAATACTGAGAATATAAAAGGTTTATGGCGTATTGTGCATTACCTTGAGCGTGGTTGAGTATGAAGTATCTATAGCCTTTTTCAGGCGTGATTTGACCATGTGCTCTTATTAGGTGTACTAACTTTTGTCTTTGCTAGGGGGTGGATGGTCATTCCACCTCCAAATCCCAATATTGTTCCAAGTGGCTAAATCTCCTGGGTTTTAGGGTGAATAGTACCTCTGGAGGCACCTCCCTGCCAAAGGTAGTGGTAGCGACTATACCGGCTGTCACGCATCATTAATACAGAGACATACTTTTTGTCAAACTTAATAAATACGATGAAGATTTGAGTCAATATCGGAGTGGGTCTTGAGGTTGGTACATGCCGACCAGACCTTACTGTTAGAACATCTAGAGTGGTCCTGAGGTCGATGCAGGTCGACCGTGGACCCTGCCAAGTAAGGTCAATACAGGTCGACCAAATAGACTTGATGTTGGGCCTCCTAGGTTATCCCACTTGATGATGGCCCTGTTGAGCCTACTAGGTTATCTCATATCACAAACTTTTGGATTTTACAAATTGGCCCAAAACCTTTACCTAAATCTTTAATTAAGTCCTCTGCGATTCCCATAAACTTCAATTCAACCCCAAACTAAGTGAGTGCCTCACTTCGACCCCTTTGACCAAAAATCAATGCCATGCAAACCCCAAAATATTGAAATGTACTCCAATAAATTTTCTGAAATTTACAAATTTTCTCCCAAAACTTTCAAAAATTTTGCAATCAACTCCTTTAGATTATTTTTCAAGCCCAAAAATCCAATAAATTTATATCTTGAATTCTAGACCCTTATTTCTCAAAATACCGAATTTCAAGGGTGTTACAATATTATCAAAACAAATATAAATTACTAAATATGAAATATATCAATTGTGTAAAAGTATTTACTTAGCAATGAAATTTTGATTTTTAGCTATATATAATATTTTATAAATAATTTATTTATTGAAGAGAAATAAAATAATTTTCTTATAAAAAAAATTATAAATAAGTAATGATTCAAACTATTGAAATAAACTTATTAAAGCACATGATATTATATAGGAAAAATGAAAAAAAAAATCTTTCTTATGTGCACAAAATTAGAATTGGGTAAATTAGGTGCTAATAAATTTAATGAATATTTTTTATATAAAAATATATAGAATTTCATCATTCATTTCATAAGAAAATTGAAATAATTTTAACAAATTAATAAAATCATAATATTTTTAAATATGTAATAACATTATATTATTCAAGGTACATTATTCAAATATAAGGTGTATATATATAACTTTTTTTATTTAGACAAATCGAGAGAGCTGCAACTAAAATAATAGCAAAATAAAAATTTAATATAAAAGATAAATTGTTATATGAACATACAAAAATATTTGAAAATAGTATTAAAATTAAATATATAAAATATAATTAATAGAAATAAAAGAAGTTTTGCATGTTAATACTTTAAAGTAATATAAAAATTACAATCCTAAGTGGCCGTAAGAACTTTAATTTTAAATAAATATTGACATAATAAAGTAATAATATTTATAAAATATTTAAATATATTAGAAAGGTATCTGATTAATTTAGAATAAAACAAAAAACAACATAAAGATGTGTTTCAAAAAAAAATTAAAAAATTTCCATAAAATGAACTTTAAATAAATTAAAAAGAAAACAAATATCATTATATTATGCTAATTAGGAAAGAAGTCTTATAATTAAAAATACAGAATTGTACTAGGAACAATGAAGAAATAAAACGTAAAAAGAATAATTTTAGAATAACAAAACTTATATATGAAACAGTTAAAATATCTATCTATTAATTTTGCAATAAATTAAATTTATAGGATAGAATTTTGTGATAAGAGTACTTAATATGATGCTTCTAAAATATTTTTAAATTATAAACTTATTTAGTGAGATAAAAATATGATTATAGATATTTTTTTAAATTATCTTATGTGATAGAAAACTACACTGCAATAATGGATAAGTATAACATGATATTTTAGTTATAATAGATAAGTTGATCGTATTAAAATAAAATATAAAAGCAAATAAACAATCAATGAAAATGTTTCAACTGAGTTAAGAAACTAAAAATTCTAAGAATTTGACATTTAGCCAAAACTGCACAATTAGAATTAAAATTACACAATTACGGGACCACAATATTGTGCTCTATATAATAGTACTAGCATGTGCCCAGTGCAATACACCAAAAATAATTTTAAGATTAAAATAATTTATTCTATAGTAATATTTATTTTACTTCATGTGATTAAAACATGAATTGTAATTATTTTTAACATTTAACAAAAGAAAATTTATTACTAATTAAATAAAATAATATAAATATTTTAATTAAAAATATTATTTTTGAAGATAATTTATTCTTAAATAAGTTATAAAATATCAAGAATTGTTAGTTTATAAATTATATAAAAATTTATAAATTGATAAAATTTTAAAAAATAAATAAAAGAATCAAGAAAATAAAAAATAGTGCAAAATATTTTATTAAATACACTTTTTAAATTATATATGTATATATGTGAGTGTGTGTGTGTGTGTCTATTTGTATACTTATATATTTCGATATCATAAATAAGAAAATGGTTCTTGTTTTAAAATATAAAGCTTTTTTGTATGATTTATTAATAATTTGGAAGTTATCATTACATTTTCATGACACTTGAGAATTTTAAATGTTAAATAATTTTTATTAGAGTAAATATATAACCTCTTGGTACTTTATCTATAAAAATAACTTACATTGGGCTATTAATTATTTGATAACTAATTCAATAAGTTGTTTATAATATATAATTTTATAAGCTAAAATATCTCTTAATAGTATTCTATATGACCCTTATAAGTAAAATTTATTTATTTTTATTTATATATGCAATTTTTATATTATTTTTGAAATTACTAATTAACATATATTATGTACATGAATAATGTAATACGTAAATTTCTAAACTTTAATTCAAAATAAAATATCAATCTCTCATAGGTTTCTTTTATAAGTATATAAAAATGTAGAAATAATTAAATGGATACTTACTTTAGTCAAACTTTTTTGATCTCACATCATTAATCCATGTAAAAATATTTTTATGAATTATTTTAAGTAAAAATATTAAAATAAATATATGCTATATAATTATAAAATAGAGTAATTAAATATATTAAAAATATAAATGATGTGATTATTAATTATTTTAATTTTACTTTTGAAGTATTGTTAATATAAATTATGTAAAAGTATTATATATATATTGAAATTCTAAATTGTCTAGAAAATAATTATTTGATTAAGAAATAAAAGCATTTGTTTGATCAAATGATAGAATATTTTTTATTTATTTAATAATTATTTTATTAGAAATAATTGAATATTGTATTACTTCAACTAAAAATAAAGTGATTATATCTGTATAAATATAAAATAATTTATTAAGTATGAAAAATTGGTTGTTGTTGTAACACCCCGAAATTTTATGTTTTATAGAATTTAAATTTTATTATTTTCAATTTTGTGAAATTTAATTATTCCTCATCATCATCATATTATTATTATTATTATTATTATTATTATTATTATTATTATTATTATTATTATTATTATTAATTATTATTATTATTATTATTATTAATTATTATTATTATTATTATTATTAATTATTATTATTATTATTATTATTATATTTTTGGGGCCAATTAGTAATTTTTAAAAACTTGATTGAACTAAAAATTTAAAACTTTGGGGCTTGCATGGAATCATTCTAGTCAACTAGGGTCTATATGTTATTTTATTAATTAGAAGACTTAAATTGGTTAACTTAATATAGACTAAGGACTAAATTACAATTTCTAAAAATTGAATTTTATAAAACAAACGTTTTCTTCATTTCTTCACTATTCATCTTCTCCATTTCACTTTCATCCTTCACCATCTCCAACCACCTCTGGCACCTCATTTCACCAAACCAAACCTTTCCTCACCCTTTTGGCCACACCTGCATACCACTTACACAGCTGAGATGGGCAATCGCTCGCCGAGAACGATAATAGAAGAGAGACCCACCTCGTTGGTTCCACGGCAGATAGCGGTGCAGTGGGTTGATCAAAATTCTAGGTGGTTATTTGGGAAGCTCTCAACGCGAGGACCTCGACAGAACCATTGCATAGGCAATTAGAGCAGCGGCGGTGATGGGAGAAGACGATCAGAGCTCGGTGGAAAAAGTTGATTTTTGTGATTTTTGAGCTTGATTTAAGGTATTCTATCCTATGGAATTGGAAACCAAGTAGATATTTAGAATCAGGAGCTTGAGAGGAACATTTTCATGGTGGTGGCAAGTTTCCTGGCAAAGGAGGTTGGCAACGCAATGGCAGTAGGGAGGCAGTTTCTTCTCCTCGACGATACAATCACAGTGGTGTACTTGGTTCATGAATTTGAGGTTTCATTGATCAAATCGTGGGTAAAATTTTGATTAATTGATTCCTAAATTAATTTGAGTAAATCGCTAGGCTAACCTATGATGTAAATACTAGTTAATTAAACCAAAATTTTGATTTGGGACCAAGAATTGACACATGCAGAAATATATATGTAAGCATAATCGACCCGAACATGTTGTGCTAAACGCAATATTGGATTTAATAATGATAGTAAGGATTATGTTATGTGAAACTAAGTGGTATTTGCTTTGGATTAATTATATAGGGAATTGGACTATATTGTGTGAATTAGGATGATGATATGATATAATCATGATTTTGTAAATAAGAACGAGATATCATGCTATTTGGAACCAATATAGACCATCATGACTAATTCTAGAATAATCGATTTATTGAGGTATTTTGTGTAGATAGTACATATTGAACCTATATTATCATGTTGATCGAAGCCTAAAACTATCATACTAGATATATAGTTGTCAATTTTAGATTATTGATATTATGATTGTAAGTAATGGGGTTAAATTAAATGAGGACATTAACAGTAGACCTATTATTTGGGATTAGGTGGCGAAGAAGTAGGTCCCACAAACCAATAGATAGTGATAGCATATCTAAAGCTATTAAGGTAAGGATCTAACCCCTCAGTATTTTCTTATATGCCCAGTGAGAGTCTGCCAATCTGGAACCTTCTTATACTTATCTATCATTGTGATAAACCCCTGTGAGGGTTAAACTCGTTTTCATTTTGTAATTCCATCTTGGTTATTGTACTCCATGGATTGTTTGAGATCTTAATTGTTATCTATTGCTTGTTTCGTAAACCCCTTGTAAGGGTTATTGCTTGTTTCTGTTCTGGTGTTTAGAACTTTTATTTGTGATGTTCATTTTTTATTCCTTGTACCCCACAACATTGCTATGACCCTATATTCATTTTTTATGTATAATAATTGTTTCAAACTTGTACCTCGTTGTATTCTTGACTTATTTAAATGTCTTGTTCAGTTAGTACTACAAAATATGTGCTGGGCAAAGCAAAGGGCCACACTAGTTGACAGGGTATATCCAATAGGGGCCTCTCTTGAGTCTATTCCCATTAGCACCTTCAAATTTCAGTACTAAACCTTTTCCAAATTGATATCGTTGGATTAGTGATAAAAATAGTGTCATTAGTTGACTTGATTTGCGATCTTGACTTTGGGTAGTCGGGGGTTGATTGTGGCCTAAAGCATGATCGACGAGGATCAGTCCTACCGATTCATGTGCTTGAGATCTTGTCTTCGAGGAGAGACTTGATCGGCAAGGATCAGTTTTACCGATTTGTGCGACAACTGTTTGGCGAGTTGGCCACTCATCGAGGCGATATCAAGGGGCATGCCGTTTTTATAGTCATATCAAGGCAATATAAAGTGGTAGGTTGTTTTACAGTCGTATTGTTAAACAGTGGTATCATTGATTTTATAAAATATTCTTGTCTAGCCTGTTTTATAAAATTGATCAAAATCCTAGATTTTGAAACTTGAGTTTTTCATGAAATAACTTGTTCACCGAGTTTCTTAAAACTATTCATGCCTATGAGTTTTTAAATTTTTCTATGAAATGTATTAAATGTGAAATGACTCTTTGTCGGTATGGGATGACATTGGGTCAGCTCACAAAGTGTTGCAAAAGAATTGCTAGTTTTTGGACTTAGTTCGTCGATCCTATAAACTCTTTCAAATCTCCAATATCCAAATTTCGTCACCTGTATTTTAGTTATCTAAATCCGGGATAAATGTTCTTCTACATTCGAATATTGTATGCCATTTCATTCTAATTTCTCCTATATGCAAATATTTGCCTCACTGAGTTATTCGGACTCACCTTCCTACATTATTTTGATTTATTTCAAACATGTATAGATGGTGACCAAGGTCCTTAGGCATGAATGCATTTTATAAAATACTAGACTTTTGGTTGTATATATAGAACCCCATGTCCGTTAAGCTAGTTTGAGATGTTGTGATATGTCATGAACGTTCATGAAGACATGAGATTGTAAATGTTATGTATTTGGATATTTTGCCCAGAGTGTGTTAAGTTAGTACTATGCATCTCTTGAAGGGTTTGAAGAGAAATTCTTTTGGCCTATTGCTTGCCATGAGCAAAATATTAAGATTGAATTGATAGAACCTCAACTTAGGTATCGTCCTGAGAAGGGGTGCTGTAGTTGTTTTGAAATAACTTAGTTAGATAAATTTTAAGTTTTTTTAGATTAAAATGTATAATTAAATTTTAAAAAAAAATCTAACTCTTTAAATGAAAAAATAAGTTAATATTTATTAGAGCTCATAGTTATTGGATAGTTTCATTACTTCATATATCCATTTAATTTTTCATACTTAATATAATTAGAGTGAATATAAATTACTAAATATGAAATATATCAATTGTGAAAAAGTACTTACTTAGCAATGCAATTTTGGTGTTTGGCAGTATATACATAATTTTTTATAAATAATTTATTTTACTGAAGAGAAATAAAATGATTCTCTTATAAAAATATTATAATAAGTAAAGATTCAACCAATAGAAATAAATTTATCAAAGCACATGACATTATATACAAAAAATTAAAAAAAAGTTTTTCTTATATGCACATAATTAAAAATGGGTAAATCAAGTGTTAATAAATTTAATGAATATTTTATACAAAAATATATAATATTTCTGCATTCATTTGATAAGCAAATTTAAATAATTCTAACAACTTTATAAATTTATAATATTTTTAAATATTTCATAACATCACATTGTCGAGGTACATTACTCAAATATGAATTATATATAATTTTTCTATCTAAATAAATTAAGAGAGCTACAACTAAAATAATGGTAAAATAAAAATTCAATATCAAAGATAAATAAATTCTTATATGAGCATATATAAATATTTGAAAATAGAATTAAAAATAAATACATAAAATATAATTAATTGAAATAAAAAATTATTGCATGTTGATGTTTTAAGTAATATAAAAATTACAATCTTAAGTTGACTATAAGAACTTTAATTTTAAATAAATATTGAGGAAATAATAAAGTAATAACATTGATAAAATATTTAAATATATTAGAAAAATATCTAATTAATTTAAAATAAAAATAATATAAAAGTATATTATCAAAAAAATTAAAAAATTTCTATGAAATGAACTTTAAATTCATTAAAAAGAAAAAACTATTATTATATTATGCTAAATGGGGAAAGAGGTCCTACAACTAAAAATATCGAATTCTACTACGAATAATGTGGAAATAAATAAAATATTTATCTATTAATCTTGTGATAAATTAAATTTGTAAGATAGAATTTTGTGAGAAGAGTAATTAATATGGTGCTTATAAAATATTTTCAAAATTATAAACTTATTTAGTGAGATAAAAATATGATTATAGATATTTTCTGAATTATCTTATGATATAGAAATCTATATTACAATTTTGGATAAACACAACATGACATTTTAGTTATAATAGATAAGTTGATTGTATTAAAATAAGATACAAAGGTAAATAAACAACCAATGAAAAATTTTCAACTAAATTAAAAAACTCAAAATTCTAAGAATTTCACATGTAGACAAAATTGCACAATTAGAATTAAAACTATATGATTAGATAAGTACAAAATGTTTCTATATATAATAGTACTAACATGTGCTTGGTGTGATGCACGGAATAGAATTTCAATATTGAAATAATTTATTTTATAATAATATTTATCTTAATTCATGTGATTATTAAAAATGAATCATAATTATTTTTAGTATTTAAAGTAACAAAATCTATTACAAATTAAATAAAATAATATAAACTTTTTAATTTAAAGATATTATGTTTGAAGATAATTTGTACTTAAATAAGTTGTGGAATATGAAGAACTGTTAACTCAAAGTTTATAAATTATAAAAAAAATTTTAAATGATAAATTT
This sequence comes from Jacaranda copaia, assembly GCA_014898725.1. Lineage (NCBI taxonomy): Eukaryota > Viridiplantae > Streptophyta > Magnoliopsida > Lamiales > Bignoniaceae > Jacaranda > Jacaranda copaia. Next base: position 1,346,163 of record JACGDI010005823.1, read on the forward strand.
TAAAAAAATAAATGAAAGAACTAAGAAAATAAAAGGCAGGGTGGAATATTTAATAAATACACTTTTTATATTAGATATATATATTTATACATACATATTTTGATATGATAAGTGAGCAAATAAATTTTTTAAAATATAAAGGTTTCTTATATGAATTATTAATGATGTGAAAGTTACAGTTATAATTTTCATGACATTTGAGATTTTTAAATGTTAAGAATTTTTTGTTATAGTAAATATGTAGACCTCTTTATACTTTATCTATGAAAGTAACTTACATCAAGTTATTATTTGATAACTAATTCAGTATGTAACTTGTAACATACAATTTTTATAAACTAAAATTTTTCTTAATATTCTATATGTCTCTGATAAGTAAAATTTATTTATATTTGATATGGGGAGCCCAACAGACCCAACCCACTAATAGTCGACCAAACGGTCAACCAAGCCCAAAACCATACTAAGCTATTCCGCCAATCCAATTAATAGCATCTAATTAGTTAACCAGCACGTGGTCGATCAGCTCGAGTGTAATAGTTGGGCCCTCAGCCAAAAACGGCCTTTAGCCCAAGGAGTCCGTCATCTCAACCAGACCATGGCTTGGAGATTCAAAAACAAGAAAGCACTCTGACCCTAGGATGTTGATTAGTGAAATAGGAAGCATTTCCCCAACACCCGTCGCTATCGCATTGAATTCACTACAACCGCCATTCTACCACATTAAATGTACTGATAGGTAGTATGCCTCTATTTTTATGAAGCATGTCTCCACATTTATGAGGCACGCCTCCACTGTACCACCCATTTATGTCCGCATTAAATGCAGAGATGTCCTCCATATCTTGAAGAGAAGAAGAAGGCGCCACCTGGAGAAACTTCATAAAGAAGAAGCCCTAAACGTCCTCAAGTAAAGGACAAAGGCTCTCTCTACATGAGCAAGGGCATCATAAATATTTGTTTCTCAAGAAAGACTATAAATATCCCTTTGCAATCCCTCAGCAATGTATGTTCATTATCATTTAAGCCCCTACTCTACTGCTCTTTTTTCTGATCGATTATACACTAACTTGAGCATTAGAGTACCTTAGTTGAAGGCCCCTCGGTGAGCATGATGTGTGCTATTAGTTGCAGGACTTGACCTCTCAAGATTGCAATAAAAGTGGTGAATGAAATTTTTTACCCCCTATTTATAGCCTCTATCCGAAGGGTAAGTAACCAATTAAAACACGGTTACTGGCTACTTATTACGCAACCACTGGCTAATGAATTACACTAGCCTACATAACTAATGCATTAAATACGTCAAAACTTTGGTCGAGGTTTGAAATTCAAAGGATGATAATTAATTTGTTGACCGGGTCTAGCATATCCTAGTTTTCCAAGCCAGTTACTTCCTATTCCTTCTCGTTGCAAGCTTGATCAAAACTCGAGAGTGGGGAAGAGGGGCTCATGATATGGGGAACCCAATGGGCCTAGCCCACTAACAGTCAACCAAATGGTTGACCAAGCCCAAAACCTCACTAAGCTATTTCACTAGCCTAATTAACAATATCTAATCAGTTAATTAGCTCAAGTGTAGTAGATAGGCCCTCAGCCAAATAAGGCGTTTAGCCTAAGGAGTCTGTCATCTCGACCAAACCATGGCCTGGCAACTCACAAACAATAAAGCACTCTGACCTTAGGAGGTCAATTAGAGAAATGAGAAGCATTCCCCACTACCTATCGCTATCACATTGAATGCACTACAATCACTACTTTGCCGTATTAAATGCACTGACAAGTGACATGTCTCCGCATTTATAAAGCATGCTTCCACTATACCATCCCTCTGCTTCACATTAAATGTGGAGATCTCCTTCTGGAGAAGCTTCAGAAGGAGCAAGACCTAAAGGTTCTCAAGCAAGGACAAAAGCCCTCTCTGCATGAGCAAGGGCATCACAGATATTCTAATCTCTCAAGAGAGACGATAAATACCCTATTGTAATCTTTCAGAAATGTATGTTCATTATCATTCAAACCCTCACTCTGCTGCTCTCTTTTCTGGTCGATTATACACTGACTTGAGTATCGGAGTGCCTTAATCGAAGGCCCCTCAGCAAGCCTAATGCATGCTATTGGTTGCAAGACATATTAAATTATATATATAGTTATTTTATTATTTTTAATGCAATCAATAGCACACGTTAGACCAAAACCAAATCCCTTAACAAATAGGTTTAACCACCATCAATATTAATTTATATATATTGTTATTTTATTATTTTTAAAATTATCAAATAACATATATTATGTACTTGAATAAAATAACAAATAAATTTTCAATATTCAATTCAAGATAAAATATCACTCTTTTCTATATGAGTTTCTTTTGTAAATATATATATATATATATGTATAGCCATATTTTTTTGATCTGACATCATTAATCCACGTAAAAATATTTTTTATGAATTACTATAAGCAAACATATTAAAATAAAGTAGATGATATAATTATAAAACTATTTAACTAAATATATTGAAAAATATAAAAATTGATATTATTTGCTATTTAAGTAGTCATTTACCAAGTTTTGAGAAGTTTCTATTATGTTAACTATATATGTCCTATATAAAAGAACTCATTTCAAATAATTGAAAATGAGTTCCCTATTATATTGCTAAAAAAACTAAAATGATTTAAACTAATAATACAAAAAAAATGTTCAGAGTTTATAGTTGCTGTAGGAAGCAATGTTTTATATTTGAAATATTCTTCAAATTAAATTATTTGTTATATTCTATATGCATAGTTTTATCTAAAAATATTTTACATATCTAAAAAATACTATTGTAAAAATAATTAATTTTAAAGATTTTGATAAATTGAGCTTTGACATATGAGTTAATTTATAATTATTGATTTATCAAACTCTAGCTCTCTAATAAAGATTATGAAATATTATTAAATATATTTTGAATTTCAAATGAAAGGAAGTTAGAGATAAGATACAATATCATCGATTAGAGATAATAATCAACAACCAATGAAAGTTTTTCAATTGAATTAAAAAAACTCAAAATTCTAAGAATTTGCTATTTGGCAAAAATTGCACAATCAAAATTAAAATTGTATAATTGCGGGTCCCACAACGTCATGCTATATGTAACACCCCTAGAATTTTCTTGATTTTATTTATAGTATAAAATCTTGTCATTATTTGAATATTTTATGAATCTCATATTATTAATTATTTTAAGAAATTTTGTGGTTAAAATTATAATTTTTATAAACTTGATTGTGCAATTTTTGAATAGTTTGGGGTTTGAATGAGAAACTCTAAGTCAACTAGGGTTTAATCACAAATTTTCCTAAAATCTTGGGCTTGATTGTATAACTTAATTTTTCAGGGGCTAAATTGCAAAAATGAAAAAATTTGATTTAACAAAACATGACAGCAACGTTGTACTTCATTTCCACCCATTTTCTTCAATCTTCTCCTTTCTTCATTTCTCTCTATCATCGTGACCACCACCACCTGCACATACCGCCAACAATAACTCCCTTTCTTCCAACCAACACCATAGTCAGGACCACCTTTACCCCAGCTCTCCAAAACACCATTAGGCACAGCGGCGGAGGAGATCGAAAGACTAAGTTCACAGTGGCAACTAAGTTTTCTATTTTTTGACATATAATGGCAACCTTGAAGGGTAGTTTTAGTAGTACTCATTGAGGAAAACCTCATAGAAGCCTTGCATGGCAGAGAAACGCGGCGGAGATAGGTGGTTTTGGAACTCTAAGTCAATGGTTGACCCATTTTTTGGTGGAGAAATAGAAAACCAAGGGTACCATTAGAAAGCTCTCAGTAAGAGGAGTCAAACAACAGTGGTGTTGAACTTTCCAGCTGCAGCGGTGGCGACCCAGTGACAAAATTTTTGTCTCATTCCTAAAAGCGCATGCACATAAATTGATCGTCAAAATTCTGACTCATTTATGAGATATTGGTATATAATGATGATATATATATGTGATTGCATGTGTATATATATTCATTTTGATCATCGTCAAATCTTGTACTCTCGCATATTATGATAGAAATAATCGATCAAGATACCCCCAGCAAAAACATAACAACCTTGATCGATTAAATGAGTCCAATGAATTTGAATGGTATTATTTCATGTAAACTATACGCTATGTAGTATATTAAGTGTAGACAACCCTAATTTTATGTAACCATGATTTAATCAACTAAAGTTTGGATTTTATTGATAACTGGATTGCTATGATCAATATTAAGTATCAATAGGATTATGATGACTCTTGAATTATAAATAAGATGAGGTTAATTTTGGAATTATGTAATTAGTGAGATGTAGGGTTATAATGATGAAATGACAAAAATGGGCTAATATAGCTAATATATGAAATGGATGTGGGAACTGAACGTTCTTGGGGAACACTAACGTTATGAGCTATTTTGCCGAGTTAATAGAATTATTAAGCTTTAAGTTATTGTGTTAATAGGTTAATTAGAGACCTTGAATTCTATAAGCATGATAATGATGTATTAAAAAGTCAAACCTGGGTTTTAACTATAATTATACTATCTTGGCTAGGTGGCGAAGATGTGGAAATTGAGGATCAGTGACTACGACCTTGACTGCATTTTCTACGCTAACTAAGGTGATGTTTCTCCCACTCTAGGTTCTTGCTTGTATAAGCTTACTCGTGCTTGTTGGAAACCCCTATGAGGATCTGCCTTTCTATCACCTTTCTATCTATCTGTGATTGTAATACGCCCTTGTGTGGGTTTTCTCTTTCCATTTTGTAGTCTATTTGTTTGAAAATTATAACTATTATTTGCTATATGAGTCGACCACCCCTGTGAGGGTTATTGTTCAATATCGATTTCGTTCTATTATTTGATATTTGATTTAAACGTCCCTGTGAGGGTTATTCTTTGACATCAAATCTATTTTTGTTGTTCTAATGCCCAGAACTCTTTTCATGTTGTTAGAATATATCCCTCATACCCCAGCCTTGCCGGCTCACCCCTTTTTGATCTTGATGAATGGAAAAGTTATATTGAAATGGTCTGGTAAACCTAATCGTATTGATAGTTCTCCTTATTGTTCATGTATCTTGTTATTAGAATAGGCCTTATCAACCATTATTGAATATTGTGCTTGTTATTACTTGAAAGTAAATTTGTTATCTATTGGTATTGATTTGTGCCACCCATGGGAACGCCTTTGGGAAGTTATCACCCGGAAGGATGCCATGGGGGGAATAGGCTTGGGGCTAGGTCTGGAAAGACGGCTGGGTGGAACAGATCGACGGCGATGGATCTTCAGGCTAGTACCCACATAAGATCCTGACTTACAGATAGCTGGAGGTAGCGAACTATGAATGGTGGGATTTGGCATGCGGTCGACCATGCCATATTAGTGATTTGTTACACGCAGAGCTATGTGCTCAAGCAAATGAAGAGATAAGGGAAAGTGCTTGTGCTCAAATTAATTGTTATTGATTTTTATCTTGAATTGATCATGGAGCATTAAGGAAGGATGCCAACAAGTCAGCTGAGTATTTATATGTTTGCGCTCTTTCAAGTTTAAAGATTGATTCTTGATAGTCTTGATTTGATTGCCTGAATTGTAATCAAAAGATCTTGTCATTTGTTATTCAAGTTCATCTCTCTTTCCAATTTCTATTATGTAATCCCTCACTGAGTTCTTAAAACTTACCTTCTCGTTATCTTTATTTTCCAGATAGGTCAAGGTGAAAGAGCAAAGGATCATGTTTTGGACTGAAGTCATTTTGTAATAGATTAAGCGTATGGTTGTATATATAGTTTCCACCTAATCGAGACCTTGGTTAAAAGATGATGTGAACATTATATATTTGGGTTATATATATCATGTTTATGAGTGCTTGTTTTACTTAAGACAGTTAAATTTCAAGTTTCCTAGTTATCATTTAAATAGATTTCAAGCTTGAATTGGTGGCTCCTCCGCTTAGGGTGATGTCTCGAGAGGGGGTGCCACACTATATATAATAGTACTAGCATTATCCCCATACTATACATGGATTCTCTAAAATTACTATATATTAATATAACTAAAACAATAATTTAAAAATAAAAACATCACAAAAATATCAAGTAATTAGTAAAATTAAATTTAAAATTTTAAAATTTAGTATTTAAAAGTTTGCAAAATATAAAGACATCTCATATACATTATTTCATAGAAAATAAATTTCAAAATTATTCAATGAGAAGTTAAAAAAAAAATTAAAACGTCCAAAAATAAAAATCTATGAATACAATTATGTACTTTATTAAAAAGAAAAAGAAAATATTATGCAATCAAAAGCTAACGGATAGTAGCATTAAAAAATAAAAATAATTGAGAATGATATACAACACAAGATTGATGGCTTGAAAGTTGTTAGAAAAAAATTAAAATTATAATACTTTAAGATTATTTTAAACTTCAAAGAGGATGATTATTTATTAAGTTAAAACTTAAAATATAAAGAACTAAATAATATATTAGTTGCCAAGGATTAGGAAAAATTTTATTTAATTTTAGTTTTTGGTTAAAAATCAATTAAGTCAAGACAAAACTATGATAGTAAAGATAAAAAAAATTAAGAAATTAAAATAAATATATAAAACAATTACAAAGTTAAGATCAATATTAATATATAAGTTCATAGAAACCTTTTAATTTGACTTGTAGCTTCGTTATTGAATTATTAAGTGAAGAAAAAAGTTTGATATTAGCAATACAAAGTTAAAATCAAAGTAAATTGATAAACAAAATTATAAGCTCAAAATTAACTTTAAATAGGAATTAGCAATAGGATATGAGGATGAAAATAGAATGTAAAATTAAATATGGAAAAAATAAATTATTATGTTCATTGTCAAATTTTTTTTTTTATGAACTTAATTGGATCTTCATATTATATTTTGCAAATAACAGACAAAACGTGAATAACAAAAAACAAAATTGTTAACATTTCAAACAATCAAAATTTAAAAAAAATAAAAACATAAAATTATATATATTGATAGACTAAATAACGTCTAGAGTTATAAACTTAAAAAGTTAATAGGTGTGTTTTCTATTTAAGTAACCATCTCATAATTTTTTTAAATACATCAAAAATGATCTAAGAATATATATTGATGTGGTATATAAAATTTTTAAAAAGAGTTCAAATTATATATATTTATGCATACATAATTACAAATATATAAATATAAAATAAAATTATTGACATACTACTAAAATTATAAATATTCAAAAAGTAAAATAAATTTTAAAAATATTAAAACAAAAAAATAAATCTCATCCTATAAAACTATAAACTTACATGAGCAAAAAATAGTGAATTGAAAAATAAATCACAAAATTTAACAATAAATTAATAACTTGATTCAAAAAATGAGTAAAAGGATGCTAAATGTATAATAATTTAAATAAAATAAAACTTCGATGACAAAATTTATCAATAATTAAGGAGAAAAATGTAAGTAATAAAAATAAAATTAAATTAAGAATATGAAGTGTAATTAATAAATCTCATAATAAATGAATTGATAACATAAACTAAGTAGTAAACAAAAAAGATATAGAAATTTACAAATTTACTAGCAATAAAAGCTAAATGATAGACTTTATTTAGGTTGAAAAGAAAGTTATAGTATTAAAATCCAAAACATCTCTTCCATCATGTAATATACCTAAAATAAACCAAAAAAAAGAAAGAAAACAAAATAAAAAAGGTGAACTATAAAATCAAATAAACAATAAACACTTTGAATAATGAAGATGCACACAAAGAGATAGAAGAAAAAAAAATATTAGAAAAAAAAGAGGATACAAAGAATAGAGTGAAAAATGCTAGAACTTGAAAACATAATGAAGTGACTTTTGAAAGACTTTTTATATAATAGTATAGATATAAATTACTTATTAAAGATAAGATAAAATCATGGAAGACTTATCAAACTATATAGTTCAAATGATCAAGAAATCTTCCACATATTGAAAGTAGAGATGAAAAAGATTTTATAGATAAAATATAATTATTTTTTTATATTAGAGATAAATAAAAAATATTGTTCTAATAACGAAAATGATTTCAAAAAATCATATATCTTTAAAAGGATTAAATAATATCAAATTTAATAACTAAAAACTAATTTTTGAATTTAATTAAAAAAACTCAAAATTCTAGAAATTCAAAATTTGGTCAAAATTGAACAATTGTGAACCCCACACCATCATGCTATACATAATAGTATAGATAGATGGACAAATATATTTTAAATTTTGAATGAAAGAAAATTAGAGATAAGATACAATCATATTGGTTAGAAATAATAATCAATAAATAAAAAAAATTTAAATAAATTAAAATACTCAAAATTCTAAAAATTTGCCATTTGGCCCAAATTATACAATTAGAATCAAAATTGCATAATTATGGGTCTCACACCATTTTTCTATATATAATAGTACTAGCATGTGTCCAATGTGATGCACTGAAAAGAATTTTAATATTAAAATAATTTATTATATAATAATATTTATTTTATTTCGTATGATTAAAAATGAATCATAATTAGTTTTAGTATTTAAAGTGACAAAATCTATTACAAATTAAAAATAATATGAATTTTTAATTTAAAGATATTATTTTTTAAGATAATTTGTACTTAAATAAGTTGTGGAATATGAAGAATTATTAATTCTAAGTTTATAAATTATACAAAAAATTTTAAAATGGCAAAATTTTAAAAAAATAAATGAAAGAATCAAGAAAATAAATGCAGGGCAAACTATTTAACTAAATACGGGTTTTAAATTAAATATATATATATATATTTATACATACATATTTTGATATGATAAGTGAGTAAATAATTTTTTTAAAATAAAAGGTTTTTTATATGAATTCTTAATGATGTGGAAGTTGTAATCAAAATTTTCATAACAATTGAGATTTTTAAACTTTAAGTTTTTTTTCTATTACAGTAAATATGTAGACATCTTTATACTTTATTTATGAAAATAATTTATATTAAATTATTATTTGATAACTAATTCAGTACATAGCTTTTATCATGCAATTTTTATAATTTAAAATATCTCTTAATATTCTATGCAACTTTGATAAGTAAAATTTATTTATATTTATTTATATATAGTTATTTTAATATTTTTAAAATTATCTTATCAAATAAAATATATTATGCACATAAATAAAATAATGAGTATATTATCAATATTCAATTTAAGATAAAATATCAATCTCTCCTATATAAGTTTCTTTTACAAATATATAGATATGTATAGTCAAACATTTTTGATCTAACATCACTAATCCATGTAAAAATATTTTTTTATGAATTATTATAAGCAAAAATATTAAAATAAATTAGGTGACCTAATTGTAAAATTGCTTGACTAAATATATTTAAAAATATAAAAATTGATATTATTTGCTATTTAAATAGTCATTTATCAAGCTTTTGAAAATTTTCAATTATGTTAAATATATATATCCTATATAAAGAACTTATTTCAAATAATTGAAAATGAGTTCTCTATAATATTGCTAAAAAACTAAAATAATTTAAATTAATAATATAAAAATAAGTTCAGAGTTTATAGTTGTTACATGAAGTAACTTTTTATATTTAAAATATTCTTTAAATTACTTGTTATATTCTATATATGTGGTTTTATCTAAAAATATTTTATAGATCTAAAACATACTATTGTAAATTTAATTAAATTTTAAAGATTTTGATAAATTGAGCTCTTACTTGTAAGTTAATTTATAATTCTTTATTTCTCAAACTTCTAGCTCTTTAATAAAGATTATGAAATATTATTAAATATATTTTTGAATTTTTAATGAAAGAAAGTTAAAAATAAGGTGCAATCATATTGATTAGAGATAATAATTAATAACAGCTAAAATTTTTTTAATTGAATTAAAATACTGAAAATTCTAAGAATTTGTCATTTGGCCAAAATTACACAATTAAAATCAAAATTGCATGTAACACCCCTAAAATTTTATTGATTTTATTTATAATATATGATTTTATCATTATTTGAAAATTTTATGAATTTCATATCATTAATTATTTTAAAAAGTTTTGTAGGCTAAATTATAATTTTGTTAACTTAATTGTGTTGACTTTTGAATAATTTGGGGCTAATTGTAATTTTTTAAAAACTTGGGGTAAAATTGCATAACTTAAAATATTAAGGGATTTAAATGAAAATTAAAATTTTATTAAAAAAAAAGGAAAGATGAGATTTAAGAGCCGGGCAGGTTCCCTTCTCCTCCATTCTTTTTCCTTCCTTTTTCTTCTCCATTTTTTCCTTCTTTTCTTCCTTCTCACTGAAGCTCCACCACCACCTCAAACCAACTTTCCCGGCAACCCTTTCAACCCCCTAAACCCATCAATCTCCTCTCCACTGCACCACCTCCACTCCCAACCACACAAACACCTCATCCAGATGGTGGAGCAGCAGCAGCAAAAGGAGAACCAAGAAAAACAAGACAGTGGCTAGTTGGGTTTCACACTTTTTGGCGACCATCGATGACTCCAAGGGTGGGTCAGGAAGCATTTGACTAGAGAAATGCATTGGAGCCATTACATGGAGACTCTGACAATGGTAGGGCGATGATCGGAGCAAGGCAGATGAAAGGATAACTTTGTTTTTTTTGGCCCATTCCGATGTCTACGTTGCTCAAATTTTGAAATGGAAGTTAGCATTGGAATCTTGTCATCGAAAGGAACAAATCCGTGGTGGCGTTAAGTTTTTCGACGGAGGCGGGCGGCAACTGAGAGACAGTCTTCTCGTCTCAATGCAATAATCGTCCATGTGCTATCAGTTTGTGATTCTGAGCCCTTGATAGTGATAATTAGATTTTTATCAGTTATTGCATGTCATATATATACATACATGCATACAAATGTTAGATTTTATCCTGAACGAGCCTTTGAATCGATATATATACCTCTATGACTATTTATCTATGTGAGGAATAGAGAGACGGGAGATATGAATTTTGGACTCAACTATTGGTTAATAATAAGTTGAACATTAATTTTGATATCGGGAATTATTATAATTTAAATAGTGTTGAAATGGGGATTCTAGAGAATTTTGTAAAGAAGGATCTTAATCTGTATTATCCTGATGATAGATAAGGCATTAGAAAGCTTGATGCATTTCTATAAGGTTACTTGGATTGAACAAGAATTTTGACTCTTGGAATATTTTTTTGATTAGGTGACAACGAGCTGGACACTGACAAGCAGTAGATTTGATTTTGACTATTATTGATTAGGATTGAAAGAAGGGAGGGCCTCCCACTTAGGTTATTGCTTTGTTAAGCTTACTCGTATTTGTTGGAAACCTCAGTGAAGGTTTGCCAATCTGGCACTTCTTTTCTTATTTGTGGTTTTAATAGGCCTCTGTGTGGGTTTTACTATTTCTGAACCGTACTCTGAACTTTGTTCAAAATCTGTATGTTATTTGTTATATGTTATCTAATTTGAATACCCCTATGAAGGTTATATCTGATGTCGGTTCTATTTTCTATTCATTCTAGCACCCAGAACTTTTGTCTATGGTCTGTTATTTTGATATCTATCTGTCTCATATCTATATTATCTATACTGCATTTGTTGCTTTATTGGCATATCTGTTATTAGTTCTATATTTATTGGCCATGCTGACTTATCTATGTTATGTTTACTATTTTCTGTTGCCTAGGTGGCATTTCTGCTTTGTTTAGTTCTAAACTGTTGATTTAAAACTGATAGTGTGCTAGGGATTTCCCTTTAGGCATCTATATAAGCAATTATTCTGTTATCTATATAGGGATTATATGGGCCAAAGGCCATAGTGAGCGATCTATTTGTTTATGTAAGGGCATAATAGGGATTTCCCCCTAGGTGTCACCGGTATACTAGGGATTTCCCCCCGGGTACCAACCATACACTAGGGATTTCCCCTTAGGTATCAGTGGTGCGCTATATAATTCCTTATAGGCATCTATCATATACCAAGCTGTTACACTTAGCTAAATTATCTGTCTATCTGGTATAAGGTAAATCTGCAATACATGTCTTATAGCCTTTTCTTGGAATGCATATGCTTTGGGTTTGATTTGCCTAAATAATTTATGTTTGCCTATAATATGTTCTTAGAGCAATAAGGCAGGAGATTTTCCAGTTTGCTTTTCTATACTATCAGCTTTTTGGATTCTACTATATTCAGTTTAATAAAATTATGTTTTATCAAGTTGAGTTCCTCCTCAATAAACTCTGCTATCACTTTTACTTATCCCTTGCTAAGTTTTTGGACTTACCCCCCTGTATTTCATAATCTATCAGATAGGTATGGGCTCTAATGGACATCAGGTTTGAAATGAAATATATGGTTGTTTTGTAATAGAACTAATACCGAAAGTTAAGTATGGAACTTGTGAATGTGTCGTTGACCTTAGAGATGTTGTGATGCATAAATTTTATTTTAAAGGTTGTAGTGTAAGATGGCAATGATAGCGTGATCTGTCAGAGGCCGTAATTTAACTAAATTCCTTGAAACTCTTATGATAAATCTATTTTGCGATTTTATTTAGTCTTGTTGAAGTTGAATTAGTGTTTAAATTTTGAGACGTTTGAATTTATAGGCCTACTATTGAATTGTAATTTTAAGATTTAAATCTGAATCAGAATAGTACCTTAACTTAGGTGCTATCCCGAGATAGGGTGCTACATTGTATAATTGTGGGTCCCATACCGTTGTGCTATATACAGTAGTATAGATAGATAAATGTATTTATGGAATGAAAAACGTATTGAGATTTACTTCTTATTAATTTCTCATATATGGTGATTATGGAAAACCATGATTGTTGATTATATTATTTGTTGAATTATGATAGTAATGAAATATTTGATCTTTTTTATAATAAATAAGTTAATGAGACGCCACCAAAGAAATAAAATAAAATAAAAGCAGCCATAGTTGATTGAAGTTCAAGCCTTAAATATAATATCATTAATAATTATGATGGAAACTCATTATTCTAGAAGTTTATGTTTTAAGATAGATCTATATTACATATCTATCCATGATTCCAACATTAAGATATTGTAACACCCCTGAAATTTGGTATTTTGGAAATAATGGAAAAAAAAGGATTTAATTGCAAGAAATTGGAAAGTTTTGGGGTTGTATTGCAACTTGGGAAGACTTCATTGCACATTTCAAGAAGTTTTTGGGGTTTGCATGTAAGTGTTTTGGTCAATGGGGTCAAATCATAATTTAAGAAAGTTGCAAGGACCTAATTGAAGGAGGTAATTGTTGGACTGAATTGCAAATCTCAAAAGATTGGATTTATAAGTTGGCAAGATGTCTTTTCCTTCCACTATTCATTTTCTTCTTCATTTCTCCCTTTCAACAGTGCCAACACCCCTCTCTCCGACAACCATCTCCGGCACCTCATTTCTCCACACCACACCTACCCTTATCATCTTGCCATACTTTCACACCATCTCCAAGGTGGAGATAGGCGGTAGCTCGCCGGGAGTGAAGATGGGAAAGAGGCCTACCTTGCGGGTTTCATGGTAACCGGTGGTTTAGTAGGTTGATCAACATTCTAGGTAGGTCTTTGAAAAGCTCTCAGCCTAGAGACCTCACTTGAGCCATTGCATGAGGGTTTTGCACAACAACGGCGGTGGGAGGAGACAATCGGAGCTTGTTGGTGGAAGTTGGTTTTCTTAACTGTTGGGCTCGACTCCGGTAGCTACAGGCCACAAAACTTGAAATTGATTGGATATTAGGAATCAAGAGCTCAAGATGAATATTTTGGTGGTGGTGGTAAGATGTTTTAGCGGCGGTGCATGGCAGTAGGGGGTGGCAACTGCAGCATTCTAGGACAGTTTTTTTTCCTTATTTCAACAATCGCAGTGATGCTCTTGGTTTGTGATTTTGAGGCCTCGATGAGAAATTTTAGGTAAAAGAAGGTTATGGTTTAAGCTTTAATTAGTTGTACCTTGACATAGATATATAGATGTTGTACCTTTCTATTTGATGCATGTTTCATGCTATGAGGATAATAATTAATATATGTATGTGAATTTTGATTGGGATCCCCAAGCAAGGATTATCAAAAGTTAGTGGACCCATTATTGTTACATTATATAATAATTGAAATTAATTAAGTTTATTAAAGGATTTGAACCTAATTTGTAGATTTATGGATTTAGAACCAAGTGATGATAGTTTGGACCATTATTATGAATTTTGGATGGTATGATGAGAATGGTTATGTAATTTGGAATTAATTATTGCTTAGATATTTGATTTGATACGAAGCCAAGATTAATTTGAAAATAATCAATCTTGTTGGTTGCTATTAGATCGATAGTGTTGTTTAAGCTTTAAACTATCATGTTAACATGGTTAATTAGTGAATTTAGGGTTAATGTTAAGCATGACAATAATGCATTAAGGGTCAAACATAGATGTTAATTATAATTATGCTATTTTGGTTAGGTGAAGTGAAAGTGGTTTCCGAGGAACAATAGACAGCAGATTGTAGTAGCTTTCTCTGAGACTACAAGAGATGAGGATCTACCATCTTGGCCTTGTTATATCTATCTACTCCTGTGGTACAATCCCTGTATGGATTTAATTTTGCTTGATTGTACTTGTCCATAATTGCTTGAAATCTGTACTTAATTGTGCACTTGTTCGTGATATGATATTTGACTTGTAAACCCCTGTGCGGGTTAATACTCGTTTTCACTCTGTCATGAGTTGTACTTGTTTGTTCTAGCTTCCAAAACTCCAGTTTGTCTTATCTTGTACTTATTACTGATTAGTACCTATTCTTATCCTATCTTGTTATCGTATGCCTTGTCGGCATACCTATCTGTTCCAAAATTGCCATGCTAGCTTAATTGTAATTACTTGTTTGGGTTTTAGCCATGCGCTAGGGATTACCCCCCAAGCATCTGTGTCAACTATACTTGGTTCTTGTATTTGTTTATAACTAAGATACATCAAAGGCTATTCCTTAAGTATTCTGTTTTGTGTGCGCTAAAGGCTATTCCCTGGGTATATGATTTGTAAGTTTGGTACGCTAGGGACTATTCCTTGGGCACATGTTTTGTAAGTCTAATACGCTATAGGCTATTCTCTGGTTACATGTTCTATAAGTTTGAAATGCTAGAGGCTATTCCCTGGGTATTTCAATTTGTTAACCATATGCTAGGGCTATTCCTAGGTATAGGCAATATGTTAGGGCTATTCTTGAGCTTCAACGATGTGCTAGGGCTATTCCTAGGCTTCTTCTGTCCATCTGTTTGTTAGCCATATGCTAAGGCTATTCCTAGATATAGGCGATATGTCAAGGCTATTCCTGAGCATCAGTGATGTGCTAGGGCTATTCCTGGGCATCCATCTTCCATTTATCTATGATGTGCTAGGACTATTCCTGGGTATCCATCTTCCGTATGTCTGTCAATGATGTGCTAGAGCTATTTCTGGACATCTATCGCCTATCTATCTGTGATATGCTAAGGCTACTCCTAGGTATCTTCTGTCTGTCTGTGATGTGCTATGGCTATTCCTAGGCATCTAATGTGTGTCAAGCTGTCACGCTTGAATATGATTGATTGATTTGTATAAGATTTGTTCTGATAAGCTTGTCTCGTCTAGATCTAACAAAATGCATCTGTTATATGCATTACTTGATCATAATTGTATCCCAAAGGATAATGATGTGTTCTTACTTAACTCGTACTTGCACTTGTATTGTTATTGAATTATAAATTGTTAAGATGCTCTTTCCTCGATAGGTTCTATATTCATTTTTATCATATCCCTCACTAAGTCATTTGGACTTACCCCTGTTCTTTATCTCTCAAATAGGGTTAAGTGAAAGAAGTAAAGTTTAGACTGGGAGTGAAGAATTTCTTCAAATAACAAAATGGGTTCACGTGAATGAAGTAATTGGTTTTAGTGTCATTATATGTCAAAATTGACATGATGTTTTAGAGCATGTATATATCTTGTTAAGTGTTAAGAAGCTAAACTATGAATTGTATTTAATGTTCTGAGGAGATGATAAACTTGAATTCTGCTGCTATATGTGTGTTTGATAAGTGTGGAAATGTTCTAATAGGCTTATTGATCTTTTAGAAAAAATTTATGGCCCTATTGCTTGTAAGACAAGTTCACAGCTAAGTTTGAATTATTTTGATATTTCAGCTTAAGATTTCCCTGAGTGGGATGTCACAGATATCAATCTATAAAAGAAGAAAAATAATTTTTTTTCAAAAGCATGTTGTATTTATATAAATTTAACGCCCAGAAAATATGAATTGCTATCAAATGAAGGTGGTGAGATTGGAACCAAACTATTAGTGAATGTCCACAAGATTTGTTTATTTTATTTAATTTTTAAGTGCTATAGTTATATACATTTTTATGCTTTATTGAAATGTAAATTTATTATAATCCAAAATAGTTGAGATTTAAAATTTTTTAGATAATATAATATTTAATTAAGTTGATACATACTTTTAATTTAATAATCTCAACTTACATCTTAAATTGTGTAATAATACAATATTATATATAGAATGATTTCCTAGATTTAAATGTATTATATATTACAGATTTTCTAAACTAATTATAATTTTTTGTAATTGCTATATTACAACTTATTAAGATCACTCTAAGAAAATGTGAATAAATCATTAGAATGTCCAAGAAACTACACAATTGCTATGCTTGTCCATCTAATTCAAAAATAAAACACAAACATATTATAGAAAATTCTAAGAAATTCTTAGTGGGTTCTAAACTAATGGCCATGTGCTCATGCTAGCCCGATCTGACTCAAACAACTCTTCAGTCAAGACCATATTAGCTAGACTTCAGGATGGTAATTTGTGCATGTCTCAAATTTGCCCCATATAGGATCAATTTTGAGATTCTAGCATCCAACATAAAAATTATAAAATAACAACTTATATTTTTTATTGGAGTGTGATAGGGGTATAACAAATAGAGTTAATATATAAAAAACTACAATATTAATTCACAAACATATCACGTTGAATTATTATAAAATAATCTTTTAAACTAATTAAGTAGATGACTGACTTGAACTCAAGAACGATATTTTATTCTAGAAAGCCTACAAAATTAAGTATGTATAAAGTTAGTACAACAACAACAACAACAACAACAACAACAACAACAACAACAACAACAACAATAATACAATTACAACTGATTTTATGAAATTACTTTATAAGGTAAAACAATTAAGAAGTTAATCACAAAAAAAGGTACAGTGTAGGTCGCCAAAAAAACAAACCAGAATGCCGACTTAGTTTGAAATATAACATAAATTTAATATAAATTTAGTAAATTAAATTATTTGAAATTAACTTTTATAAATAATGCCATAAATATATATATATATATACACTATTTAAGTAATAGTATAATCCAACTAATTAAAAGAAATTAAGTAGATGACTCACTTAAACTCGACAACAATAATCTATTTCGAAAAGCCTACAAAATTGAATATATTAAAAATTAGTAGAACACACACACACACATGTGTATTTAGTAATAATACAATTCCAACTGATTATATGAAATTACTTTATAAGGTAAAAAAATTAAGAAATTAATCACAAAAAATATTATCAATGTAAATTTATTTTCAACTCAAAAAACACAAAATAACAATTCAATAATATAAATCTGCATACTTTTAACTAAATCAAATCTTATATATTATTAAAACTATATTTTTCATACAAAATAATATATAATAGTAACATAACAATTCAATATTTGTATATATATATATATATATTGAATAATAATAAAATTCTTAACTAATATAACAAATTATTTTATAAGGTAAAAAAATTAATAAATTAATCACAAAGTTGTTCAGCATCTCAAATCATTACATCATCTATTTAATTAGTGATGAAAACAAAGCCATGCATTTACAGTTTCCACCAAAATTTTTGTTGCTCCATGTCCAAATACACTTGCATATCTATGGTTTATATATGTACTCTACCTCTTGATTCTATCAATTTTTGGGATCATGATCTCTAGCTAGCTACCTCTTGATTATATCGATGCATGCTAGGAATTAAAGAGAAGCATAATAATGCTTTAAGCAAAATTAATGACTGCAAGGTGCTTGAAAGTCTCCCAACAATATATGGTTGGCAATGAAATTCACTTCTCTTTTTCTCTTAAATAGGGTACTTCAAGATTGAATATATATATCATTTAACTGATTATAACAAATTATTTTATAAGATAAAAAAATAAATAAATTAATCACAAGAAATATTATCTTATAAATTTAGTAGTTGACAACTAACCTGAACTTGGGAAAAATCTATTCCAAAATACTTACAAAATTAAATATATCATAAATTAGTAGAACATCTCTATATTGAATAATAATGCAATTACAATTAAATATAAAAAATTAAGTAGATGACTAACTTGAACTCAAGAACAATACTCTATTCCAAAATGCCTGCAAAATTAAATATGTCAAAAGTTAGTCAAATATATTGGAAGACCTTTTTTTTTTTTTTGTTTTAACACAATTGAAATTTCTGTAGATAATCTATAAATTTATAAAGAGCCAAATTCAAAATCCAACAAATTGTTTGCACTCTCCCCTCAAAGCATATCAAAAAGAGAAATCAGAATAATTCTAACTAAAACTACCGCTGCCGCCATGCCAATGTATCTATTCTTCTGCTTAGGTACACTCACCACGAATGCATCTGGCCAATTGAATATCCTTAGGCATGATGGTAACACTCTTGGCGTGAATATCGCACAAATTGGTATATATTCAGAGAGACCCACTAAATAAGCCTCAGCTGCTTCCTGAAGTGCAAGCATGACGTAGCTTTGGAACCTGAAATTAATCTTGAAATCCTTCGCAATTTCACAAACCACGACTAGAATAGGAGCTTGCGTGTGCTCTTTGTGAGATGCTTGGAAGATTTAATGAAAGATACTTGCAATTTGAATGTGTTTTTATTAATCAAATTATATTTGGACTCTACCACTTTATACATGTGTATATGTATAAGAGCTGTAACCCATCAGAAAACATGCAGGACATTATCTCATTAATGATACGAAAGAAATAATATCAAATTCGATTCATCAACTAAAAATTCAAAAAAGAAATCCTTTATGTAATGAAAAAAAATTTCAAATATAATACATCCATATCAGTTAGAGATAAATAAGAACAAATATCTTTAAAAACGAAATAAACAATATCAAATTTTATAACCAATAATTTATGAAAAAAATTTAATTTAATTAAGAAACTCAAAATTCTAAGAATTTGTCACTTGGCCAAAATTGCAATCAAAATTGAGTAATTGTAAGTCCCACGCCATTGTACTATATATAACAATATAGAATATAAATGAGTTTTGAAATTCTAACCTCATAGATATGTCTTATCAGTATCTATATCCATCTATATCAATCTATATATACTATATATGCTATTACTACGTATAAAAATATAAATGAGTATAAATATTTTTTTCCGTTTATGTGAGGATAAAAATATCCATCTATAATAAAATTATCACATTTAATTCACTTGATTTAATGGTAGTCGCAACTATTAAATCAATTCTTTCAGCTTAAAAAATGTATGTATATATAACAAATATATATTGTATTTAAACTCATAGAAAATAATAGCTATAATTAATTAAATCAAATCTTTCATCATATATGATGTATACATATTGTATTTATTACATTTTTTGCAAATTAAATACATCTTTAATTAGAATTATACAAAATAATAATGCATTCTTTCAACTTAAATAATGTATATACATCAAATATTATATATATATATATATATTGTATTTAGACTCATAGAAAATAATAACTATAATTAATTAAATCAAGTCTTGCATTTAAAATGATGTATATATATCAAATATATACCATTGTCTTTATTACATTTGTTACAAATTAAATATATCTTTAATTTGAAGTATACAAAGTAATAATGCATTCTTTCAAGTTCAATAATGCATATACATCAAATGTATATATATATATATATATATATTGTATTTAGATTAATAGAAAAAATAACTATAATTAATTAACTCAAATCTTTCATCTTAAATGAAGTATATATCTCAAATATATATTATTGTATTTATTATATTGTTACAAATTAAATATATTTTTAATTGAAATTATACAAAATAAAAAATATGTTAAAATTAATTAAATAAATTTTTTGCTTAGTAAATGTAATTACATATATTAAATTTATCATGTTTAATACACATAGTTTAATGATAATTACAACCAAAATTAAGTTTTTTTTTTAATTACACTCACAAAAAATAATAACTATAATTAGTTAAATCAAGCTTTTGTGGCGCCCCTATCCAAAAGGTGCTTGCTTCGAGATGAGGTGTTACTCTAAATGAATCTAAAACATCAAACCTAATATGCATTTCCAAAACTTTCACTTTAAACAAATCTCCAATAATCCAAGATGATAGGCAAACTCAATATGCATTTCCAAAACTTTTACTTGTATAAAACATTAAAACACAAACAAAGATAAGCAAAATAAAAATTTATTCTAATCGTGCTGAAAACTTCAAACTAAACTTGAGTTCCCATAACAAATCACAATTGCCTAAAGGCTCACAATTTTACCCATGCGTCTACATCATTTGTAAGTGACTCCAACCAATTACACTTCATGGTAGAAAAAGATAGTAATTTGATGACAAACGCCTCATTTATATTACAGACATAATATATCACCTCCTTACTATAAACATATACCTTGACAGTGTTATTTATACTATGTACGATACGAACGCTCATGGTGCCTTCTATTCCTCTATTTAGGATAAAGAACAAAAAGAAAAGTACAAGACGGGCTAGTTCAAATGACTTAGTCAAGTAATAGTCAACATGCATGGACAAAATATAACATTTGGAATACAGTATATATATATATAAGAAAAATATTTGTCTCAAATACGGATAACTATAAACACATGCCAAAATAGCCGAATATTGAAGAGTAGAAAGATTTTACAAAATTCACGAAAGAGAGTTGGAGATTAATATTTCATGTATAACACATCACGAGCCGACTCAACGCGTACCATACCATCGAAAAGACATCTCAAGTTTTAAATTCATCCATAGAAATCTCATATTTCAAAACTCAGATATTAGATCAATTTTAAAAAATGGAGTGTACAAAATATTTCATAAAAGACTCAAATTTCCAAATTTCAGAATCCATTCAATTTCATAAAATCGTTTAGGCATAAGCATTTCATAAAACCGATTGCGGGATAGAATCCAATCTTATGACTCCTCATAATTGTGTAACAATATTTCATATCGCCTTAACAAGCGACCAATTACTAAACTATTGTGATTCAAATCGGTAGGACAAATTCTTGTCGATCGAGCTTCGAGCAGCAACCAATTTTTGATTGTCCCGAAGTTAGGATCGCAAACCACATGAGTCTTGGTTGGTAGGCCAGCCAACAATGGCCCAATGCTATCTCATGTCGTCTTGCCAAAAAGTCCTATGGGCTAAAAATTCCCCAAGGGCGTCCCAAGGGTAATTTAACATGATACAAGTAGGAAAGTCCCAACAACCGGCACAATTATATGCCACAATCGTTATATAAAACAAAATAATTTTCAAAATCATTTATGGGATCATTGTGAAATCAAGGATGGTCTAGTCAAACAAACAAACAGTGTCAATTAGTCAATGCAACGGCCTCACAACCAATATGAATCAATAGCAACTAGCCAGCAAGACTATCTTATAAATGGTATAATAAAATATGACGATTTGGGTCAAGAACAAATTGGTCAAATCATAATTTCAAATTTTCAAAAAATCTACAATTCAATTAACAAGCTTAAATTCAGTTCAGATGAGATCATCAAAAAATTCCAAATTCGAATGATACTTTTCAAAGTTCTTTCATATAAGGATGTTATTCAAAAAACATCTTTTTCGAATCAGTATTTAGGGACAAACCTTGGAAGAAGTAGAGCTACAGAACAATTAACCAATATCTTCAATTCAATGCATGAGTTCAAGAATAAGTGGGTTACAAACAAAGTAGCACGGAGAAACAAATCAAATTCTCAAGCTCAAATAGAAACAATCAAGCAATAACATTATATTTACTCTATATATATTCTTCTCCAAGAAAAGATATATCGTATTATCTAGTATAAACCTCACATAACAATATTAGATAATAGAGTTTTCCTTAGTGAGCTCGATAGTTCGTGTCATTATTGGCTAATCAATCCAATAGATGATTTAAAGTAATACTAAATTAATTGCCAAATATGAATATGCATTTAATTAGTAATCGTTTCATTATGTAATATTAACCAAGCCCATGTTATATTTTAAATCGAAAGTCCAATCATTTTCTAGGCCTAATCAACATAACATTAATAATTATTTCAGATTTTCGCAGGTACTCAATTAATTAATCCAACTCCACACCCTATATCAGGCTCCCTAACTCATATAGCTAAATTCTAAAATTAGTCCTCATCTCCATAATCTAGTTAGTGAATCTATAAACTTAAATTAAGTCCAGTCGTACTATACATTGAGCCATGACTTGACTCAAATTGCGAAATTCTCAAATATATTTAATCCCGATATTCAATTCATAATTTTTCAAATAGTATTTTAAATTTTTATAATTTCAAATTCAGCTCTCACATTGAGTCAATTAAGCACCTAATTTTATTTGAGATTAATACATTTTAAATTCAAAAAATTAAGGGAATGTTTGATTCTGTTTCTTGTTTGATTTTATTATATTTATTATGTGTTTTGAGATAATAAATTATTGAAAAATGTGAAAGTTATTTTTTTAATATATTTATTTATGTTTGGGAGAGATATTTGTACTATAGCAGTCAAATTAATATTATTATTTTTTGTTGAGTTTTGGAATGAAAATTAAATTCAAGAATTTTTTTAATATTAAAATAATAATAAAATATATATTATATAATATATATATATTGAAAAATATATATTTTAAAAAAAATATGAAAATATATTTAATTATATTTTCTCAAAATAATATTATTTTAGAAACATAACCAAACAAAACCTAAACATATAAGAATTCGTTTAGGAACGTTTTACCTAATTCGACTAGACCAGGGCCCCAGTTCAAGATCGAAAATGGTCCGGATAAACCCGAAACTGAATTCTGAGCACTATCAATCGCCAACGACAGACCGTCGTGGACCACCATCGCAACGCCGCGCCGCAGCCGGGTAAAGTCATTGGAGATAGAAGCCGCCGCCAACAACAGGTGCATCTCTATGTCTAGAGTAAAACCCCAAACCAATTTCGTCGGCCACCACCTGTAGCCCTGTCAATTGAGCCAACACGTCACCGAGCACCCCAACGCTGCCGTATCGTCGCGGCATCAATTCCTCCTCCATCTGCCAGCAAAATCTACAATTGATGGAACCAATGTCACCCTCTCATCGAGTCCATCATTTGCCGTCTACTTATTTTCAGCTTCAGCCCCGGACCATGCACCACTACCACCATGGCCGAAACCCGGTTGCCGTTCGCCGCATATTTCTCCTTGAATTCCTCCACGCCAGGTGGTCCAAAGGCGAAACTAGAGGCATCAATGTTTTCCTCTCACCATACCCATCATATTCCTTCCATCAATTTCAGGTTTTAGTAACCGTAGCCATGCAACCCACCACCACTGTCGTACGTCTGTTCAACCATCAATTTTCGATGTTCCGCCGGTTATTTCACTGAGAAATTGGTACCAGTAGGTTTCTCTCATCGTGAGGAATTTGATGATCGATTCACTTTTTGAGTTTTGGTCACAAATAGCTTAGGTGTGGTGGAGGAGTGGTTTTGGCTTCTAACTGAAAATTTGAAGAAAAAAATTTCTTCAAAAATTAATTTTAAATTCTAAATTTTAAATCCTAATTAATTTTAATACATTTTTCTCGAGGCCCATTTTGATTTTATTATTGTTATCTTTCCATTGACTCTCAATACTAGGATTTAATTTGTTAAATTCTAAATTCTTTCAAAAATTCATGTTCAGTGGTCGGGGTCTTACATCTTTCCACTTAAGAAATGTGTATATATATATATATATATATCAAAAGTATATACATTATATTTATTAAATTTCTTTCAAATTAAGTGTATCATTAATTAGATATATAGAAAATAATAATTATATTAAAATTAATTAAATCAAAATTTTCTAATTAGCAAATATAATTACTGATGAGGTTGAAAATTATATTTAGTGAATTGGATAGTGTTTGGGCTAATTCGACTAGGAATGTCGAATGATCCAACAATAATATTTTTCTTGAGTTGAGATCTATAACCAACAACAAACGTTAAACTAGTCGAAGTGCCCTTAGCTAAGGCACTATGACGCTCAAGTTGGTACTGGTCAAGTGAGATAATTGAGTAGCAAAGTAAGAACATATAATGTATATGGCATACTTAGAGGGTGGCTGATAGTGAAGTATTTATAATCTTCTCATGATGGATGATATGTCTAAAATGCCTTATCAAGTGTAGAGGGCTCTTGTCCTTGCTTGGAGGTTGTTGGTCATTTTCAATCCCAATACTATTTCAATTAGTATCATCTCCTGCTTTTTAAGGTTAATAGTACTCTGGGGTTGCGCCTCCCTGCCAGAGTTGGTGGCAGAAGCTATACTGAGGTGGCATGAGCCATTAATGCGGAGGCACGCTGCCCATCAGAGCATTGAATGCAGCAAGGATATGAATTAATGCCGGAGTGAGCACTCTAATTGACAATTATCAACCAGATAAGGCAGTAGACTAAAGGGATAACTGAACAAACAAAGTAGCTTGAAACCTCCCATTGGGTACGATTGAGAACTATTCACTTAACCGGGTGGTTATGATCGAGTGATTCAGCCTAGTTGGGTCCGAAAGTGCCATTGGACTTTGAATTTTAAGTGGGCCTAGAAACCCTCTCTAAAGTTGATAGCTTGTTGGACTGGACCTATTGAGCTATTCCATATCATGAGTCCTCTTCACTTATGGTCTTAATCAAGCTTGTCGACGAGAATGAGCAGAGAGTAGATAACTGAATGATGGTTATGCGGATTCAACCAGGGTTTTAGAATTCTCGATCAGGGTTTCGCTTATTTAATGCATTAGTTACATTGCAGTATACGAAGCACTAAAGGGAGGCAGTGCAATTATTACTACCGTGTAGATTCCTATGTCCAAATGCTTATAAATAGGTAGGGTAGAAATATTCATTTTTCACTTTTACTGAATCTAGTCTAGTCAAGCTCTTGCTTTCAGAGTCCCTTAACCCTTTCTGCATTTTAGAGTTTTCAAGCGATCAACTGTAAGTTCTTCTCCAAGCTTCTGTTTTCCTTCATTTTGCTTTGTTAAGATGTCAGTGCATCAAATAGTGAGGACACTAAACCCGAGAGTGTACATTTCCAAGGAGAGGTTGGGGGTGAAAGTACATTTGGGAGCACATCCGAGAGTACCTTTGATAGTTTGTTAAGCAATAGCTCGACCTCCATTAGCTCAAGTGCTGAGATGGCTACTTCCAGGGGAGATGCTGGCCTAAGTGAAGTGCCAACGTCGCATGGTCGATTGTTTACCCTAGACCTTTATAGTGAAATAGTCTCTAAAATCTCCCCTGCTGACCTAGTTCGAATTAGGCAGATGTACCATATTTTGAATGAATACGAACTCTTGGTGCCCAGGCACCGAGGTAAGATGCATCAACCTCTGAAAGGGTGCATAACAGTGTTTGAGGAGGAATTTAGGTGCAACCTTAGGTTTCCTCTAGCGCCAGTCATAGTCGATCTCCTGGGGGGCCTCAAAGTCTGTATAACACAACTTCTACCCAACTGCTTTGCCACCATATACAATTTTACTGTGTTGATGCATTTATTTAGCCAGCCAGCCTCTTTTGCCAATTTTTCCAACCTATTCCATCTGCCCATGTCCTAGAAGTCAAGTAGCACCGAAGAGTCTGGGTTCTATCATTTAATAGTGCGTTCACGTCAAAAATTCCTAGTAACCCCCTCCTCATCTTATGGCTAAGAGCGAAAAAAATATTTTCTATATGTTTGAGGGCCTAGGGAGATTAATATTCCTAGAGGATGGTGGAGAGGGCATGTCGAAATGCTAGGGAACCAAAGCCCAATTGGCCCAATACTTTCGTTCATGACCTGATCAAGTTTGGACAAATTGAGGCCTCGGTTCTAACCGAGAAGAGATGTCTGGTGCTAGTTGGCCTGTCACCAACTGCACTCAACTTGTCCGCTGGCCACCAACTAGGTAGAGATCTTTATCAACTATGATAATTATAGATTCCTGTCTTTCTACTTGATTTTGATCATTTTTATCTTTTATTGGCAGATCGAGAAGAAGTGATGACCTACATTCAACGGAAGGCTTTGGCTAGAGCCCAAAGGAATGATGAATGTTGTTGAGCAACTTTGGTGGAGCTGGCCTGCTCGACTGTCGCCCCAACCATGCCCCAAATTGAATAGGCACCCCAACCCGCTTGATCATCGAAGGGTGTTTGAAACAGCCTGTAGGTTGAGGTAAAAGACAAATGACCGAGTAGGGAGGCTAGGTACCTAAAAGGAAAATGAGCGACAAGGGCAAGCAGAAGGTGATCACTAGCTATGACGTGCTCGGCAAGCATGGCGATAGGGTTTTATTTCAGATTCCCAAACTGCAATCACCCCAATTTAGACCTGACCCCACTATAGAGGTGACTGATTCTAGCTCCATTATACAATTGAGAACGACGAGCACTGACGCGCTCAAGTGTATGGTGGTTGGGCTCTTCTCTATCGATCAACAGAGATTCATAAGCTTAAGTCAGGTTGGCGTGCTTAGGGCTCTAGCCTACCATTACAATATGGTAAGTATGAGGTCGATTGTTTTCTCATTGAGTTCTTCTTTTAGCTAGTTATATTATTTACTAATAATTTCTATTTCAGGTGAGCCAGCTTGGGTACCACTTTTACCACCAATCGGAGTTGGCCCTAGCGGATCGTAAAGAGTTGCAGGAAGAAAGGGAGTTAGAGACCCTCAAAGTTCAACTCGAGTTTTCCCAGCTCCAGGTCAACTAGCTGACAAAGGAGGTGGCCGACCTTTAGGAGCAGCTCAATGCAAACAACCAGCAGCTAGTCGAGGCTATGGAAGATAGAGTTGAATGGACTCTATGTCGAAGAAGGCTTACTTGGATATACAAGTGAGTTACTCCTTTGGTCGATTGGTTGGCCACGCTATTGTTCTCAAGGAGGCTCGAGCGATATTCTTTCAACAACTCCCCATGATACGGCGAGAGATGGTGGAATAATTCACGCTGAGTTCGGCCTTCCAAGAGACAAGCGTAGTTTTGTCCATCGATGATGCCCACAGCGCATTTGAGAAGGAAGTAAAGTAGCTTAAGTACCTAGGTTATGCTTTTCGGGTAGAAGATAAAGATACAATGAGCTATGCCTTGGACAAAAAGCTGCAGCCTTACCCAGAATTCGAAGAAGGTGCGGTTGGTGGGGGCGGGGAGAAGGCTACTGCAACAAATGCTCCCGTCGAGCCAAAAACTGAAGCCCAACGAATATAGGCTAAAGTCAAGACCAAGCTAGCTGAACTGGCAAGCGAGTTCACCTTCATTGAGAATCTTGCTTTCTAAATGAGGGATGGGTAAGTCAATGTCGCGCAGTACATGCTGCGCTCAACTGATTTCATAGGCGACATCGCAAGGCCTTCATAGCTAACTTAAGCCATTCTACCGCTTACATCAGCAATGCTGGAGCCCCGAGTAGCACTCGCAAGAAGGTACTCAGGCCAGTCGCTCTAAGGGTGTTCGGTTGAGCCAAACTTGATCTTCCAGCTCTCTTTTATCAGTTTTGCTATTTTGTTTTTTGTTGTTTTGTTTTTGAAGGTTATCTTATTGTAATGAACATTTCTATGAATGAAATATTATTTTGATATCTTTCTTGTTGACTGAAATCAATTTCATATCTTTCTTGTCAAATGCAACTGTGTCGTCACGATTGTATGGTTGATAAATTAATAACCCTGTTAGTTAACAAGAAACCTAACAACTTTATTGTCGATTTAGGTTACTGTTGAGAGATGCGCATGGTTTTGTCAAAGCACATTCCATAATCTATTTTTATAACTTTGCTCAACTTTATAGTCAATTTGCATTACTCGAGTTTGAGATGGCTTATTGATCAATTGTGGGGTTAATTGCATAGTTTAGGCAAAAAGTTTTACATTAGCAGCATATAGCTACTTTTAAATCAACTACGAGGTTGCTTGGAACTTAGGTTTGGAGCCTTGAACCGGCAACTGGAAGCTACTTTTAGGTTGACTACGGGGTTGACTTGAAACTTGGAGTGGTGCGATGTAGATGCAGCTGTGACAATACAAACAAATGATAGCAGTGTTACTAGAATTTTATTTACATCACAGAATACGAGAATGATTATAATATGCTTTTATATATAGAATTTCTTCAAATTGATGGCATTCCATGGGTGAGGGATCTCATCCCCATCAATTTTAGCAAGTCGGTAAATATTATGCTTTGATAGCTTCACAATGGTATAGGGTCCTTTCCATTTCAGGTTGAGTTTGCCAATATTCTTGGATATTTTTACATTTCTAAGAACGAAGCCTCCCACTTTAAAATGGCACAGCCTGACCGTTTTATTATAGTTGTCTATCATCTTCGATCTGTAGTGCTGCATGATGTTGTAAACTTCTTGCCTCTGCTCATCGATAGTCTGGAGGTCGAGTTTTCTTTCTAATGTGTTCCTGAGCGAGTGGAAGTGAATCACTCGAATCATGTGCTATATAAGTTCTAAAGGGATGATTGCCTTGGACCTATAGACCAAACTATAAGTGTTGTGACTTATAGCCATATAGGGAGTCGTCCTACATGCTCATAACACTCTTGGGAGGTCATCTACCCAACTCGACCCAATATCTTGTATCCTGACTTTCAAATGGTCGAAAATTATCTATTTATCACCTTTGTTTGGCTATTCGACTGAGGGTTACCTACTGACGTAAAATGTTGGGTGATTCCTAAGGCCTCGCACCAACTTCTGGTATTTATGCTCTGGAACTAGGTCCTATTGTCTGAAATGAGGATCTTAGGTAGGCCAAAATGACAGATGATGTTTTTTCAAATGAAACTTTTGATGGCTGCATCGGTTATCTTTGGAGCAGCTTCAGCTCGACCCACTTGATAAAATACTTGACCGCCATAATTATGAACTTTTGTTGACCCAATGGCTTTGGCATTAAGTCCAAAATATCGATCCGCTACTAGTCGAATGGCCATGAAATTTAAACATTAACCATGGACGTAGCAGGTTGATGCGGGAGGTTCAAATGAACTTAGCATGATGGACATTTTCGACCAAAATCAAAAGCGTCTTTCAATAATATCAGCCAAAAATATCCATACCTGATGATTTTATGCATGAGGGATCTTTCCCCAGAATGGTTCCCGCACATGCCTGCGTAGATATCTTGCAATACTTCATGAGCCTAGTTGGGATTCAAGCACCTTAAAGACGGTCCAGAGATCAACCTCTTATACAGTTGGCCATGTTCGTCGAGCGCAAACTTAGCAACTTGTCCTTGAAGGTGACAAGCCTAATTTTTGTCATCAAGGACTATGCCATGACTCAAGTAGAGTTTTATCGGATCTTGCCATGAAGAAACTATTTATTGGATCTTGCCATGAAGAAACTATCTCCCTAATGCTCCTTTCCAAGTTCTCCTCGAGTGGGCTGATCGATGGCCTATCAGCGACTAGAAAAGTTATCATCCTGTCTCTTGTACCTCTAGTCAAGCTAGCAAATTTGGACAGGGCATCTGCACACTCATTCTCAAATTGAGGTACCTAACTGAGGGTGAATTTTTTGAATGATTGTTGTAATTTTCTAACCTCCTCCAAGTATTGGCTCATTATCGAATCCTTGGCCTCAAAATTTCCCCCAACCTGTTCTATTACCAATTAGGAGTCTGTGATCATAGCCAAGTGATTGATGTCTCGATCGAGTGACATCCTCATTCTAGCGAGGAGAGCCTTGTATTCTGCCTCATTATTAGTAACTATGTAGTCGAATTTAATCTCAAAATCATACTCCTCTGCTATCAGAGAATGGAGAGCCACTCTCGCTCCCCCTCCTGATATGGTTAATAATCTATCAACATGCAAAGTCCAAACGATAGGGGCTTCACTACTGTTTTCAGGCAAGTGGACTCATTTGGTAACGAAGTCCGCCAAGACTTGTGCTTTGATGGCTATTCTAGGCTAGAAGGTGATATCAAATTATCCTAATTCAATGGCCTATTTTGTTAACCTCTCAGATGTGTCTGACTTCAACAGCACCTACTTCAACGACTGGTTAGTCAGCACTATCATGGCATTCGAGCCATGGTAACTAGCGCTAAGGCAAATTTCTCGATCTCTAAGTAGTTATGCTCTAGTCCTTAGAGTGATTTACTATAATAGTAAACTGGTCGATAGCTTCCATCTTTAGTTGAGACTAAGATCGAGCTAATCAATACCTCTAAGACAGCTAAGTAAATGTGAAGTACTTCTCCAAGTTCAGGTTTTGCAAGCATAGAGGGTGAGGATAAATACTATTTTAATTCGACCAGTACCCAATCACATTATTCATTCCACTAGAAACCTAACTTCTTGGCATTTCTAAGAATTTTAAAGAAAGGTAGGCTCTTGTCTACCAATCAAGCAATGAACCTCCTAAGGGTAATAATCCTTCCGACCAACCGCTGTACATCTCTTACTGTTCGAGATGGGGAAATATCCAAAATGACCTGAATCTTTTGTAGATTGGCCTCAATGACTCGTTGACTAACCATATAACCCAAAAACTTACCTCCTCAAATTCCAAATGTACACTTGTTTGGATTCAGCTTCAGACCAAACGATCTCAATATTGCAAAAGTGTGACTGAGATTGAGCAAATGGTCTTAGGCCTTTTCTATCTTTACGATCTATCATCGACATACACCTCTATAGACTTGCCTATTTTATTCTTGAACATAAAGTTAACCAGTCTCTGATAGGTTGCTCAAGTGTTTTAAGTCTAAAAGGCATGACTAAAAAGCAATAAACTCCATTGGGAACCATAAAAGAAGTTTTATCCCTAACTTCACGGGTCATGAATATCTAATGATACCCTTGGAATGCATCCATCATACTAAATAATTCACAATCAGCTGTAGAATCTACTAGTAAATCTATTCAAGACATGGAGTAAGGATCCTTAGGGTAAACTTTATTCAAATTGTGATATCATTACACATGCACTATTGTTCCTTACTCTTTGGGACAAGTACAGTATTACAAAACCAAGATGGATATTGAATTTTTACTATATAACATGCATTTAAGAGTTTCCTGACTACCTACTCGATGATCTGAGTCCTCTTGGCATTAAATATCCTCATCTTCTGCTTGATCAGCTTGTATGGAGGGTCGATATTGAGGCGGTGCACAATCACATTGGGGTTGATTCCTTAGATGTCATATGCCTTCTAAGCAAAGATGTCGATATTTCTCCTCAAAAAATCAACCATAAGACACTCTAAGTAGGGGCCCATATCTGTTCCAATTCGAGTAGTCTTGTCAAGGTTCCCTTGTTCTAGCTCAATTGTTTTAAATTCCCCAACGGGCTCCACTCGAGTATTTTCCAACTTTCTCTTCTTATTAGCTTGGCTCTCTTCAGGTTTTGCTACAAGGACACCCCCCAAGGTCTTCAATTGCAGTCAAGTCTTTTGCTTGCTCGACTCGATTAAAATATCGTAACACCACCAAACTTCCTTGATATTACACAGCAGTTCATTTGTGCCAGTCAAAGCTAAGAATTTGATCTTCATATGATAGATTAACACAATGGCATAGAAATCATTGAGAGATGGTTGACCAATTATAACATCATAAGCAAATGGGGCATCAACCACTAGGTAATTTATCATAAATGTATTTCTTCGAGACACCTCCCCAAATGACATTGGGAGGTTAATGGACCCTTCCAACCCCCCAAACCCTACCAAAAGGGTACGCACAAGTTCAAATTTAAACTACCCTAAGTTCATCCTTTTCAACGTGGAGAGGAAGATGATGTTGGCTAAGCTGTCGTTATCAACCAAAACCTTTCTAACTTCAAAGTTGGCAATCTCAATGGAGACTGCCATAGAACAATCGATGATTTTACTATTAAGACTACCAGAGTATTACCGCATGCCGCCAGCTGCCGCCATCAAAATTGGGCTCTGCCACCACCAATCAATGCACCTCCTAACACTGAGCAAAAGCCCTTAATCAATTTCACAATTTGCTACTGTCTTGCTACCCTATTAGGCTAAAAACACCACAGTCCCGCTGCTAGCCATTGCACATATCTACTTCAATTACTTCTTCTCCACTCGTCTAAATCCACAATTGAGGGTATCAATGTGTTCCTCTAGGCGAGCCCTTCACAACCAAACCTAGTCATGAGCTTTAACAACCAAAACAGCTGTGTCCGCCGCTTGCTCCATTCAGTGCTCATTTCTCGATGAACCACACATTTGTTTGCTGAGTTCTTAATGTCAATATGTTCTTCTCGACATTAGGAATGCAATGGTGGCTTTATTTCTTAGGCTTGTGGGCACCAGCGATAGGTAGTTGAGAGAACGAGTGATTAATGGTGGGGTTCTCTATTTATATTTTTAGGTTTTAAAAGATTGTAATTAAGCCCCAACGTTTTGCTCAGCTCATAAATCTAAACCCCCCCCCCCCAACCCCCACAATTTTTCAAGTGTCTCACATTGACCCTCAATGCTTACAATTTATCCCTCTAACTTTTTCTATTTACAGATTGGTCATGTTGATTCCTTTAATTACTAAAATTGAGTCCTGATTAAAAAATTTGCTAGGCTAGCATTTTTTTCTTTTTTCTTCTTTCTTTTTTCTTTTTTTTTTTGGTTTAATTGATTTCCTAAGAACTTTTAAAATGCAACATTTTGATCCTCTATTAATATTCATGATTATTTTTCTTTTAGAATTTAAATTTAATTATTTTATAAAATTCACATTTTCAGAAAGTTTTCCCATCTTCAAAAATATAGTGGTGTTACATCAATAGTCGGCTACTATTAACCATCATATTGTAAAAAATACATATACATCAAGGCTTTTAAATATTGAGTTTTTAAGATATATTTTGTTTTAGTCATTATTCAATTCACATGTTTTCATTGTTCCTTTTTTCAGTAATTCGTTCTTAAAATGGTATATATTTAAAACATCATCGTATATGACTATTTAGAAAAATTTCATCTATATATTTAGATACATGAACATAATTTTCTAATAATATTATTATAGCATATTTATTTTGACAATAAATACGAGATAAGATTAAGAGAAAATCTATTGCATTGAGCACTATAGGGGTACGTTTGATTTGTTGGACATGGTTTAGATGAAGTGAAAAAAGCCCAAGATTGATAAAGGGCCCGGTCCTTTATCCTATAAATTGATAGCTAATCCCCTCAATTGGGTCAGGATCATACAATCCCAATTGAGAGTGGGAATAAAAAAGTAGTCATTTGACAATTATACCTATAAATGAAAATATTAGGATTTGAACTTATCTTATTATAATAGATATTTTAATAAATTAAGTAGCCTAATTATTTAATCTTTGTATTCATACAAATGATTGATAAAATAAATATATATCCAAAATGCATAATCCTAAGTCCCAAACACCATATTATCTTATCTTGAATAATATAATCCCACTATATCTATATAATATTATCAATCCTATCTATATATCCAAGAGACAGACTGGTATATATAGCTAAAATTAAAGAGCTGCACAAGCATGCGTAAAGAGCCAACCAGTATGCTTGCGGTAAAGGGTTAATTGATTCTGGAGTTGTTTCTTCATCTTTTCCAATTTTTCTGCCAATTGAGACAGGTCCAATGACTCGGTTGGTCTGATTCCCCTGAATCAGAGCATCAGAACGAAGAAAGAAACGGTAACTTGAATATACAGTCAACTTAACCAAAGTTTGGACTAGCAAACTGTAAAAGAACAAATTGATGATGATATTGACAGGAAAAAGAGAACTTACTCGAGGCTGATTTTTGATGCAGAAGCAAGGGCGCCTCTGATGGTCCAGTAAGTGGCTAACATGATGGCATCACTGGCTGAGGAAAATGCTTTGACATCAAGAGAAGAAGAGGCAGCGAGTACTTCTGTTAATTCAACAATGCACTTGGCTAAATCCAACATTGAGACAATGAGATTGTTAACTTGACTCAATGGGGATTTTAGCTCCTCTGAGCGTTGGCGAATATCTGGCAATCCCTTAAGGATCCCAATCGATTCTGGAAGTTTATCTGATAAGTAAACCTCACTGAGGAGCAAATATTTACCATAGTTCAAAGCCAAAGCAGCCAGTGATATCACCACCTTTGCCTCCCATGAAAAGCTGGATAATGTGTCCAACACGGACATAGTTTTTGAATGTGCATCCACCACATCGGAATAGGCTGCCTGTAGAACAAAACGAGCTCATAAGACACTGATTTACTTGCTGATGTTAGTAGTTTTATGTAAACATCCATTGGTCACCTCAACGGAGAGTCTATTAATAATTTGAGATACGTCCGCAGGCCAGTTAAAATCGCTGTCTTGCTGGGGTTTTCCTCCCTCGGTTGCTGTGGTAACCTGCATCAAAATCAGACATAATAAGCATTCTAAGTAATATGGTTATAGATGTTGGATTGATGACTATGTAGAAAATGGTATCAGCCAGATATTTCTTTATACCTCAGTCTTCACACTTTTTCCATCAATTTGCTTGACCTTGAATCAGAAACAAGATATGAAGATAGAGTATTTGTATAGAAAAAAGACGAAAATAAGATTAGTTGGATTTTGTTTTGCCTACCTCTGCTATTGCCAAGTTGAACATTTCTTCAACCATCTTTAAGATTGGCTTGCAATCAAGATATTGCACTTCGGGAGCCTGTGTTGGCTGGATTTGTCTTAGCAATGTACTGTCATCGATTATCAGGAATATCCTTGGTATGGGCATACTTGATCCGTAGTAATGAACAGAGATGGATCACGTTTATTAGTACCACCAAAGTTGTGGAGATGGTTTTGAAAGAATCTGCAGTGGATCACTATAATGCTGGAATGCAAGAATACAGTTAGAAACATTTGAGCTTTGTTCTTTAGCATTTTTTCAGAATATTTTTCAATTTTCAAAACAAATACAAAAAATGTACACAATTTTTAATTATTCTCCCAAAATACAAAAATGCTTTACCCAAAAAATTCCTTCCAAAACAATCTCAAAATACTTCATACCTACGAACCATACCTACTCCCTCATTTTGTCACTTTACCTTTCATATCACTTATTCACTTATCACTTTCTTACTCCATTCATTCATACATACATACATATATTAAAATATTAAAATTTTACTAGTTATAAAATTCTAAAACTCATGTTTATAAATTTAATTAAACTAATTGTAGAAAAATTAATTAAGTTTAATTAAATATTATTTATATTATTATTAAATAATTTATTTACTAAATAAAGTATTAAATTAATTAAATTACTTATTAATTAAATAAATAATGTATTTATTCATTTAATTATATTTTTATTTATATATTAATTATGTTTCTTATTTCATTTATAATTATATATTATATTTATTTGTTTAATAAATAATTTAAGATGACTTAATTTCATATAATATAAAATTATTTATTTATTTAATTTGATGAATTGTTATTAAGTATAATATATATATAAATTATTAAATAAATTATTTTATTTAAATCAATAACTAAGTTTATTTGCACATAAATTATAAATAATAAATAGTTAAATAACTGGATTTTTATTTAATAAATAATAATTAATTAGTTTATAATTAATGTATAATAATTAATTTTTTTATATAAGCCAATATTAATAATTATGATGTAAGTCGATTTTTTATATTTAAGGTATAATTATGATTTCGTAAATAATTAATATTTATTACTAAATATTTACTTCCAAATAATACATCGTTTACTAATATTAAATTTATAAAAATATAAATTTTAAAATAAATCACCAATTAAATCACATTATTTTTTAACAACTATATATCAATCATTACTCACATACATATACACACATCATCCAACTATAAATTTACACACACAATAAAAAAAATTACTTTTATTCTATAAACCCAATACAAAATCAATTGATTTGACATCTAGAATAAAGTTTGTCTTCCCCTAAAACGCAAAAGAACAATAATTCATTATCAATTCAATTTTCATGTTTTATTAAAATACAAAAGAATACTTGGCACATTCTCCAAATTTTCTCCCAAAATATTTTGCAGAAAACATCCAAATGCTAAAGAACAAAGCCTTAGATCTCGGCTTTTACATGTTGTCTAGTTCTTATGGAAAAACAAAATAAACTGTTTATAATACCACTTTTTGTTTTCCAGACAAATATCTGCTATTCCAACACAAAGGCAAATGGTTTCCCCGACAGCAGACCAAATAACGAACAAGAATTTTCGATTTTAGATTGAAAAATAATCAACTGTGGATGAAAACTTACAGAAGAGCAGCCTGATAACTGTTGCGTGTTCATATCCTCAAGTGATTCCGGACTTCTAAATAAGCTTTTGAAAATGGAATGAAGTTAGTTTTCTGATGGTGAAAGAAGAAAGGTATGAATCATCTTCATTGCTTCATATTAAATTAAAGTCCAATTCATCAGCATATGCCACATTTAAAGTCCACGGAGACTATCTGTGGTACTCCAGGCTTTTCCCAAAAGTGTGAAACAAATGTATACCTCATAATATGTGAAAGCATTAATGTATTTCATAAAGTTGTTTGGTATAAGTAAAGAAATACTATATGGAGAACATAAGTACAAGAAAAAGGTCTAAAATCTTAAAAATTATACCATAAGTGATTCATTGACACACACACACACACACATATATATATATATACTATAAAGGTGTACGTGCATAGCACGTGACTTGTTAATTTTTTATGTATATTTAATTTATGAATTATAATTATTTTTTATATTTAATTCATATTTTTATTGAAGAAATTGAAAAGAATTTATGGCCTATTATAATATCTACTTCTTTTCCCAAGAGGTAATAAAGCACGATATTTAATTGTTCACAAAAAGGGTACTAAAACACTCAATGATACAATCTAAAAGAATGAATCTATTCAGATGACTCTTACAAGTAGTGCAATCATTGCTGGAGAACAATAAATAAGTTTATGTCGTATTTTATAGTATATTCCCTTATTTGTTACCCTTATATTGAGAAGAGATACTTGTTCTCTTTTTTTTATTAATGTACAAAGTTTAACTAGTGCAAAAGATACTCCGCGTAACACTTATACAATTAAAATTTTGAAGTTGTAAATTAATGTGAATATATATTTGTCCATTCCTTAATATCAAGATTTTAAACATTTTTCATATTTGCAAATTATAATTTATTTATACAAAACTCCAACTTCTCCTATCAATCCTATAGCAACTCCTTAGGGGGGGGAAAACTTTATTGTAGGTTCTTCAACTTAATGACATAAAATTGAAAACTACATGATTGATTACTATAATCATGACCTCTCAAATTCGAGATTTGAATTACAACAAAAAATGATAGATATCACCCTAAAAGGAAAGACAAAGGGTAGTCAAATTGGAAAAAGAATTATTTTTCAACATCTTTTGTTAGGGGTTCAAACACTGTAAATATTGGTAAAATACTATATTTGGGAAACAATGTAGATAATGAAATGGAAGAAAGCTAAAAATATAAAAGGTTGCATATATGGTACAAATTCCATAGAAAAAGAAATAAATTATCTTAGATTGTTCTTAAACTATATTAAAGGCCCCACATATTTTACAACTTTAAATGATAATTTATTTTTAATTTTTAATTTATCTATTCGATAAGGATTTGAATCAAATATGAATTAAAAATAATCTATAGACCAAACAAATATACCAAATTAGAAAGTCACATGCATCAATTGCACGTGTGCACTTTTCAAGTAAATAAAAATAGAAATATATATACACACGCATATAAGTACCCGCAATAGTTTCCCTTTCTCATTCATATAGTTTGTAGTCATCATGAAAATGCTAGAGTTTAATAGCATACTTTAAATCATGTTGATGAAATATATAATTCAGTATGCGCAATTGATTACCAATAATATTTTTATTAGAAAAAATTATCAAAATAAAATTCTATATTATTTTCATATTTAAGTTGGGCAATAACTTTCTTATTTTTTTAAATTAATTCTTGAATTTCTCCAAGCCAACCACGAGTGGCGAGATTCCTCAACTTCATCAACTACTAATATGAGGAATTCCTCCGCTCTCACATCACATGTTGTTCCAAGCTATCAAATGGTCAACTAATCTAGAAATATTGCCTTTGCATTTGTATGTATGAAGTTTGAGATTTGAACCCTAACAAATCATTAATATATGCGTGTGTAAATTAAAATAAAAGAAAAAAAATGTTGATTCCAAGCTTCAATCAAATGCAATGAAAGTAAGTTACCTTTCAACTATAGTAACTACAAACAAATAATCTTGCAATGGTTATCATATATTTATTCTACATGCATAACATAGAATATATAATAATACCAAACTGAAATAGAAGATCCGAACACGACTAGTCAAGCGGAGGAACAAGACTAACATTGCATAATATATTTGTAATGCATTGTAGTTTCTAACTTGAGCTTCAGGAGACATCCTTATCCTTTGAAATCAGAGGTAAACACATGTTAACAGTGTAAGTAGCAATAACTATCTATATTTTCAGTTATGGCAAGGAAATGCATAGAGAGGAAGTAAGTAGCTATAACTATCTATATTTTCAGTTATGGCTAGGAAATGCATAGAGAGGAAGCCCGTTGTCCATGTGAAGGATGAACATCGTTCGATAACTACCTTCCTTGCTATTATCAAAGAGTTTGAATCTGAAGAAGAAGAGATGAGTGGCAGCCATAATCTTCACTTGCGTGTAAGCAAATTCCTTCCCCAAGCAAATTGCCAGCCCAGCCTGATGTGGAATAAATAGAGAAGTATAAGAAGATTTTTGACGAATAGGGACGGCAGTGGATTTTAAGAATGGAAAGAATGATTACCTGAAAGGCAGTGAATTTGAAAGGGCTCTCAGCCCGCAAAACGTCATTCTCAAGCCATCTTTCAGGACGGAAATTCCTCAGCACCTTCTCCCCAAATATGTCATTCTTCCCATTGCATAGGGCATGTAACAGCAAAATTGCATTTTTAGTACTATACGATAGGGGGAGTTTGTAATTTTAGTTCCATGCTTTTTTAAAATTTAGAAAATGTCCCAAAATTTGAAATGTTGCAAAGTTGGTTCCATAACACAATTTCCGCCCAAAATTTAACAGAGACAACGCACGTGGCCCTGGGTCAAAATTGCACTTTCAATCCCATATGTTAGGAAGGGTTAGCAACTTTAGTTCCATTACACATAAATTAATTTTAAGCCAATTGAGAAGTGACATGTATAAAATAATATACTAATTATTAATTTAAAATTCTCTATTTATATTTTGAAATTTATTAAATTTAATTTTAAAAGATAAATGGTTAATTTTAATTAATATTTTAGTATTTATTTTATATTCAACAAAAATCAAAGATAGCGTGTTTATATATATGGACCAATTAAATAAAAAATATTTGATATTATCTCTTGATATTGATATCTTTTGATGTTTGATACTGAATCAAAGATATCCGATATTATTTTTTGATATTTGATATTATCCTATCAAGAAAATAACTATCAAAGATGTTCAAGATTGTCTGAGATCTCCCACCAACATGGGTGTTCACGGGTTGGGTCGGTTTGCAGAAAACATCAATCCAAACTAATTATTTTACCTACTTATAATTAAATTTTTAATTATTTCATTAATTGAAATGTAATATATAATCAAAATAATATCCAATTTTTTTTAAAAAGTAATATTAAAAATAAAAAATGAAAAAAAATATTTAATAAGTAGGCAAAATATTGAAACTAGTGTATATACTATATGACCCAAATATTGAAACAAGTGTACTATATGACCATTTAAATATACATATGTATTATATTTTAATTTTTAATCAGATAGTCGGGTTGGGTTAGGTTAGACTTGGTATGTAAAAGTTGAACCCGAGTCCAAACCAATTGTTAATTAGTTTTGATTAGGTTTTACCCAATTCAATCCAAACCAATTAAGTTGGTTTGGTTTAGGTAATCACATTCATCGGGTAAGTCCGATCCGATGAACGCCCTTACCTACCAAGCACCAAATTTAAACCCTTGTTTTGAAGAAAAATAATGCCAATTCGAGAATTTTGTACTTTAATCTCGAATCAAATATCAAAAATACATGAGCTCCAAAAAAATTTTTAACGTCGTGGATCTCCTTAAATTTGCTTGAAAAAATTGTTGGACTCCTTCAAAATGTTTCTCACTTGCTGGAATTTGTGTTGTGTCAAATAAATTAGGAGCACTCCTTTATATAGGTGCTTGATGGGAGATCTCATAAAATCTTGAACATCTTTGATAATTATCTTCTCAATGAGATAATATCAAATATCAAAAGATAATAATTTAGAGGTGTAAGTGAACTGAGGTGAGCCGAGACAACCAAGCTCGAGCTTGGTTGAGCTTGGCTCAGTTGTTGTTGTTGTTGTTGTTGTTGTTGTTGTTGTTATTATTATATAATAAAAAGCTAGTTTATGCTCGCAAGCCTATCGAGTCGAATACTATTGAACTTGGCTCGACTTGCTTGGCTAGAGAGCTTGGGCTAGGCTCGACTCCGCTCGGTTCATCTCGTTTAAGTTCGAGTTGAATTCGAGCTTTCATCGAGTCGAGCCTAAACCGTTCATGAATAGTCTCATCTCATTTACACCCGTAAATAATATCAAATATCTTTGATTTAATTCGTCCAAAAATATGACACTCAATTTTTTACACTTGTCAATGTTTGATTTAAATATAAAATAAATACTAAATTATTAATTAAAATTAACCATTTATGTTTTAAAATTAAATTTAATAAATTTCAAAATATAAATAGAGAATTTTAAATTAATAATTAGTGTATTGTTTTATACATATCACTTCTTAATTGGTTTAAAATTAATTTATGTACGATGGGAATAAAGTTGCAACACCCGCCCCCCCAACCAACGTATGGGACTAAAAGTGCAATCGCGTCAGATGGCCACACACGTCACACTCATTGTCTCCGTTAAATTTTGGACGGAAATTGTGTTATGAGACCAACTTTGTAATATTTTTCAAATTTTGAAATGTTTTCTGAATTTTAAAAAAGCATGAGACTAAAATTGCATACCCCCTATCGTATAGAACTAAAAATACAATTTTGCCAGCATGTAACTTATTCTGTCACCTTCCTTTATTTTGTGGCCATCTGGAAGAATGCCACTGCATTAGAATACTTGCCATCCTGCACTTATAACCAAAGAACCATCACTAGTGCATTATAAAACCTGTGTTAGTGGGTGCTTCAAAAAATAAGGTATAAAACAGGCAAAATGTATTAGCTTAGTTCATAAGAAAGACAAAAGATTCGATCCGAAAGCCATGCAAAGTGAATGAAAGAAGAACAGAAGATAAAACCACAGAGATAAAAGGAGGAAAAGGCCCTCATAAAGGCGACAGACAAGTTTCTTCTTTCCAAGAGACTAAAATTTTTCAATTCGAGATTATAAATAACAACAGCATAGGATGGAGAATACCATAGCAAACTGGAGGACGATTGTCTACTATTGGATTGAGAAAAGCACAGGCTTTAGGCAATTTGCCAAAGAGAAAACTACTTGAGGAAAGGGAAAAATTAATATAGATCAAACTAACAATATTAAGAATAACAGACATTCTGTTCTTGGAAATATTAATTGGTATATTGTACGACAGAGTTCCAACTCCAATAACCTCTTTGTAGTTGTAAAACTCAAAAGGAAAGAGAATAACTAGTGCTGGTTGAACACATTACCACAGGGACTGCAGGATATAGTCCGGGAGTCTCTGTGAGAGCTGCATGTAGGTATTGCATCCTATCCAGATTGGCCTCCGTCAATTTAAGAAAAAATTCATCAATGGATAATTGATCCGTGATGTCAGTAGCTAATTTCACTTCCAGCACCACCTTTTCTTGAATCAAAGGATATTTGCGTAGCATATAAAAGAACCAAGCAAGAGTATTTGCAGACGAGTCCTCGCCCACGAT
Source organism: Jacaranda copaia (assembly GCA_014898725.1). Taxonomy (NCBI): domain Eukaryota; kingdom Viridiplantae; phylum Streptophyta; class Magnoliopsida; order Lamiales; family Bignoniaceae; genus Jacaranda; species Jacaranda copaia. Next base: position 1,388,807 of record JACGDI010005823.1, read on the forward strand.
CAAAAAACTAAGGATTATGTCTCTCAAATACTGATCAGTCATGTTCTCTCTCCTTCTCATTTTCCATTAGAAACCTGGATAGAAGGTCGTCTTTGGTACCCTAAGTCAAGAAATTAGAGTCATGAAAGATGGAAATTTCATCAAATTGCAAATTGAAGGGGAGGAAAAGCAACTGGTGGTAGGTTGTGTTCTTGCTAATGCTAAGCTTGTCATTTCTCATCTGCTTCCTTTGTAGTGAATCGACTTATAAACAAAATTGTCAATAACTTTTATGTTGTCCCTCAGATTTCTTTCTAGGCCAATGTTAAGAGACCTTTTCACTGTCCAGAAGACATCAATATATCTCCGATAGACAATGAAATTGGAGTCGTCAAAGGCTTGATGAATTGATTTCTACTTTCGTCTGGACCGGACAGAGTATCAAGGTCAAAGCCAAATCCCACCTTAAACATTGTATACATTGCTGACTTCACTAACAAATCCGGTAAACAACAATTTAAACTTCAGTAATGTATCCCTAAAATAACATCTCAAATATACACTTCTTAGATACTATGAATGGCGCAGCGAATCAAGTTAACAACAGTTGCATCAAACGGGCTATTTATCACTATTAACCAAATAAGAAGCATATTTGCAAGTTGGAGCTTAATACTATGCAACTTTACCTAGCAATTCATTGTCTGTCACCTTTCTAACTTCAGAGAATAGAAGCAAAAGATTTACCTTTGTGAAGTCAAATCATCTTATTGAGCCCGAATTAGAGAAATTAATGTTCAACTAAAATGAGAGAAAACTGAAAAAATTAAAGTACAGCCCGATTGAGAAACCTGTAAATCCATCTCTCTACAAGCCATTGCTTCTACATGAGAAAGACGCTATGGATTTTGGCCAAAGAAAGGGAAAAAAGGAATAAAATCACAAAATAAAGCACGAAGTATTATCGTTTGAGTGAGAGAAAACATTTTTTTTATTCTTTTCACAAAATTCCAAGAATCAAACGTAAACATTAAAAAAGAGAATAAGCGAATGGGTCCAAACGAGCATATATATACACACACACTAGGCTTAGGATACAAGACACTAAATTAAAATATATTTTGATCAAATGTTGTCATTTTATTTGTCGTTCACTATCAAAGCCACTAAATATTACATTATACTGACATTTTTTACAACCGTCATTATTTACAATATAAAATGTCATTAAGTTTATGCCACTAACATATGAGTAGCAAAAACTATCAATTCTTCAAGTAATTGCGAGGAAATGCATAAAGAGGCAGCCCTTTGTCCATTTGAAGAGTCATCATGGTCCTATATTCTTACTGCCATCAACAAGTTTGAACCTAAAGAAGAAGAAGAGAAGAGTGGCTGCCATAATCTTCATTTGTCCATAAGCAAACTCCTTCCCTAATCAAATTCGAGGCCCGCCCTGATGGAACAAACAGAAAAGTATATATAATAAAGTGAAGTTTTCCAAGAACTTGGAAGGCAATAAATTTTCAGAATGGAAAGAATGGTTATATAACCTGAACGGCAGTGAATTTGAAAGGGCTCTCAGCCTTGAAAACACCATTTTCCAGCCATCTTTCTGGGCGAAATTCCTCAGCATCTTCGCCCCAAATATATGTCATCCTTCCCATTGCATAGGACATGTAAGTTATGCCTTCCCCTTTCTTTATTTTGTGGCCATCTGGTAGAATGTCATCTGCATTTGAACACCTCCCATTCTGCAGTCAACCCGAAGACCCCGTAAGCCTTTCTGTTGTTGTGAGGGTTAGTGCAACAAAGAGAGCCTTGAAAATACTACGGAGTATTTGCAAGAGCTTTTACTTTTTAAAAAGTAAAAAGTTTCAAAAGAAACAGTGGAAAAATTTATACTGTTTGAGAGTGTTTGAAAATAACATAGAAAAGCACCAAAAAGTTGCAGAAATGAAGGTTGCTTTCAGCTTTTTCTTGCTTAACTAGGAATAAAAGGAATCTCAAAAATTTTGAGTGGCTAAAGCTGGAGCAGCTAATTTTTGAAGTAATAGAAAGAAAAGCAATGACTGGTGTGGGAGAGTTAAGAGTCAAAAAGAGAATTTCCCACTTTTTTCTCTCCTAAATCATGCAATAAGACTTTTTATCTCACACTACTCCTAAGTGATAAAAAAGAACTCATTTTCTTTCTTTTTTGATTGGCATATGTAAGAGAATGAATCCATTTAATTTGTAAAAAGATTACTTCTTTCTCACTTCAAAACAGCTAAAATTCAATTAAAAGTTGAAGTTATTGCAAACACTTCTTACTGGAGGGATTGCAGGGTATAGCCTGAGAGTCTCTGTGAGAGCTGCATGCAGATAATGCATCCTATCCACGTTGACCTCAGTTAACTTAAGTACAAATTCGTCAACAGATAATTCATGACTAGTGATCTCTGTAGCTGACTTCACAGCCAAAACAACCTTTTCTTCGATCAAAGGATGTCTGCATAGCATGTAAAAGAACCAAGACAGAGTGTTTGCACTGCTGTCCTTGCCAGCACCAAGAAAACTTAGAGTTAAGTCCCTCAAATACTTGTCACTCATATTCTCCTTATCCTTCTCACTTTCCATAATAAACCGTGATAGGATGTCTTCTTTGGTTATACCCGTAAAGTCGAGTTAAAAAACAATTGATCAAAATGCAGAGTAAAATAGGGGAGAAAGATTGAGGGATTGGTTGCAAGGCCACTCTTGGTTATGCTAACCTCATCTTCATTTCTCATCTGCTCCCTTTTCAGGCAGATCAACTTGTAAACAAAGTCGATGATTTTGACACTGTCCTTGAGGTTTCTTTCTTGTCCAATGTGAAGAAATCTCTTAATCTTCCAGAATACATCAATGTATCTCCAGTATACAATGGCATTGGAGTCATCAAAGGCTTTGATGAACTTATTACTAGTTTCATTTGAACCAGACAGAGTATCAAGGTCAACCCCAAACCCCACCTTGAACATTGAATCCA
>JACGDI010005823.1:1395109-1477430 GCA_014898725.1 Jacaranda copaia
AAGATGCTAGTGACCACCTTCTAGGGCATTGTGCTTGATTGGTTTGTTAAGCTCGAGCCAGTGTCGATTTACTCATACAATTGGTTGTATGACAAGTTCCTGCATCAATTTACTAGTCGGAGAAAAGCGAAGCTCCCCCATACCCACTTACATACAGTTAAATAGAATGAGGGAAAATTCTTTCAAAATTTCTTCACTAGATTCAACACTGAAGTTCTAAAGATCGATAACCCATAGATCAAATTTTTAATCGATATGCTTTTCCTGGGCCTTTAACATAATGAGTGTGTAAACACGTTAATACAAGAGTGGCACATGCTGATAGAGGAGCTACTCAACCTCACAGAAAGGTATATGACCTAGGAGGACATAAACAGGCTCAAATATGGCAACACTAAGGTCAATAAGAAGAAGGCTAAGGACAAAGATGATCAACAGCAAAGAGAAGGTCATCAATCTCCCATCAAGCGGTTTCATGACTGTACGCCACTTAATCTTCATAGAAATGAGGTGTTATTTGCCATCCAATATGACAATCTCCTGAAGAAAGTTCAAAAACTGGCTGAGATTGAAGCCATGAGGAAATCTAAGAAATACTGCCATTTCCATAAGCAGAAGGACAATGACACAGAAGACTGTTTCAATTTACAAGACAAGATTAAGAGTCTGATTCAACAAGGCCATCTCAAAAAATTCATCAATGAGAGTGCACGACAAAAAGGGAGCAAAATCGACCAAACTCCTCGTAAAGAAAGTTTGGTTAGCCTAAAGAAGAAGGACAAAGGAAAAAGCCTACCCATGACCCAATCAAAGGAGTAATTAATACCATTGCTAAAGGCCCAACTGGGGGGATTTGAAGTCTGCCAAAAGGAAAAACCAACAAAGACTAGAGTCGACCAAACCCACCACAGTTAAAATAGTCTTCCAACTCTCGACCAGTGCAAAACTAATTTCCTTCACCGATGCAGACCTCGCCCACCTTAAGAACAAAAAAGCTGACCATAAATTGGATTGCCCTATGGTTGTATCCATTGAGATTGCCAACTTTAAGGTGAGAAAGTCTTAGTCAACAATGGTAGCTCTACAAACATCATCTTTTTCTTGACTCTAAAAAGAATGAATATGGAACAGGTGAAATTCAAGCATGTCCATACACCTCTGGTCGTATTTGAAAGCTTAAAAATTATCCTCAAAAGTTCCATCAATCTATCAACATTATTTGGAAGAGCCCCTCGACACAAAACTCTAATGATCAACTACTTGGTCGTAGACTCGCCTTTTGCATATAACACTATCATCAGTCAACCACCCCTAAATGACTTCCACACCATTGTGTCCACATATCATATGAAAGTTAAATTCCTGACCGTCTCTGAGATAGCAAAACTTCTATGCAACATACATGAAGTCTAGCACTGTTACACCATTTCAGTCAAGGCCAGCAAGCAAAAGAACCAATCACAACTAAAGCCCTCAGGGGACGCCTCAGTAGAGGAACTCGAGAAGGGATAGCAAACCAAGAAACGCACGCTTGAAAAGATAAAGTAAAGCCTATTAAGGAATTCAAAAATAATCAAGTTGGAACTAGGGAACCCCGACAAGACCACCCATATTGAAAGCGACATGGGCTACCAAACAGAATATCTTATAGTTGATTTCCCGCACAAAAATGTTGATGTATTTGCCTGGAAATTTTCTAACCTCCAAAGGATAGACCCTAACGTCACCATCCACCGTTTGAATGTGGACCCCTCATACAAGCCAATGAAATAGAAGAAGAGGACCTTTAATGCTGAATGATTCCAGATCATTAAGGAGAAGCTCAATAAAATTTTAGAGCCAATATATATTATAGAAATTAAATATCCATCTTGGCTTTGTAATGTTGTACTCATCCATAAAAATGAAGAAAAATAGCGCATGTGTAATGACTTTACTGATTTAAATAAAGCTTGCCCTAAATATCCTTATCTCCTATCTCATATATATTTGTTAGTCGATTCTACTGTTGGCTATGAATTATTGAGTATGCTCGATGCATTTCAAGGCTATTATCAAATATTCATAGCACCTGAGGATAGGGATAAGACATCTTTTGTCATCCCCAATAGGGTATATTATTTCTTGATCATACCTTTTAGGCTCAAAAGTACAAGAGCGACTTACCAAAGACTAGTAAACTTTATGTTCAAAAATGATATTGAAAAGTTTATGGAAGTTTATGTCGACAACATAATCATCAAGATGGAGAAAGCCATGAATCATTTAATCAACCTCAACCACACATTCTCAATACTGCAGGCATTCAGCATGAAGCTCAACCCTAACAAATGTACCATTGAGGTTTGAGGAGGCAAGTTCCTAAGTTACATGGTCAGTCAAAAGGGCATTGAAGCAAACCCATGCAAAATCCAGGCAATTTTGAATATCACCCCTCACCAAATAGTGAGAAATGTTTAGTACCTGGTCAGGAAAATCATAGCCATTAGCAGGTTTACCGTTTAATTAGCCAACAAGAGTCTACCTTTTTTCAAAATTCTCAGAAACACAAAGAAATTAGGCTTTCAATGGATGAAACAGTGTGACTAGGCCCTGGTCGAGCTTAAGAACTACCTCTTCTCACCACTTATGCTTGCCAACCTGAGTTGGATGAAGTTTTACACATATAATTAGCATGTCGATGGCCTCAATCAACTCTGCCTTGGTCTCAACCAGGAATAGAATTTGTTAACCTATTTATTATTACAGCAAGGCACTATAAGGCCTCAAGCACAACTACCTCAAGATCGAGAAATTTGCCCTTACCCTGGTCATAATAGCCCAAAAGCTACAGCCATACTTTCAGTCCCAAGTAATCATAATGTTGACAAATCAACTATTAAAGCAAGTCATGTTAAAACCCAACACGTTAGGGAGACTGACCAAATAAGTGATCGAACTAGAGAAATTCGACATCACGTTCCAATCCTGAATGGCCATAAAAGCATAAATTTTGGCTGATTTGTCATCAAAAGACTCAACTTCCCTAACCAAAATGACCACAACTCTCTCGTGCGAACTTTACATGTCAATAGATTAGCAACCACTTCAGGAGATAGGATTGGTGTTTCACTCCACTCCCCACTTGCAGAGAAATATGATTTCACAATCAAATTTGACTTCCAAATGACCAATAATGAGGCAGAATGTAAAGCTCGCCCCACGAGCATGAGGATGGCAACAGACCATGGAGTCAAGCAACTAGCAGCAATCATCAACTTCTAACTAGTTATTGAGCAGGTCGAAGGAAACTTTAAAGCCAAAGAATCTAAGATAAGTCAATACCTGGTTGAGGTGAATTCAAGAATTTCACCCTCAGCCAAGTATCTCAATCAAAGAGTGAGAGTTGATGCCTTATCCAAATTTGCAAGCTCAACAAAGGAGACTAGAGACAGAACAATAATATTTTTGGTCGCAAGCAAACCCACTATACATACCCTTGACTAGAACCTGGTAAGGAGCGTCGAGAAAACCACTCCTTCTTAGCAAGATGCAATAAAATTTTACCTATGTCAGGGGATAATCCTCAAGGACAGAAATGAGGCACGTAGACTTGAAGGTCAAGCTGCCAAATTTGCCCTTGACGAGCATGGTCAACTCTATAAGAGATCGATTTCTAGACCACCCTTAAGGTGCTTGGACCTAGACTAAACCTATAAGGTCTTAAAGAAAATTCATACAGGCATTTGTGGAAACCATTATGAAGGATGGTCTCTGACCCATAAAATTATCAGATATGGGTATTTGTGGCCAATATTTTTAAAAAATGCTATTGATTTTGCTAAAAGGTGTTCATCTTATCAAGTCCATTTGAACATACCATCCTAGCCCGTGGGATCAATGGTAAATGTCTAGGTCACGTAGCCATTCAACCAGTGAAGAATCGAGGTAGTTCCTTACCAAGGACATCAGGTTAAAGAAAGTTTGTCATTGTCTAGTTGAGTAATTTACTAAGTGGATTAAGGTGGAAACAATTCCTAAAATAACAAATATAGCCATCAAGAGTTTCATCTGGAAGAATATTATCTATTATTTCGGCCTCCCTAAAGTATGTCTCAGGTAACGGAACCCAATTTTAGAGCAGGAGCATGAGAAATAAGTGTGAGGCTTTGCGAATCCACTAACACTTTACTTTGATCGAAAACCCCCAGGCTAATGGCCAGACTAAAGTAATGAACAGAACTATCCTCAACCACCTTAAAGCTCGACTAGAAGGGATCGAAGCGAGTTGGGCAGACAACCTCTCTGGAGTGTTATGGGCGTACCAAACAACCTATCGAATAGCTACAAGTCACAACTTCTATAGTTTGATTTATGGTTCCAATGCATTCATCCCATCTAAGTTGATACAACACATAGCTCGAGTGATCTATTTTAATCTAATTAGGAACACATCCAAAAGGAAACCCAATCTAGAAACCATTGATGAGCTACATCAGGATGCTTACAACATAATGCAACAGCACAAATCAAAGATAACAAGGCACAACAACAAGGGAGTTTGACTGCATAGCTTCAAAGTTGGAGATTTTATCAAAAAAGTGAAAGTGTCAAAGAATGTAGACAAACTCAACCTAAAATAGGAAGGGGCCTCTATTCTGTGATTAAGGTGTCGAAACATAATGCATATCAACTTGCAGACATGAATGGCAATGAACTCCCACAACCTTGGAATACAGTAAATTTAAAGAAATTTTATATATAAAGAGACTTCCAGTCTCCACTATATTGCTTCACGTTAATGAAATCGCTTGTATTTCTTCAACTATCCACTCTTACGGCTAAAGAAGATCTTTCTCTCTAAATTAGTAAATAAGTTAGTCATTTATAGTCAACCTCATAGTCAATTGAAAACAATAACTTCAAGTTGTAAAATCATGGTTTTTCAGCCTAAGTAAATAAACGAGCTGATCGTTTATAGTCAACCCCACAATCAACCAAAATAATGGCTTTAAGCAATGAAATCAAAGCTTTTTAGCCCAAATAAATAAACGAGTTAATCATTTGTAGTTGACCCTACAGCCGACCAAAATAATGGCTTCAAGCCGCAAAATCAAAGCTTTTCAACAAACAAGCTGATCGTTTATAGTTGACCCGCAGTCGACCAAAATCAATGGTTTCCAGCCACGAAATGAAGGTTTTTTAGCCTAAGTAAATAAATGAGTTAACCGTTTATTGTTAACCATGAAATCGATCTAAAATCATTATTGCAATAAATTATGGTCTCAAACCAAAACTAATGAACACACTTAACTATAAACTCGACCCCATAGTTGAAGACAACCTTGTGAAAAGCATTAAGTCAATATGATTGGTTCATCAAAAGTGTTCATTTCAACACAACAAAAATAGGTCAAATCAACCCTAAAGTCCATGAATATGTTGGATTAATTCCATTATTTTTTGCCCCAATTAAATTCTAAATTGACTATGAACCTATTTAAACTCCATGCACTTAATTCCATTATTTTTAGGGTTATGTTATCTAAGATCAAATTGTTGTTCATCAACGATCAACATTCGATGATAACAAAAGCATTAGAAAAAAAAACAAAGCTTAATACACATCGATAAGCATAAAACGCCATTTCATTCAACTTATAAACTTCTTATTACAAACTTTGCGAAAAAAAGAAAAATAAGAAAAGAAATAAGATTACAAAAGGGCACCTCATAAGGCGACCAAATACATATGGCAAAATGCCTCAGCGATTGCTCAATCCTGCATCCCTAATTTATGCTCGTCAAGCACTCTCTTCAATCGCCTGATCAAGCTCGCCGCTCAAGGGAATGGCAACCACCATGAGACTATCTGCTTCTTGCTCAAGCATCACAGTGGGAGGTTGAACAGCAACAAGCACTGGTTGAGACAACCCTACTTCACCAACCAAGAAATCACTTTTATAAGGTGGAAGGAACTCAGCGGTGTCAACTTTGCTGTCATGAATATCAAAAGCAAAGTCATTGGCAAACTTAAACTCCTTTGCCACCTTAGCCAACTTCTCCGCCACCTTAGCTTATATTTTCTGTGCCTCAGTCATGGGCTCAATCAGGGGGGCTCTTGCAGCTCCTTTCTCAACAGCGGCCTAATTGGAGTCAAGATACATTTTCAACTATTCATCTAGCATAAGGTTGAGGCAATCCTTATCCTTTGCTCAAAATGTATAACCCAAATACTCTAGCTACTAAACCACTTTGTTGAATGCATCTTTAGCATCGTCAAGAGAGAAAACAATGCTAACATCTTGAAATACCAAGCATAACATGAATTGTTCATAGCCTCTTATCGCATCAACGACAGCTTTCTATAAAACTCAGCCCGAGCATCCTAAAGGGCCGCATTATACATGGTTGCCAAACCAGAATCATAGCTATGTTGTGCATCTATTGTGGCTTGATTCAATAGCTCATCCATCCTGGTCTTTTCGATGATAACAAAGACCAGCTAGCTATCTTTCATTACAAGCTGAGCATTGATTTCCTTAACCTCCTTAGTTAACTACTTGACCTACATCTAAGCAGACTCGAGCTGAGCTTTCAGTATCTTCAAATCTCCTGCCCACCTATAGTTAATCATAGTCGGCTAGAGCCAACTCTGACCTTCAGTAGAAATAGTAGCCCAACTGGCTCACTTGCAAAATAAATACTTTTGAATAAATGAACAATATTCAACTAGCAAATAAAGCTCAACAAGATATGCTAGTTAACCAGACCCTTACCACATTTGAGTGATAAGCCAAGGATCTCAGTGCAACATCCTGGCTTAGGTCCATGAATTTTTTATAGCCGAACATGAATAATTCGACTAGCATCACCTTCAATAGGACAACCCCAGTCGATCCTGTCGACACCATTGATTAGGAGTTGTGCACAGCCATGGCTGCCTCCATCCCAAATTGAGAAAAAGATAACTTCAGGATATAGAACAACACGTCATCCTCCTGGCACCTAAAAAAATCATGTCTAGTTGATTAGCCCAACCCCTCAGCTTTGCTCTTCCCTTTCTCAATGGCAATTCTCTTCTGAGCAAGTCCTACCTGCTCAACCATCTGCCACTTTCTCCGACCAATAGGGCTGCTACCTATGGTTGCCACTGGTCGAGCTGGCGATAGGTGCACTACTTGGGGCTGCAATACCACGACTAGAGCTATCTCTCGATGCACCATCATAGCTCGACAATGCTCTTTATTTCTCTGGGCCCTAGATAAAGCTTCTGCTCATGTACAATTCATTATCTTTTCTTAATCTACCAACAAAACAAATAATAGCAAAAATGATTAAAACTGAATGCAAAGATGCATGCAAATAAGCAGATTCACTGAAAGTTAATAGCACTATCTACCTAGTTAAGCATCTGCTAATAAGTCTAGTTGGGCTGGTGATAAGTGCCAACCAATACCAAACTCCCCTCCTCGATAAACACTGAGGCCTCTACCTAACCAAACTCAACCAAATCCTGAATAAATGTATTGGACCAGGTTGGGGTCAAATTTTTAGGCATCTCGACATAACCCACCAATACCCCCTAGGAATATTGAAGCCCCCAGGAAATTGAACATATAGATAATGTTTTTCCACTATTGGCCATAAGAGAAGGATAGGGTGATAAGAAACTTTCACCATGGTCAAGCAATAAGGTAATAAAATCTCAACTCGTCAGTACTACCTGACTTTTGGGACATAGAAAGGTGAAAGAGATTTGAGAAGTTTTTGGTCGAATATGTGCATTAGAATGGCGAAGCTGTAGGGTCGAGAAGCAGTTTGGTAATAGTTGGGTTATGCGAACCTCCAACCTAGTTAACAGGTCAATTATTGGTTGGGCTAAATGGAACCTAAGTCCACACCTAAATGCCTCCTCAAATACCATTATACATCCATTAAAAGGTTGATGCATCCTATCAATAGGTCCAAGTAGTATAAGTTCATACTCTGGGGAAATACGGTAAACCTACCTAATGCGCATTAGGTCACTGTGGTTAATGTAAATGCTATCTTGCTATAATAGTCGAGGGTAAATTGTCAACCCATGAGATATTGGGGCCTAACTTGGCCCAGCATCACACCCAACAACGGTGCGATCACTACTTGAGCTACTAGAGGTTGAACTCTCACTTGAGAAGCCACTCCACTCACTAGTCCACTGGCTCCCCCCACCAAGCAGAGTTCTATCAGACCTGGTAGCCTCAGTATCATATAAACACAACATTTGTAAGGAAATAATGTGCTCAAATTAAACTAGGGGGAGACTTACACAATTTTGATGAAGCCTAAAGCACAGAACAATTAATAGAAAGCACGGTAAAAGTAGAACTTGACCAGACGCAAAACTGTGAAAGTAAAAATAAGACTTTTAACTATGCATATTTATAGGCACCTAGGTGCGGGAATCCCAAATGGCAATAATAATAACACAACCATCATTTGGCACTTCGTATGGCTCAATGTAATAGGCGCATTAAATGTATTAAACCCTAGTTGACTTTGGAAACCTTTGTCGACTGGGCTTATTACTTCACAACGAGCTACTCCCTAATTTTTATTGTCGATCCTCTATATCAAAATTTAGAAGTGGGGGGGACTCATGATATGAGATAGTCCAATAGACCCAACCCAATGCCTGTCAACCCAGGAATTAAATGTGAAGTGTATCATTAGGCCCATTTCACCCTTATAGCCAAGCCATGCTATCAACCTCGATCAACCTCTCACTCTCTTTTCCATCAATACACATAGTACCACTGATATAACTCGACTAGATCATAGATCAATCACGGATGTTTGACTGTCCTGATGAGAGAGTATGGAAACAAGGAACCATCAAGCATCTACCACGCCCTAGAGCTAGCTAGCAAATCGATCCGCTTGTCAACCAGGCAGGTTGACACACTGGAGGATCCCACCCTATCGTATTAAATATCTTGACAGACAGCATGCCACCTTATTAATAGCACTTACCTCCCTAGTACCACCTATCCTGCTATGCCAAATAAGAGGCGCATCACCTATGTATTGTTCTATCCTTAAGAGCTAGAGATAAAGACACTTAGATCAGAAAAGACCTAAAACTCCCCATGCAAGGATAAGAACCCCTTTCTTCATGCCAAGGGCATCTTGAACACATCAATCATCTGAAAAAGGCTATAAATATCTCATTGTTAGCCTCTCATAAGGTATGCCATTCTACACGAACAAGCCCTCACTCTACTGCTTACTTTATTTGGTCAATCTTATACTGACTTGAGTATTAAAATGCCATAATCAAGGACACCTCGGCTAGCCTGACATTTGCTGGTGATTGCAGGACTCAATCCAAATATCTTCAGAATTCATTTACTTAACCAGGCAAGTTGATCCACCCAAATTCCAACCCAATCCAGTTACATACAGTTTTTACCCTCTTCACTAACATACCCTTATTTTTCCTCTAAAATACCAAAAACAAAATTCCCAAAATACCTACTCTTATCCTTTATTATCCTCAAAAAGTCCCCATTTTTTAATATATACATATATATTATATGCATAAATTACATATTTTTATTATTATTCTAATAATAAAAAAATCATTCAATTCTTCATTCACCCTAAAAACGCAACAACAAAGCATTGATTTGATTATTATAGTAAAAAATGTCTCCCTCAAAACATAAATAAACATACCCAAACTTTCCAAACTAATTTTTAACTATTCCCCAAAGCATAACCAAAAATTCATTATATTCCCCAACACAACTTTCACATTCTCCAACATCACTTTCAACATTCATTCTCCCAAAACACATATTAGAATCACACAAAAATATAACCCAACACTGTCCAAGTTAGATTTATAGACAAGAAAAGCGGATGTGGATTCTTTCATAAACAAACTAAGAATCATTTACATAAGAGAATTATCAGTTCAATAATTTGATGTCAAAACTGTTGGCAATTTTTTAATAGTTTGTCGTTCATGTGTCAATATTTAGAGTTTTTAAAGAAAGAAAGATGGTTGACTTTTGCCTAGATTTTTGTCTTTTTCTTTTTCTTTTTCTTTTTCTTTTTCTTTTTGGAAGCAAATCCTAAAAAAACATTTGGTCATCCTAAATAAAATTGATTATCTTACAACCTAATAATCAGAAGTTGATTGTAATTGACTAGGTAAATTGAAATAATTAAAATTTTCATCACTATGGATTTGGAGAGTTGGGTGTATTTGAACACATGCATTTGAGGAATTCGTTAAGTTCAAACTCATAATCTCATATTTTATAAGTGAGACTTGTATTATTGATCAATTGACCACTCAACAGATTTCAATTTTGGTTTATTATCCATTCAAATTTAAATTTCTAAGATTTATACAATAAGTTCACAAAATTCAAGTAGTGAATTGACTCAATAATATTTTCCTCATACATAATTATGAACTTTTGAGTTTAAATTCTAATGGGTACTTAGTACACAAAAATATATATTCACACACACACATGCATATATATATTGAAAGTTTGTGGGGTTTATTATAAGTGAAAGGTAAATGATGTAAACTGGAATATTACAATAGTCAAAAAACTATTGAGAATAAGGTAAAGAGACAATGATTTATAATGGTTCGGCGAGTCTAGTCTACTAACTAAATGATAATACTTAGGAATTTTAACCTACAATTTTATCAGAAGAAAAATAGATACAAGATATAAAGTACCAAAAGGCTAGAACTTGTACTGCAACAATAACAAGCTAAAGAACAACAATTACACAGCCACTCACTCAACTATTTGCAAGCTACTAAGGCTTGTTGAGTCTTTTGTGAGACGTGTTCTTTTCTCCATGGTTTTCTGCTTAAATAGTCTATACAAGAGACTATATTTTTCTTATATACATTAGCTTTATCACAAATAAATAATCAGCCACTTTTCTTCCTTAAGACAATCGTATCTTTCCTATTTGACTTTGCCAACAGTTGCTTGCTGTCTTTTGTTCCCCCTATACTTCAGAAACAGATTTAATATAACCAAGGAAAGACTAGCTAACAGTAACTTGATATGTTTGATTCTTACAATCAAGCAATGGTTGCTACCTACAGAAAATAGATACAAGCAAAAGGAAAGGTAATACAATTGCAAATGGTCATTATCAAAATAATATCCAAAGGATATCCTAACAATCTCCCCATTTTTTATGATGACCAATTTTTAGCCCAATGCCTTTTTCTTGTAATGAGCTTCCCCTGTCAAATATAATTCTAGCATACCAATTTTGCCAAGTCATCAAAAGAAACATAAAATGCCCACATGGCAACATATCAGTTCAACATTGTAACACCCCTAAAACTTGGTATTTTGGAAAATAAGGACTTAGAAATCAAAAAATTATTTGATCGATTTTAAGGCTCAAAAATTAAATTAGAAGAGCTTTATTGAAAATAAACATAAACTATTAGGGGTCAATCTCTAAATATGAAAAAATGGATTTTAAATAGTGAAATCCTCCTTCTTTTCATTTTTATTTCTCCCTTTATTCTCTATTTCTCCAGCCACAGTCAACACCCATTTCTTCTTTATTTTCACCATGCAACCCATGGTCAACTCTTACCAACAACCTCTCTCAGGTGACCAAACTTAGGCAAATTTGCCATCAATCTCTTCCTCTCTGAATAAGGAACACAGCCATACCAATTTTACCTAAAATTAACCAACAAAGCAGTCAAAAATTGAGCTCGAAGTGGCTACCATGGTGGAGCACAACAAGTCCACTATTCCAGTAGCTTTTTACGGTGACCAAGAGGTAAGTTTTGATGAGTCTAGCTCAAGGAACAACATGGTAGCTTCAATTTCTAGATTTGACCAATAATGGCAAAGAAATTGAAGAAAATATAAGGTGGAGATAGTGGTGGAGTTATGGCAATTTTGCCCAATTACTTTCGACTCTGGCATTGAATTACAAAATTGATTTAGGGGTTTGCTTAGTTGAGCTGAAAGGTATATTTTGGTGGTGTCGCGAATCCATTCTAGTGACAACATATAGCAGCATGACGGTAGTCCAATGGGTGACCACCAATTTGATCGTGACGACAATAAGAATACAAGAAAACTATTGATGTGCAAAGATTCAACCTCAAATTTGGTCAATTGGGTAAAATACTAATTAATTGAATAATTTGATTCCTAATTTAATCTAAATAAATCGTTATGCTTATTTAAGATATAAATACAAGTTAATTGGACCAAAATTATGATCTAGGACCAAAATTATGATTTAGGACCAAGAATTTAGGCAAGCATGAGTATATATATATATAAGCTCAGTGGACCCAAAGTTGTAATATTATATGATAATCCAGGTTAATTAAGTTAATAGATGATTAATACCCTAATTTCATGGCATTAAGACCTAAGTAAACAAAATAAGTTATTTAAGATAATTGAACCATTATTATTAACTCGGCAAGATATTATGAGGTTAATTTATTGACTTGGCGAGATTTTATGAGGTTAATTATGTAATTAAGGACCCAATTATATTTCTTAATCGAGATTAGCATTATTAGCAGTTCATTATTAAGGCTATCAATTTAACTGACTAAGTATCAATTTTAGATTGTTACTTGTGTAATTATAATTACAAGGTCAAATAAAGATCGACAATGGACTTTATTCTTTGAGTTAGGTGACATAGAAGTGGGTTCTACAAACCATTAGGCAATGATAGCAAATCTGAGGCTACTGAGGTGAGGATCTAACTCTCAAGTATTTGTTTATATGCCCTATGAGGGTCTGCCAATTTGGCACCTTCTTATACTTATCTGTAACTGTGATAAACCCCTATAAGGGTTAAACTTATTTTCATTTCACTGCTACATCTTAGTTATTGTACTCTGTGAATTATTTAAGATCCTATTTATTGTCTGTTGCTTGTTTTGTAAACCCCTGTGATGGTTCGTTTTATTAATTCTTGCTTCTAATATTGTTCAGTACAATCTATGGCCTTGTTGACTCTCTTGTTATATGTTACAACTTTAATTGGTCATGTTGGCTTATCAAAATTATTTATTGATATCGTATGGCCTTGTAGGCATACTTGATTATTGAATTTATTTATAGACACTTGTACAAAAAATCTATTTTAGGCCGAGTGCCAATCCCAGTAGGATGCTTGGATTACTATACTAGATTTGTACCATTGAATTGGTGATGAAAATTATGTCATTGGTTGACTTGGTTTGCAATCTTGACTTTAGGCAATTTGGGGTTGACTAAGGCCTATAGCTTGATCGACAAGGATCGATCCTACTAATTCGTGTGGTTACAATCTTATCTTCGGGGGAGGCTTGATCGGCGAGGATCGATTTTACCAATTCTTGCTACAACAATTTGGCAAGTTGGCAACTTGTTAAGGCGATATAGAGGGTAGACCATTTACGGTCGTATCGAGGTGATATAAGGGAGCAGGCTATTTTACAATCGTACCGAGGCGATATAAGGGGGTAGGCCATTTTAGATCATATCATTTATATAAAATTGAGGTGAAATAAGGTGGTAGGCCATTTTACAATTGTATCATTAATACAAAGTCAAGGAGATATAAGTGGGTAGGCCATTTTACAGTCTTATCGTTTATACAGAATCGGGAGACACAAGGAAGAAGGTCGTTACATAATTGTATATGTGAAAATATACTTGTATCACTGATTTTACAAAATGCTCTTATCTAGCCTATTTTATAAAACTGATCAAAATCCTAGATTTTGAAACTTAAGTTTTTCATGAAATAACTTGTTCACTGGGTTCTCAAAACTAATCATGTCTTTAAGTTTTGAAATCTTCTATGAAATGTATTAAATATGAAATAACTCTTTGTTGGTATGGGACGGCATTAAGTCAACTCACAAAGTATTGAACAAGAAATACTAGTGATATGGGATAATCCAGTAGGCCCAACAGACCCAACATCAAACGAGACAGTCCACGAGGCCCAACGATAAATTTATTTGGTCGATCGATATCGACCTCACTTGGTAGGATCTGCGGTCGACCCGTATCGACCTCAGGACTACTCTAGAAGTTCGAGCATTTGAGTCTAGTCAATATGAATCGACCTCCGACGTTTACTCGGATCCATGCTGGGTATATTAATCCAACAGGTCGAGTCCCTCTGCTCTAATGACACATGGCAGCCCGTGTAACCGCTGCCAACAACTCTGACAGCTCTGACAACCCTGCCAACAACTTTGGCAGAGACGTGCCCCTACTGGCACGATTTATCCAAGAAAATAGGAGATTTAGCCACCTGACACAGTACCATGATCTGAACATGGAATGACTCCCAACACCCTGGCAAGGGAAAAAGCTAGTACACCTGGTAGGGGTACTTAGGTAAAATCACGATCACAAAAAGCTATAAATACTACAGGCCCAACCATGCTCAAGGTGATGTCACTTACACTATACACTTTACATTCTCTATACTCTACTCAATCTCTCTATCTCGATCAGAACTAACTTGAGCATCGAAGTGCCTTCGCTAGGGGCACCTTGGCTAGTTTAACATATGTTGTGGTTGCAGATTTCAAGCCCAGAATTATATACAACCCTCATTTCCTCTACACGCAGCTTTGTGCAACATCAACTAGTTTCTGGTTTTGGTTTATAGATTCCATAAACTCTTTCAAATCTCTAATATCCAGATATCGTGACTTGTATTTTAATTATCTGAATTTAGAATAAATGTTCTTCTTGCATTTGTGTATTGTGTTTCATTTCATTATGATCCCTCCTATACATGCAAATGCTTACTTCACTAAGTCATTCAAACTCACCCTCTTCTTGTTGTTTCTTCTATTCTTTTGCCTGATTGAAGAATATAAGGCACCCTGAACTTAGGCTACCTTTTGGCATAGTGTAAATATTACTATCAAGACATTTGTAACGATAAGGATGCGAGGTGTTATGATTATAATGTATTAGGGGCATAGGTTAAGTGAGTGTATTTTCCTCTTCAAAATGTGACATGTTAGAATTTTTGATGAATGATGTTAATATATAAGGTAACTTATAGGCCATTGAGCAATTGTGACTTGTTATGAGAACTTGGGTTTGCCTGTCATTCTCAACTTGACTAGCTTGTATTTGAAATTATGAAATTTCTTAGGTTGAGAATTTAGAGAGTGAAATTGGTTCCAAAAAAAATTGATTAGAGTAGCACCTCAATCAGAAGCAAACGCCTCTCGAACGGGGTGCTACAAACATAATACTATCAATTCATAAAACTTCAAAACAAGCATGTCAACATACCATAAGAGTTTTAGTATATTTAAAATGATCAATAAGTGATGAATCTATCATAATTCTTTTGGAAGTATCAAAGAGTGTGAAAGTGTAATGTATTCATAACTCCCCTTGAATGTGTGAATATCCTTGTTGAGATAGAATTATCCTTCAAAGAAAATGATGCAGTTATTTATGATAGAGTATTGATATTTCAAAGAATCATAGACTATATCATATTAGAAAAATACAAAGTACCAAAGTATTACATATCAGGTAGCACACAAAAAACTGTTAGCATATCAAAATATGATAGATAGAAATCAGAAACATGAAACATAGATAGAAATCAGAAACATGAAATATCATGAAACATCTCCCCCTTCATCAACAAAAAAAGGAGCGAGGGAGGTAAAACATGATTTATATGGGAAAAGAAATAACACCTAATTTGGTTTATAGAAAGAAAACATTTTCTTCAACTAGGGGTTTTATGAAAATGTTAGCTAATTGATTAGAAGTAGCCACGTAATTTAGGCAAACATTCCCACTGGCAACATTATCTTTGATAAAATGATGGCAAATCTCTATGTGTTTGGTGCGAGAGTGATGAACAAGATTTCAAGTTATATTAATGGCATTAGTGTTATCACAGTAAATAGGGACACATGAGAAATTCAAACTAAAATCATGAAATATTTGTTTCATCCATATTACTTGAGTGCAAAAATTACCTAGTGCCATATATTTAGCTTCTGTAGTTGAGAGGGCTATGACACTTTATTTTTTACAGCACCAACTGATAAGACATTCACCAAGAAGTTGACAATACTTTTTTAATCCACTTTACATCCTTGATAATCAGCATCAGAAAAACTAACTAGAGAAAAAGAGTTTGATTGAGGAAACCAGAGACCCAAATTCATAGATCCTTTAAAGTATCAAAGGATTCATTTTACAGCATTAAGGTGAGACTCTTTGGGATTAGCTTGAAATCTAGCACATAAACTAGTAGCAAACAGTATGTCTGGTCGACTTGCAGTGAGATATAGTAGACTTTTGATTATCCCTCGGTACATAGATTCATCAATTCATTTTTTGATAGGTCAAGTTCCAATTTGGTATGTAGTGCCATGGGAACTATAAATTCTTTGCAATTTTCCATACCAAACTTTTGTAACAATTCTTTAACATATTTTTCTTGACATAGAAAAATTCCTTTGGAATTTTGTTTGATTTGCAAACCAATAAAGAAATTAAGTTAACTCATGAGACTCATTTCAAATTCATTTTCATGCATGAGACAAATTCACTGTAGAGTTTGGGTGTAGTTCCTTTTAAAATGATGTCATCTTCATATATTTGCCCTAACAGAAAACCCTTTTCATTATGCTTGGTGAACAAAGTGTTGTCAATGGAACCCATGCAGAAATCTTTGGAAATAAGAAAACTGCTTAGGATTTCATACTAGGCTCTCGGAGCCTGTTTTAAACCATAAAGAGCTTTTGGCAATTTGGAAACATAATTCAAGAAATATGCATTTTTGAAACTAGGTGGTTGTTCAATAAAGACTTCCTCTTTTATAAATCCATTTAGAAATGACATCCATTTGACATGGGGCAAAGTTTTTATGACATGCATATGCTAAAAGCATGCGAATTAACTCAAGTCGTGCAACTGGTGCATAAGTATCATCATAATTGATACCCTTCTGTTGAAAGTATCTCTTAGCAACAAGTCTAGCCATATTTTTGATAACATTACTTCTTTCATCAAGCTTGTTACAGAATATCCACTTGGTTCCAACTACAAGTTAATCCAATGGTCTTTCTACTAAGCTCCAGACCTTATTTTAATCAAACTACAATAGTTCCTCCCTCATTGCACAGACCATGAGTCATCTTTTAAGGACTATTTAATACTTTCAAGTTCTAAAAGGGATAAGAACACAACATTAGTAGAATTTGATGGTTATTCCCTTACCTTGGACCTTGTAGTAATTCTTCTTTGTGGATCTCCAAACATGTTAGAGGTAGGATAGCTGGATGCATATTTGAATTTCCTCATATTTTGATCAACTAATTCGATGGAACTTCCAATTGTGGTATTTATGGTGAGTTCATGGTCTTGAGATTCCTATTCAATTTTCTTTTCTTGATGCACAACTTCAATAATTTGATCAATTCTTGAAAATTCAATGCTTAAAGTTTCCTTGGCAATCAGAGGGTTAGTCTCATCAAATACAATATGAATAGTTTTTTGTACAACCCTTTTTCTTTTGTTATAAACTCGACATGCTTTGCTATAAGTTGAGTATCCAACAAAAATGCCATCATCAGATTTTGAATCAAACTTACCTCTAGGGTCTTTGTCATTGAGAATGTGGCATTTGCATCCAAAGATTCAAAAATAGGAAACATTTAGAACTTTTCAAATCCATACTTCATAGGGTGTCTTCTTGATAAATGGTCTAAAGAACACTCAGTTGATGACATAGTAGGCCGTGTTGATAGCTTCTCCCCAAAAGAATTTTGGTAGGTTGTATTCATTCAATATTGATCGTGCCATTTCTTGAAATACCCTATTCTTTCTTTCAACTACCCTATTTTGTTGGGGTGCTCTAAGAGTAGAGAAGTTATGAGTATAGCCACATTCATTACAGAAATTACTTAAGTCCATGTTGTTAAATTCCATATCATGATCATTTCTTATGGACTTAATATTGAAACCCTTCTCATTTTGAATTTTCTTAGTGAGCGGAATGAAGGATTTTAATGCACCATTTTTATGTGAAAGAAAATAAACCCAGGTAAAAGGAGAAAAATCATCCGCAATTATAAAGACATACTTACTTCCACCTAACAACTGAGTTTTCATTAGACCAAAAAGATTTAGGTGAAGAAGTTCCAACATTATTTATTAGTTTGAAAGAAGTTTACAACTATTTCCCTTGTACAGATGCATCGCATACTTTGTTTTTGTCAAAACTCAAATTGGGAATTCCTTTTACTGGATTCTTTTCAACAATGCGATTTAGTAATTTCATGTTTGCATGACATAGGCATCTATGCCATGTCCAACTAAGATCTTTAGATACAATGAGACATTCTACCTCCTGATAAGACAGATCAGTTAGACTTATGCAGAAGATGTTTCTATCCCTAGTGGCAGTGAAGAAAGGTTAATCATTTTTTGAAACTATGCAAAGTGAAGGTTTGAAATGTACTTGATATCTATTATCACATAGTTGACTGATGCTTATTAAATATGTTTTAGTCCTTCTACTAACCAGACATTCTCTATGGAAGTTCCAGTGGTCTTTCCAACAGTTCCTTTTTCTGATGATCTTACCCTTGGTGTTATCTGCGAATGGTATGTTTCCTCAATTGATTTCTTGCAGATTTGAGAAAAATGACCTATCTCCTATCATATGTTTAGAACATCCACTGTTCAAATACCATTTCTCATTTTCTTTCTCCTTTGGTTCCTGCATCACAGATATTTAAGTTTTTACATACCCACATATTACTGGGTCCTAATTTGTTAGACTTCTTGACCCACATATACTTCATTTCAATGAGTCTTTTTATAGGACACTTGTAGGATAGATAACCAGCATGATTACAGGAACAGCAAGTTCTGGAATTTCTAAACTCTTTAACAATTAGGGGTATTTTTCCTTTGATTCTCCTTTTCAATGAATAGTTATCATCAAGAAGTTCTCTTATCTTTCTTTCTAACTATTGACTTTTTAGAATTATTCTATTTCTTTGTTTAGTCCCCTTTTTGATAATGTTGTTGTAAACCTGAACTATTTCTACTTTTTCATTTCCAATTTCTTGTAGTCGATCCTTAAGAGAGTTTATTTCAATTTCTAATGCAGCTAATTGATTATGACATTCAAGATGCAAATTGAAAGAATTGATACTATCACAATCAATTTCAAACATTTTAGAATCACTCGCGGAATTAAAAGTTACCTATTTGTCCGCCATTAAGCAATTGTCCTCTACATCAAATTGATTAGAGTCAGAATCATCCCAAGAAATTATCATAGCTCCTAATTTGGAACTTCGGTTCGGTTTGGGACTTCTCCCGAGCTTTAGGCAACTAGTCTCTTGTGACCTACTTCATGACATTCATAACATATGATTTGTTCTGATTTCTGATATTCATTGTTGTATCTTTTGAAATTGGGTTTTAGATCCTTTCTGAATTTTTCTTTTGCTTGAGTCAATAGCCTTAATCATCTTGTAATCATGGTTATTTCCTCATCAAGATCACCTAACTCTTCATTACAGTCTTTATTTTCTACACTAAAGGCTATGTTCTTTTTACTTTTGCTTTCAGAACTTTCTTCCTTGCTTAGAAGTGTCATTTCATACGGGGTGAGAGAACCAAGAAGTTCGCCCATAGTCATCTTTTCCAAATTCTTTGCCTCATGGATGGCCGTAACTTTAAGATTCCACTCTTTAGGTAAGGAGCGCAATATTTTTTTTAACTTGCTCACTTTTTGATATGACTATTCCCAGGGCAAACATTAGATTTACAATTTCCATAAATCGAGCATACATTTAACTTACTGATTCACCTATTTTCATTGAAAATATTTCAAATTGGTGAGTAAAAAGAGCAATTCTTTCTTGCCTTATGAAAGAAGTTCCTTCGTGACTGATTTGCAGCATATCCCACATCTCTTTTGCTGAGGAGCAAATGTTGATGCGGTTGTATTCTTCTTTAATGAGCACACATGATAGAATGTTCTTAGCCTTAGCATTAGTTGACAAGACTTTCTTTTCTTCTGCAGTAAATTCCAATTTGCCCTTTGGTATCATGTCTGAATCTGTTGGAATGAAAGACCTATCAATGATGACTCTCCAAAGATCATAGTCTAAGATAATGAAAAATTCTTGAATTTTGTTTTTCGATGTGGAATAATTAGTTCCACCAAATAGAGGAGAACGGGTATGAGATTGGCCTTCTGCATAGATGTCAAAACTGGAAGCAGTCGTATTAAGGAGTAACCTGGCTCGAATGCTAATTGAAAGTTTGTGGGGTTTATTATAGGGATAATTATATTAAACCCCCGAACCTATGGCTCTCATTGCACATTGCCCCCTAACCGTTGTTGATGTGTAATTTCACCCCCTAAACTAATAAAAATATTCGCCAATACCATATTTATACTGTTTCGGTATACTGTAACCAATGAGCATTGGACACGTAGGCTGAAGGCAATGAAATGTTCTTGTTAGATTCCACCAGAATAGTATAAAATATGGTATTGGCGAATATTTTAATTAGTTCAAAAGGTGAAATTACACATTCTAATTAGTTCAGAAGGTGAAATTGCACATCGACAACGGTTAGGATGCAATGTGCAACGATGGCCATAAGTGGGGGGTTTAATGTAATTAACACTTTATTATAAGTGAAAGGTAAATGATGTAAACTGGAAATTGCAATAATCAAAAGGCTATTGAGAATAAGGTAAAGAGATATAATGATTTATAGTGGTTTGACGAGCCTAATCCACTACCTAAGTTACAACATTTAGAATTTTTAACCAGCAATTTTATTAGAAGAAAAGCAGAAACAAGATACAAAGTACTAAAAGGCTAGAACTTGTATTGCAACAATAACAAGCTGAAGAATAGCAATTACACTAGCTCTCACTCAACTATCTACAAGCTACTAAGGCTTATTAAGTCTATTGGGAGACGTATTATTTTTCTCCATGATTTTCTACTTAAATAGTCTGTACGAGAGACTATATTTTCCATATATACATTAGCTATATCACAAACAAATAATCAACCACTTTCCTTCTTTAATAAACAACCTTATCTTTCCTATTTGACTTTGCCAACGATTGCTTGCTGTCTTTTGTTTCCCCATACTTGAGAAATAGATTTAATATAATCAAGGAAAGATTTGCTAACAATAACTTGTTATGTTTGATTCCTACAATCAAGCAATGGCTACTTTCCATTTTGCTACCTACAGAAAATAGATGCAAGCACAAGAAAAGGTAATACAATTCCAAATGATCGTCATCAAAATAATATCCAAAGAAGATCTAACATATATATATGTATATATAATCCATAATATTTTCCCTTTCTCATTTAATAATTTGTAGTCATCATGATCATGCCAGAGTTTAATACTATATTTTAAAGCACATCTAAGAAAAATATAATACAATATATGCAATTGATTACCAATAATATTTGTCTTAGAATTGAGCTATAATTTTTTATTTTTCAAATTAGTTCTTGAATTTCACTAACCCTACTATTAGTAGTGGGATTCCTCTATTTCAACTATTGAGTGGCCAATTACCTAATGATATTACTCTCATATATATAGGTGTGAACCCGGGTTTAGATCCTATTGAACACTTGTGCATGTATAAAAGAAAGTTTGCCAATATCAATGATTCCTTCACTCTCACATCACATGTTGATTTCAAATGGAGTCATTGGGTGTTCCATTCAAGTCCTTGGCTCTTTTACAGATACTGCAACCTCAACAATGTAAAACGAACAAATTTGCCCAACTGAAGAAATATATTGGCGCACATTCATGACATAGACTACATAATAATATACCAAATTGAAATAGAACATCTGAACTTCAACTAGTCAAGTGGAGGAAACAAGACTAACATTACATAATATATTTGTAACATATTGTAGTTTCTAATTTCAGCTTCAGCAGACATTCTTATCCTTTGAAATCAAAGGTAAATATATGATAACATTATAAGCAGCAAAACCTACATGCATTCAGCTATGGCGAGGAAATGCATACAGAGGCAGCCCGTTGTCCATGTGAAGAGTGAACATCGTTGGATAAGTAGCTTCCTTACTGTCATCGACAAGTTTGAATATGAAGAACAAGAGAAGAGTGGCTGCCATAATCTTCATTTGCATATAAGCAAAGTCCTTACCTAAGCAAATTCGCAGCCCAGCCTGATAACATAAATGGAAAAGTAAAGAAAAGTTTTCAAGAATTGGGAAGGCAGTGGATTTTAAGAATGGTTACAACCTTAAAGGCAGTGAATTTGAAAGGGCTCTCAACCTTGAAAACACCATTTTCAAGCCACCTTTCAGGGCGAAATCCCTCAACATCTTCTCCCCAAATATATGTCATCCTCCCCATTGCATAGGGCATGTAACCTATGCCGTCACCTTTCTTTATTTTGTTGCCATCTGGAAGAATGTCGTCTGCATTTGAACACTTGCCATCCTGCAGTTATAACCAAAGAAACTTGTGTTAGTGAGTGCTTCCAAATATGAGGTCTAAAACTGGCAAAGTTTATTAGATCCTGTGGCAAAGTGGCAAAGTGGCAACCCAACAAGAGTCAAAAGGTAAGATCTTGTGGCAAGAGAACCCATGAGCAGGAAGACAACTGCTAAAACGAAGACAAGATTGCCCATCTCAAGATAGTTTCCTGAAACTCAAGAGTAAAAAATTTTGAGGTTTAATTGAGAAAAATATTTTTAGCTCCCAATATGTAATAAAAGGTTGCTTTCCCAAAGACCTCAATCTTAGCTTTTTCTGTATATTGGGATAATCAAGGTGCTTAGCCGAGCACATGTTGGAGATATACATCCAAATGTACAGTTAATGAAAAGCTTTTTAAAATAAATGGTGTATGTAGACTCTTTCATATAATACACTAGGGAACCTTTGTGTAAAAGTGGCAGGTCCAAAGCTTGTCAAAATCATCAGCTATTTCTTTAAAGTTAATGTGTCTTATGTTCAGAGTTTTTAAAGAAGAGATGATCGCCTTTAGTGTGCAATGCTTGTCTATCCAATGCAAATAGAAACTTTTTCTTTTTTATTTTATCATATAATCATTCTTTGTCATCCCCTGGTGTGCAGAACAACTTCTCTACTCTGTCATTAGAAAAAGTACAATATTTAGAGTGAGGACAAATTATGGAAAATTTCCTTGCCACGAACTATGGTAGAAGTCAAGGGGTAAATATACATGTTGCTTGCAATGACTTGGGAAGAAAACTGGTTCCAAATAGATATGAACCAAAAATAATGGATGATCTTCAAAATGAAATATAATGAAAATGCCATTGTTTTTAAAAGCAAATGGTAACTTCCAAGAGCAGCATGGATGATGTGATTTGTATGAAAGCACTATATTGACATTATTAGCAGGTAAAGAGCAACTACGGAGGCTTGTCATAATTTGTCTTTCCATACTCTGTCTTAGATTTGGACTAAATGATGCGTACGCTAATGTGCAAATATGTTTCATACTTCCAGTGAACTCTTCCAAACAAAAGAGAAATGCAAGAGATGAAGGTGCCAGAATTAAGTTCCCCATATTCTCAACTTTTGGTGCATGGTTTTGCCACACGACTTCATTGCTCCAATATCTCGAATGAACAAGTCCAACAAAAGGATATTGTGCTTGAAATCCAAACAAGAATCTTCATCTCCCCATAATATTTCTCACTTCAATGATTACCTGATGACAACCAATATCCCCTTCGATCTTCATCTCATTACTCAACACCATCAATACACCACATAAGACCTCCATCAGCATCTCAGGTGATCCTTTCACTGAGAATTCATAGACGACACCATCAACTTCAATCGAGCTGGAGCCAGGTGCTGACTTCCATATATCTTGGTCTTTCATCAAAGATCTAATTCTCTTCTGATCATCAAATCTACCAGATTTGGCGTATAAATCACACAAAATAATGTAGAAAGCATGGTTGTTAGGTTCTAAGTCAATCAAGTACTGAGCTACTTTTTCTCCTAATTTAACATTTCCAAGCAGTTGACATGCTCCAAGTAATGCACCCCAAGCAAAAACATCTGGCCTCATCGGCATACTTCTGATAAGCTCTTCTGCCTCATTGAAAAGACCAGCTTGACCAAGTATATCAATCATGCAAGCGTAATGTTCAACTTAGGGCTCAATACAGGGAACACGTCTGATCATATCAAAGCACCAGCAACCTTTCTGCACAAGTCCAGAGTGAGCACAGGCAGACAACAGCCCCACAAATGTCACACTATTACGCCTCACTCCAACAGCTTCCATCTCTGCAAAAATCTCAAAAGCCTCATTCCCATACCCATGAAGTGCTAAAACTGAAATCATGGTAGTCCGTGCCAAAAAGTCCTTATTCAGCATGCCCTTGACAACCTCAAACGCTTTTTCAACACAACCAAATTTGCCATACATGTCTACCAAAGCTGTCCCACTCACCATATCAAATTGCATCCCACTTCTTTCCAAGTAACTGTGCACCCACCTCCCCAGATCAAGGGCACCAAGAGAAGCACATGCTGAAAGTGCACTTGCAACCAACACTTTATCCCGGCAGACCGTATCCCTTTCATCAGCTGAGATTTGCATTTCATGAAAAAATTCTAAAGCCTCCTTTGCCCTTCCCCCTTGAACTAAACCCGTGATCATCGAATTCCAAGTAATGATATTTTTATGATCACGAAGCATGAAGTATTATCATTTGAAGCAAGAGAAAAAAAAAATTTATTGTTTTCACAAAATTCCAAGAATCAAACATAAACATTAAAAAAGAGAATAAGCGGATGGTTCAAACAAGCAAATATATATACATACTTGGCATAGAATACTAAATGTGACACTAAATTAAAATATGTTTTGATCAAATGTCGTCATTTTATTTGTCATTCACTATCAAAAGCCACTAAATATTACATTATACTGACATTTTCTACAACTATCATTATTTACAATATAAAATGTCATTAAGTTAATGCCACTAAAATATGAGTAGGAAAAACTTTCAATACTTCAAGTAATTGCCAGGAAATGCATAAAGAGGCAGCCCTTTGTCTGTATGAAGAGTCATCATGGCTCTATACGTAGCTATCTTACTGCCATCAACAAGTTTGAACCTGAAGAAGAGAAGAGTGGATGCCATAATCTTCATTTGTCTATAGGCAAGCTCCTTCCCTAAGCAAATTTGAGGCCCAGCCTGATGGAACAAACAGAAAAATACAAGAAAAGGAGAAGTTTTTGAAGAACTTGGAAGGCACTGGATTTTGAAAATGGAAAGAAGGTTATATAACCTGAAAGGCAGTGAATTTGAAAGGGCTCTCAGCCATGAAAACACCATTTTCCAGCCATCTTTCAGGGCGAAATTCCTCAGCATCTTCCCCCCAAATATATGTCATCTTTCCCATTGCATAGGACATCTAAGTTATGCCTTCACCTTTCTTTATTTTGTGCCCATGTGGTAGAATATCATCTGGCATTTGAACACCTCCCATTCTGCAGTCACCCCAAAGAACCCTAAGCCTTTCTGTTGTTGTGAAGGTTAGTGGAAGAAAGAGAGCTTTTGCTTTTCAAAAAGTAAAAACTTGCAGAAGAAACAGTGGAAAAAGTAGTACTGTTTGAAAGTGTGTGAAAATACAGAAGCACCAAAAATTTGCAGAAATGAAGATTGCTTTTAGCTTTTTCTTGCTTAACTAGAAATAAAAGGAATCTCAAAAATTTTGAGTGGCTAAAGCTGGAGCAGCTTATTTTTGAAGTAATACAGAAAAAAGCAATGACTAGAGTGAGAGAGTCACGGTCGAAAAGAGGATTTCTCGCATTTTTTCTCTCCTTTGAAATCATGCATGAGATGTTTTATCTTACACTGCTCGTAAGTGATAAAAGAACAAACTCATCTTCTTTCTTTTTTTATTACCTCCCCCACATCTGTATAAGATTCCATTCGATTTCTAAAAAGATTACTGCTTTAGGGCACTTCAAAACAACTAAAATTCAATTAAAAGTTGAAGTTACTGCAAACACTTCTTACCAGAGGGACTGCAGGGTATTGCCTGAGTCTCCATTAGAGCTGCATGCAGATAATGCATCCTGTCCAGAGTGGCCTCAGTTAACTTAAGTAAAAATTCATCGACAGATAAGTCGAGACTTGTAATCTCTATGGCTGACTTCACTTCCAAAAACACTTTTTCTTCTATCAGAGGACGTCTGCATAGCATGTAAAATAACCAAGATAAAGTGTTTGCACTTGTGTCCTTGCTGGTGCCAAGAAAACTTAAGAGTTTCGTCCCTCAAATACTTATCCATCATATTATCCCTACCCTTCTCACTTTCCATGATAAACCGCAAGAGGATGTCTTCTTTTGTTACACCCTTAAAATCGAGGAAAGAAAAATTGATCAAAATGTAGTGTAAAATAGGGGAGAAAGATTGAGGGATTGATTATAAGGCCATTCTTGGTTATGCTAACCTCATCTTCATTTCTCATCCGCTCCCTTTTGAGGTGGATCAACTTGTAAACAAAGTCGTTGATGATTTTGATGTTGTCCTTGAGGTTTCTTTCTTGTCCAATGTTAAGAAATCTCTTAATCTTCCAGAATACATCAATGTATCTCCTGTATACAATGGCACTGGAGTTATCAAAGGCTTTGATGAACTTATTACGAGTTTCATTTGAACCAGACAGAGTATCAAGGTCAACCCCAAACCCACCCTGAACATTGAATCCATTGTTGACTACATTAACAAATCCTGTAAAATTTTCCTAACATTATGAGTTATTTGCAATTAGGTCAAACCTTAGGGGTAAGAAGTTTTACACCCTTCTTCTTATTACCTCAATAAGAAGCAAGATGCGCAGAAAGTTGAGTATGATGCTATATAATCTTTAACCTATCAATTCATAATTTGCATTGGTTTCACACACAAAGTGTAAGATCAGTGAGGCCAGAGGTTCAAACCTAGTGACCTCCTTATTTGTGTATAAACAAATATGCTATCTATTCATCGTCCATGCGTCAAGTTTCTAACTTAAAAGAGGTGAAAAAATAAAATAAAATCGACTCTTGTGAGGTTTCATAGTCACAAACACAGAGGTTCCGCAACATTGAGGTATTAGTTCATCAGCATGTATAAATGCGGATTTGCCTCAAAGGAAAGGTGAGAGAGAATTCTAAACTCAAGATTCATTCCCATCGATTTCTCAACACGAGACAACCCTTTCAATACATACCGACAAAACCATACCTGAATTCTGCCAGATTTCCATATCTGGCACCAGATTGACTAAGTCATCATCAACAAGGTCAAAGCCGACCAGAGAAATTTACGCAACAAAAAATAAAGAGCAAACAAGTTTAATTAGAAGTCCTCCCTGAATTAGAAAATAAAAACCTGTAAATCCATCTCTTTACCAGCCAGTCCCTCAAAATGAATCATTAGAGCCAATTTAGCAGCACAAGACCTAAACACACTGCTGCCAAAATCTCTCAAGACTCTTGTCGAAAACTCAAAGCTGGCCAGCTTTGCAGTGTCCCATATTTTCTTATTCATAAATACTAATTATTTAAGATTAGTGAATTATTTAAGAAATAATTAAATTTTATATATTAGAATTAATTTCTGTTTTAATTAAAATTAATTAAAAAAACAAATTAACAACTAAGTAAATAAAAATAAAATTTTCAAACACTTTTAGTCCTTGTGGAACACCTAATTTGTTAGGTTTCTTTCTCATATCACATTCAAAAAGCTTCTTCCTCTCTATAATAAATATTCAAATCTTCAAATTTTCAGAAAAATAATTTTTTTTTGAAAGTTGTCAATCCATTCCTCTCCATAAAGAAATCCCAAATGGTACGGGTCAAGAAAAGGATTGCTAAGAAATCTGAACGTCGTCCACTCTTGCTCACCCTTCTCCATAGGTATGATCCCAAATGTGAATTATGATATAAACATAAGTTTTTGTTAAACTATATGTCATAGTATTTGTATTTCGTATGCATTTAATATTTGCGAAGTTTAATAATTGATGCTGTTAGGTTTTGATTTTCATATTCTATGGTTAGAAGTTTCAGTTCATGTGTTCGGTAATTTTATGTCAACATTTTTCTATATCATACCAAATCTGTTTAAAACATATCTGCAAATTTTCACATCTAAATAATTTTTCTTGAATTTTATAAAAATTTTGAAACTTTCTTGCCAGATTGAGTGGCAAATCTAAATAGTTTCTTTTTAAATTTTCAATTACCCATTGAAACGAAAGTTTTTTTAATTGAAAATTTTTATTATGAAATTTTGATGTGGTTAGAACATTACTATAAAATTTGAAAGTCTCGTTATAGTTATTTTTTATAAAATTCTTCAAGTATATATGCCTTAATGTTTGTCAAGTTGGATCACAATTTTGAATTTGAGGGATTTGTTACGTATGATAATTGAAGTATCTTAATTTATTAATTTTTTTAAAATTAATTTCAAACTTGTTTAGAATATTCCAGTAATATTAGAACCCAAAAATTTTATTTTATTTATAAAATACATTGATGTGCTATATTAGAAATCTTTCTATAGAAAAATATGCTCGTTTGTTTTTATGAGAATATTTTTAATGCATTTTTCTCTTAGTTCCAAATTGAATTTGGAAAAGCTCTTGACAGATAAATTATAGATCTATCCCTTGGATTTTTATAGGATTTTGAATCACCTTCATCTGAGGCCTGTAGTAAAAGTTATAGCTTAAATACAAGCAAGTATCACATAGAAAAATTTCCTAAAAACTGGAAATCTATTTTTGCACCATTGTGGCCCCTTGAACTCAATTTTTCTCCTCATATTAGCCAATTCAAATTGCATCATAAACATAAAAGTTTTAATACTCTTTCTTGACTTTCTAATGCCGCAAGAATCAAGTCAATTGGATATCTAGAAAGAAACTTATGAGTAAGTCAACAAAAAACGTACGAAAGAACAAATTCTTAATAAGTTTTGTGAGTACGTATGTACTAGGCTAATGATAGAGAAACTTTTGGTTAGTATTAGTTTTAGAGTTTCACTGATCATTGTCTTGATTTTTTTGGATGAATTTGAGATTGAAATTTGTGGATCAAATCAGAATGTTAATTGAATTGAATACTGCTCTTATGTCAACAAGTACTATTTTGGGACTTAAGCTACTGGGGTCGGCCTTTGATCCTATTAATAAGTACAGTAAGTGTCTAAACTTATATGTATTATATAATACCTTTCAAAACCCAGAAGGTTATATACTGTAATGCATGTTATGAAACTTTCTTCAATTTACACTACATTATATTTATATTCCACCGTGCACATAAAATTTTCTTATTTTGTTACAAGTTAAAAGAAAACATGTTCTTTTATGATCTCTTTTTATTTAAAAATATTTTTAGACTAGCAGTTAAATTCAACGATTAACTGATGACTGAATTTACTGTTACTTGTATTATTGCTATTACTATTAGTTAGATCCACTTGGTCTAGGTGTGCAAGGGACTTCATCAAGCAGTAGTGGGCTTGCCGGTTGAACCCCAAGCCCCCATGGCCTAATCCTTCCAATGCACAACAAAAGCCGTTTGTCGTTAAGGTAGGTCGTAGAATTTCCCGAGGATCTAAGCTCAGGCACTGTTTGATAAGATCGCATTTTGCCCAGAGCAATAAGGGACTGTTATGGTGGAAGTAATAAGGTTGACTAGCTGCAGTAAACATTGATTCGATCATCATATTTATTCAAGTATTTATAACTATTTCTCACTATTTTTCTCAAGTATTTATCACTGAGCTTTTTTTTATCATGAATATATTCTTGAATTCATATTGCACACACTTTGTATTCATTGATTCTTTTGCTCACATTTTATTCTTCTTTAACTTCTTTCTGTCAGGCCTAAACGCTAAACCTAGTAAGAAGGTGTACCCGCTTTCAATGAGAATCAGAACTGACATGTTTTGGGACTTTTGCAGTAGTTTTAGCATTTAATGATGCTAGCTTGTTAGTTCCTTATGAATTTTAGTTGAGGTTAGAATATTGTTATTTGAGTTATATGGTGCAAGATTATTAAATTTATTTAGAATACTAGGTGGTGCTTTTTTATTTAAGATTATGATTTTGGATCAAATGACCTCTACTTTTGAAATTAATTTTCACACTTTAAAACCGGACTGCATTGTTTGATTTTAGGGCGTGACAAGCTTTCTCTGGGGGTGCCATTTCTTCCCATCTACAGAAAAAATCCCATCTGCAATAAAATCTCCAAGAATACCAGAAATCTTCTCACCCTGTGTAAAAAAACCTTCAAACAATCAGATAATCAAAAAACTATGTAAAAAAACAGTTTTTTTTCTCCTTGCCGTAGTTGGGAAATTCATCTTCAAGGTGTATTCGATGTTCAACGGATCAACGATGAATACTTTGCTCCGTGTCCGTAATCATACGGTAAGTGGGATACTTCCCGGCGAGTTCAGTTTGGCAATCAAAAAGTCTATTGAAATTTATGATCAGATTGAATATGGGGCCAGCTATAGGGGGGAGATGAGCATCTGATCTCAGTAGTTCTATGAAATCAGTGAGTGAAGATATTATGAATCGGATTAGTTGTGTTTTCATTCTCATTTTCTATTTTCATAGTTTTAGAATGCATTTTCATTTTATCATTATTTTACTTATAGAAATAAAAATGTGGTTGGATAAATATTATGAAAATTTTGAAAAAGGTTGTGTTAAATATTTTAATGTAATTGTATTAATTATTATTGTTTAATTGATTGTGAGCCCCAAATGAAAAAAGAAATAATTATTTAATAAATTAGTGGATGATGATGTGAAGGAAATTACTGTTTAATTGTATATAGGTCTCATTGTCTTGGAATGATGAAAAAGAAATTAATATTTAATTAGTTGGTGAATTTTAATTATTTTTAAATTAATAGGTATTATGGGATTTTTATAGATATGAAAATGAAAATGGATGATGTTTTCATTGAAAATAATACAAATAATCACTTTTTTTTTCTTCAAAATAGTGTAAAATAAAATATATATGTATATATATATATATATATGTTTTGGAACGCAAACAATCGAAGCCTATGAATCCCACTGCAAAGTAGAGGGGCAGTCCAAGAAGAGCCTGAAGGGAAGAGCCTGTGGTTATTAGGGAAGAAATGAAAATCAGGATGAGTGACACTTCACGGCTCACGTATCTTAATTTTCAAAGGAAGAAAGATGGTTGACCTTTTTTGGGGCGGCAGTAAATCCTAAAAATATTGGATCATCCTAAATAAAATCGATTAATATTTGAAAACTAATTACATTTAAGTGGGTCGGTTAAATAAATAAAAAATTTCCACCGCAATGAATTTTAACAAGCGAAATTGGCTTACCAACGTCATCCTCACTTACATGTTTATGAATTTTGAAATTCAAACTTAATACGTATGTGTTACCAAGAAAAAACTATATATATACATACATATTTATATACACACGACAGTTTCTGTTTTTCATTTGTATGGTTTGTGGTCATCATGAACCTGCTACAGTTTAACACCATATTTAAAGCATGTCTATGAAATATATAATTCCGTATGTGCAACTGATTACCACTAATATTTTTACTAGAAATAAATTATCAAAATAAAAATTCTATATTTTTTCATAATTATTCTATTCTTTAAATTAATTCTTGAGTTTCACCAACCCAACTATAAGTAGCGGGATTCCTCGACTCCAACTCTTAGCAATAGGAATTCCTATGCTCTTGCATCACATGTTGTTTCAAACTGTCGAATGGTCAATTAGCCTACTAATATTGTCTTTATATTTATATGTATGAAGTTTAAGATTTGAACTTTAATTAATTCTTAATGTGTGTGTGTGTGTGTGAATTAAAAGAAAAAAAAATGTTGATTCCGAGCTTCAATCAAATGCAATGAAAGTAACATACCTATTAACTATAGCAACTACAAATAAATAATCTTGCAATGGTGATAGTATATTTAGCCTACATTCGTAATATAGGATAGGCTTAATTATAGAGACCTCCCCCGAGGTTTGACATATATATAGAAACTACCTTTGAGATTTAAAAAATTACTGTTACATCTCTTGTTGTTTGGCTCCATCTAACAAGTAGACCTTGCCATTAGTCAAACAAACGATTTTTTGCTGATGTCACTATTGACAATTTTCAAAATTCAATTTTGCCCTTCGTTTGACTGAACTTGACTGTTGATCATTTTATTGGACCAAAATACCCTTTATGTTTCATGTATGTGTGGATCTACTTGTAATTATGAAAATATTAAACAATGATTAATTGTAATGGTTGAAAATTAATTAAGTAAAGAAATATTTAAAATAATTAATTATTATTTAAAATTAAAATTAATCAGTATTTTCATTTATTTTTATTATTTAAATATTTTTTTGTAAACTTTCACCCTCTCATATGAATGTATTATTACATAGACCCCCTTTGTGCAAAACCTACATTACATTAACCATCCCTTGTCAAGTTAATAACAGTCAATAAGGTTTCTTCAAACAAACTTCCAATAATGCAAATCTAGTAATATTGAGCTTTAGAAAACCAAAAATATAGCAATCCAATCTTCCAGCAATAATGAGCTTTAGAAAACCAAAAATATAACTATCCAATCTTCTAATGTTAATGAGTTTCAAAAACCAAACACAAAGTATATAGCCGAAAACAACTTCATATTTAACAATCAATTAGCTATTCAAATTTCATGACCTGCACAAATTTCTTTACATAATGAAGCCCTATATAATTCTAAAGAGTTGTACAAAACATCAAGCGACTACGCAAAAACATCAACTAAAAGTTGTGTATTTGGCCATCAATTAGAAGTTCAAAATGACAAGAAATAGTTTAAAACGACAAAAAACTATGCACTAATCAATGTCCTCCAACAGCCTCATCAAAACCCCCTCCAATTTCTAGTACCAACTTCATCGCCTCCTCTAACTCCACCACCTATACACCCTCCACATCACTTGCACTTGCCATAATTGATTCTACAATTCCATCAATTCTGACATAAAATCCATCATCAAAGTCAATATTGTCATCAGCAACAAGGGCATCTCTAACAACAGCAGCAACACAATCATCTCCAGCAACAACATATGCTTCATTTCTCTCATGGGCAGCAATAGACCTTTGTGAACAAGGAGTAGCAAAACTTCCAAATAACACAATTACATAATTTAAAACATTACAATTAACACCCTTACAAAGTTGTAAACATTACAAATAACACCCTTATAAAGTTTTAAATATTACTAA
Organism: Jacaranda copaia; assembly: GCA_014898725.1. NCBI lineage: Eukaryota > Viridiplantae > Streptophyta > Magnoliopsida > Lamiales > Bignoniaceae > Jacaranda > Jacaranda copaia. The sequence goes on from JACGDI010005823.1 coordinate 1,428,532, forward strand.
TAGCACCCTTCCAACTTATATTCCTTACAAATGAAACCTTAAACAATTTCACTTACAGATTATCCAAAACAGAACATAACAATTTCAAAGTTTAGGACATTACAACTAACACCCTCTACATTTCTATTGATTACAAATTAACCCTAAACAATCTAAGATAAAACAAGTAACATTACATTTAACATCCCTATAAGGTTTATAACATTAAAATTAACACCCTTGATATTGATATAAATTTCAAATTAAACCTCAAGTATGTTTTGGTATAACAAATACTCCACTAGCAGAATATGAAAAGTAGAAAACTGGAAGCATAGCATCACCTTTTGTCTATCTGTCATGAATGTCCATGGTTTGTCTATAGTAAAGCCAACATGAAACTTTTCCACTCAAGTGAAAAAATGCTCCAAATCTCTTTGCATTTAGTCTCTACAACTACAAAAGCTACAAGAAATAGTTTATTGTTTCCATCCAATCCAACGGTAGCTAATAAAAAAAAATCCATAGAGCCCTTTAAGATGACACCATCAAATCCTAAAAAAGAGCTTCAACCACTCAAAAACCCTTTCTTTAATGCATCCAAACCTATGAAATTTTTTCCAAGTGAAGGTGTTCTAAATAACATCAAATCATGCAAAACACAAGTTCACATTCATGGAACAAACAGTTCAAAGCATGATATTGCAAAAAAATGAACATTTTTGGAGGGGGCAAAAAAAAAAAACACACATCACCCTCAATCTCAAATCAAAAAATAGTAAACCCTAATCCAAAATTCTATTAAAACTAACTTGATCTAACATAAAAATAAGGGAAAAAACATCTCTAATAAAACTTGCCCATACCTCTGTGCGTCATTTTCTCCTAAAAAGATCAAATACCCCAAAAACTTCACTATCGCATCACTTGGTGTGCAAGAAAATCAAGAACCTTATGTTTTTCAAGTAGGTTTTGTGGCCGAAAAACAAACATGCACTAGCAACGGCGAAGAAAGACCTTTGAATGAGATAGAAGAGGAGGAGGGAGACAAAGACACAATTGGAGGGAAATAAGCCCCTCTATGTATGAAGAACATAGAAGAGCATAAATGTCTTTTTTCTTTACAACAATTTTTTGTTTTTATTTTTGAACAAGTGAGGGTATAATAATTATTTCATCCATTTCATCACATTTTCTAAACAGCAATTAACGTCAAAGAAAGTATTTGTAATTTCGCAAACCTCAAGGGTAGTTTTTATAATTAGGCCAAACCTCTAGACATGTCCCTATAATTAACCTTATAGAATATCTATATCTATATATATTATATACTACCTATAAAAGTATGAATGAGTATAATGATTTCTTCCTTTTTATGTGAGGACAAAAACACCCTTCTCTAATAAAATTATCACATTTAATACATATCGTTTAATAGAAATTGCAATCAAATTAAGTTTATTTTTAATTAAATTCATAGAAAAATAACAACTATAGTTAATTGAATCAAGTCTTTCAACTTAAATAATGTATATACATCAAATCTATATACATTGTATTTAGACTCACAGAAAATGATAAGTATAATTAATTAAGTCTTTCATCTTAAATAATAATGTATATACATCAAATGTATATCATTGTATTTAATATATTTGTTACAAATTAATATATTTTTAATTAGATTTATAGAAATAGTAACTACATTAAAATTAAATAAATAAACTTTCCACTTGGCAAATGTAATTGCATATATTGAAATTATCACGTTTAATACACATAATTTAATGATAATTACAATCAAATTAAATTTATTTTTAATTAGACTCATAGAAAATAACAACTAAAATTAATTAAATCAAGTTTTTTCACTTAAAAATTTTATATATATCAATTATATATACATTGTATTTATTACATTTATTCTAAATTAAGTGTATTTTTAGTTAGGCACATAAAAAATAATAAATATATTAGAATTAATTAAATCAAAATTTCCTACTTAACAATTGTAATTACGTATATTAAAATTTATGCTTCTACCAACATATTTAATTAGACTTATAGAAAATTAAAATTAAGTAATTAAATTATATTCCCATCTAATGAGACTATTACTATCACATTTAATATATAGTTGTATCATAAACTACGACTAAATTAAATTTATCCTAATTAAACTTTAACAACTGAATTGAAATTAATCAAGCAACAATCAATTGATGAGGGAAAAATGATATTTTATAAACATTTGTATAGATATTCCTTCTGTGCTCTCCCTCAAAAAAAATGAAAGATTTTTTTTTAATATCAAAATATGTGTTCAATTCAAGTGTAATGGTAAATTTAATACAACAATGAAAAGAATATATTGAGTCGTACAATCACATATTTAATTAAAGTGGAAAAAGAATGATATAAAGAAAAAAATGTTATTATATATCAAAATAGATGCCAAACTCATGTATAATTTTATATTTTATATGATGGTAAAAAAGAATAAAGTAAGTCAATTTAATTTTTCTTATCTTTTCATTTATTTGTGTATTTATATTTATTTCTGAAATATATTTTGGTTAATTCTTACTTATAGTGATGTGCACATTTTATTTTCTTGAAAACTAATAGCAAAAGATGCTTTCATAATGTGTCACAAATCTAAAAAAAATCTTAATCTTACTTATTTAAGTTGAGATACAAAAAGCAGGTCAAAAGACAAAAAAATATGTTGTCTATCGCACTATTAGTAGAAGTGAAGAAGATCAAATAAAATTTTATTTCTTTAAATAGTTCTTTTAAAAAAAGTTATTTTTCAATTCAAATAATTATATCATATTACTAATATTTAGTAATTATTTTTAAAAGGCAATATAATAGAAATATATTATTTATATATAATTTATTTTTATCAAATAACTTTTTGAAGGATTAAACTAATTTTTTATTTGAGGAGTGATGGAGGATGAGGAAGATATTGTCAAGATCAACTAATCATATGATAAATATTGTTAAATTATAGGATAAATTGTATTTTTGATTCCATAAGTTACGCCCATTTGGATTTTAGTAACATTCTTTATCAATTTCACACATTGCATTCAATAAATATCCCATTTTTTGTCTTTAAATTGACATTTTTTAGTCTCATAAGTTGTGCCTATTTGAATTTTGACTCCAACAAAGTGATGAACCATCAACCAAGAAAATACCAACTAATACACCAACATAGTTTGCCTTTTTTAATTTTTAACAATTTTTCTTCTATTGCATCTAAGTAACCTCGGTATCACGTGTCTTGCTCTTTTACATATTGGAATGGAAGGTCTTCCAAGTAAAGAAACCACACCCATTATTAATGGAAGCGCAACCATAACCATGGAATCTACTATCTGAATTTTCATTTGTCCGTGAGATTTTCAATGAAGTTGGTAATCCACATATACATAAAATCTACTAAAGCTCATATTGGGACCAAAATTTATAATGAACCCAACTTATGAGACCAAAAAGCCCCAACTTCACAACCACGTGAATGGCATGTGAGCCACTCCGTTAACTTTTAGATGGAAGCTATCTTCAATCCTCAAATTAAAAAAAGGAAAAAAAGAAAAAAGGAAAAGAAAAAGCACTTTTTGGATGCAATGTGTGAAACTAATGAATAATTGGACCAAAGCCCAAAACAACCTAATTTATGAAACTAAAAATGCAATTTACCCTTAACGTATACATCAACAATAAATATAATTTACTTAATATATAATTAACTTGAACTTGATCTTATTTCATTAAGATTTAAATTTTTTTCAAAAAAAGTGTGTTTATTGGATTGAAAGTTATGTAATTCAAATTATTAAGTTTAAAAAATATTTATTTGATTTTAATGATAATATTAATATGACATAGCGAAATATTTTTTATCAATATATAAAACAGAATATCAATAAGTACATTTACTGGATAAAATATCACATTGGCCCTATGTCTCTACCCATACCCTACAAAATATATACTCTAGGTGCAAAGTATATCCCCCATTCAATATATTCAATAGTAAAAAATTCTTATTTTTTATGTTGTTTAATATTAAATAATTAATAAAATACAAATATTTATTTAAAAAATGAATTATATTTAAAAAAATAATTCACACTTTTTTTAAAAAAAGTATAAAATAATATAATATTTTTACTTTACATAATGATATTTAAATGTTCAAAGTTGACCAGAATTTAATTTTCTCTATTGTTCATTAAAAATGTAAGATTAAACAAATATTGTAAGTTTTATTTATTTGTCCAATTTATAAGTCTTTCTAAATCATTTGGATAATATTTTTAGTTTTCTTTCATAAAATAACAATTGAAATTTGTTGTTTAAAAAATCAAAAAGAACTTTTCAATCAACAAAAAAATTAAAATTAAAATTATGGAATAATAACTGGCACAATTTTAATTCATTGAGAGTAATAGAAAATAAATTAAAAACTAAAAGGTTCTTCAAATACCACCCAAAAATAAAAGAATTCAATAGTCATATATTATTAGTCATTATAACGTAAAAGATGTATATAAATCATATTTTTCAAATGTTAGGTTCTATAGATATATTTTGTTTCAGTCATCGTTCCATTTTCAATAAAGGTTTCTTCAAAAATGGTAAGAAATCAATAAACTTTTGTTTTGAATCAATTTCATGTTTAACTGATTTAGTATTAGATATTCTAATTTATATATTTAAAACATCATCATGTATTGCTATTTAAAAATTTTGTTTATTTCTATTAGAGAGTTATGAATTTTAAAAAAGAAGAGAAAATTGAGTCTTGAACTGCACATTCTCTTTTACTTCATTTGATGGGAAATTAGACAAAGAGCTTGCATCTACTAGTGTGGAATTATACTCTTCGAACACAATACATGGTATATCATGATATTGCTGTATTAACTCCGAATTAGAATATGTATGATAACTTTTAGTTGTATTTTGTCAAAATGAAAAATGAGCTTGAGAATGAAAAATACTAAAAGAATCATATTTATCATAAGCAATTATGAGAAAATTTATAAAATTTACAAAGATAAATTTATCTGCAAAAATCTTTAGAATGTTAAATAATTATCTTTCAATGAATGATATTCAACTCCATATGTTAAAAAATATGTAATTAGACTAATTTAATTTATAATTCTCCAAATGCTTGCCACGATTTTGGTTGAAAGAAATAATCATAAAATATCAACAGAGTCATACACATAAAATAATACATTATTATAAATGTTGTGACCTATTGCAATATCCACTTATTTTTTGCAAAAGTAATATAGGATAACATCTAAACATTCACACCCACCCACACATACACAAAAAGGTATCAAAATATCCAAGCAATTTAGAAGAATGAATCTATCCAAGTGACTCCTACAAGTAATGTAACCACTGTTCGAGAACAATAAACAGGTTTATATCTTATTTTATAGTTTATATCATTGTTTATTACTCTGATATTAGAAGAGATATTTGTTTTCTTTTTGCTATTAACATACAAAATTTAAGCATTAAAAAAATAATCCTTGAAATACTTACACAATTAAGAATTTGAAATTTTAAACTAATGTCAATATATATTTGCCTACTCCTTTAATATGAAAATTTTTATATATGCAAATTGTAATTTATTCATACAGAGATCAAGCTTGTGCTATCAATCCTACAGTAATTCCTTTTGGGAAAACATTCTATTGTCAATTCTTCAACATAATGACATAAAACTGAAAACTACAAAATTAATTACTATCATCATAACATGTCAAATTTGAAATTTGAATTACAACAAAAAAAATTATGTATATATCATCCTAAAAGAAGAAACAAGGGGTACTGAAATTGAAAAAAGGAATTATTTTTCAACAACTTTTATTGTGAATTCAAACAATGTAGATATTGATATAATATTATGTTTGAAATAGATATTAAAATGAAAAGAAGCAAAAAATATAATAGGTCGCACATACGATGCCAACTCCATAGAAGAAGAAATATATTATCTGAAATTATTCTTAAACTATGTTAGAGGCCAAACCTCTTTTATAATTTGAAATGATAATTTATTTTTTATTTATCACTTTACTAAGCATTTAAATTAAATATAAATAAAAAATAATTTATAAAATAAATAAATATAAAAAAAATTAACAAATCACGTACATCGCATGTGGACCTTTTTAGAATAATAAAATACCAAATTAAAATAGAAGCTATGTACTCGACTAGTTAAGTGAAGGAAACAAGAGTAACATTACATAATATATTTGTAGTCCAACGTAGTTTCTAACTTTAGCTTCAGGAGACATCCTTATCCTTTGTAATTAAAGGTAAACGCATGATAACATTATAAGTAGCAATAACTATCTATATTTTCAGTTACGGCGAGGAAATGCGTAGAGAGGAAGCCCATTGTCCATGTGAAGAGTGAACATGGTTCGATAAGTAGCTTCCTTACTATGATCAAGGAGTTTGAATCCGAAGAAGAAGAGAAGAGTGGCCGCCGTAATCTTCATTTCTGTATAAGCAAATCCCTTCCCCAAGCGAATTCACGGCCCAGCCTGATGTGGAATAAATAGAAAAGTATAAGAAAATTTTTCAAGAATTGGGGTGGCAGTGGATTTTAAGAATGGAAAGAATGATTACCTGAAAGGCAGTGAATTTGAAAGGGCTCTCGGCCCGGAAAACGCCATTTTCAAGCCATCTTTCAGGGCGGAATTCCTCAGCATCTTCTCCCCAAATATATGTCATTCTTCCCATTGCATAGGGCATGTAACTTATTCCATCACCTTTCTTTATTTTGTGGCCGTCCGGAAGAATGTCACCTGCATTTGAACACTTGCCATCCTGCAGTTATTGCCAGGGACCGTCATTAGTACATTACTAAACTAGTGTTAGTGGGTACTTCCAAAAATAAGGTCTAAAACTGGCAAAAGGCATTAGTTTAGTTCATGAGAAAGACAAAAGATTCCCTCCGAAAGCCACGCAAAATGAATGAAAGAAGAATGGAAGATAAAACCACTGACATAAAAGGAGGAAGAGTCCCTCCTAAAGGTGACCAACAAGTTTCTTCTTTCTAGGAGACTAAAGTTTTTCATTTTGGAATTATAAATAACAAGTAACAGCATAGGATGGAATATGGAGAATACCATAGCAACCTGGCAGACTATTGTCTACAATTGGATAGGCTTCAGGCAATTTGCCGAAGAAAAAAACTACTCAAATGAAGGGCAAATCAAACTAATGGTATTAAACGTAACAGACATTTTATTCTTCGAAATATTAATTGGTATATTGTATGACAGAGTTCCAATCCAACAACCTCTTTGTAGTTGTAAAGCTCAAAAGGAAGGAGAATAACTAGTGCTAGTAGGATATATTACCACAGGGACTGCAGGATATAGTCTGAGAGTCTCTGTGAGAGCTGCATGTAGGTATTGCATCCTATCCAGATTGGCCCCCATCAATTTAAGAACAAATTCATCAACACATAATTGATCTGTGATGTCAGTAGCTAATTTCACTTCCAGCACCACCTTTTCTTGATTCAGAGGATATTTGCATAGCATATAAAAGAACCAAGCAAGAGTATTTGCAGACAAGTCCTTGCCGGCAATGAGAAAACTGAGGATTATGTCTCTCAAATACTGATCAGTCATGTTCTCTTTATCCTTCTCACTTTCCATCAGAAACCTAGATAGAATGTCGTCTTTTGTACCCTAAAGTCAAGAAAGTAGAGACATGAAAGATGGAAATTTGATCAAAATGCAAATTGAAGAGGGGGAGAAGCAACTGATGGTGGGTTGTTCTTGCTAAAGCTAACCTTGTCATTTCTCATCTGCTCCCGTTTGTGGTGAATCAACTTATAAACAAAATTGTCAATAACTTTGATGTTGTCTCTGATATTTCTTTCTAGCCAATGCTAAGAGACCTTTTCAGTTTCCAGAATACATCAACAAATCTCCAATAGACAATGACATTGGAGTCATCGAAGGCTTTGATGAATTGATTACTAGTTTCATCTGAACCAGACAGTATCAAGATCAACCCCAAACCCCACCTTAAACATTGTATCCATTGCTGACTTCATTAACAAATTCAGTAAATAACAATTTAAACTTCAGTAATGTATCCGTAAAATAACATCTTAAATATTGGAATTTCCTGCTAAATAACATTTCTTAGATACTATGAAATGGTGCAGCTAATTAAGTTACCAACGGTTACGACAAACATTTAATATTTATCTTAGAAGAGGCTATTTGTCACTATAGCCTAAATAAGAAGCATATTTGCAAGTTGAGCATAATGCTATGTGACTTTACCTAGCAACTCATTGTCTATGTAACTCTCTAACTTCAGAGAATAGAAACAAAAGATTACCCCTTATGAAGTCAAATCATCATACTGAGGCCGAATTAGAGATATTAATGTTTAACTAAAATGAAAGAAAACTAAAAAAGTTGAAGTGCAGCCTGATTGAGAAACCTGTAAATCCAGCTCTATACTAGCCAGTGCTTCTGCATGAATTTTTTAAGCTAATTTCGCAGCATTGTATCGAAACACAGTGCTGCTAAAATCTCTCAAGACTTTGGCTGAAAACTCATAGCTGGCAAGCTTTCGCTGGTGGCACCATTTCTTCCCATCCACAGCAAAAATACCCTCACCAAAAAGATCTTTCATTATATCACAATTGTACTCTCCCTAGATGAGACACCAAAAAATGGAACTCAGATAATTATAGCACTCTGTCTAATTATAATCAAATATCAAACTATTTTACCTTGCCATAATTAGGGAAATTGGTTTTCAGTATGTATTCGACATTTAATGGATCAACAGTATATACTTCACGGTGTGAATCTGTGATCAAACGGTAGGTGTGGTACTTCCGGGCAAGGGTAACTTGGTAATCATAAAGTCTGTTGAAGTGTATGAGTTGATTCATCATTGGCCCTGCCACAGGTGGTCGATCAGCATCTGATATCAGTTCTCTGATGTAAATGACCAGTGATGATACCACAAATCCCATCACAAAGTAAAGTGGCAACCCAAGGAGAGTCCAAAGGTAGGATCTTGTGGCAAGAGAACCAATGATCAGGAAGACAACTGCCAAAACGAAGACAAGATTGCCCATCTCAAGATAGTTTCCTGAAACCCAGAGGAAAAAAATTATTAGCTCTCAATATGTAATAAAAGGTTGCTTCCCCAAAGACCTCAACCGTAGCTTTTTCTGTATCTTGGGATAATCAAGGTGCTTAGCCCAACATATCTTGAAGATATTCATCCAAATGTACAGTCAATGAAAAGCTTTTTGAAATAAATGGTGATTGTAGACTTTTTCATATAATACAAGGAAACATTTGTGTCAAAGTGCCAAGTCCAAAGCATGTCAAAATCATCAGCTATTTTTTTAACAGTTAATGTGTCTTATTTTTATGAAGAGATGGTTGACTTTTTCAAAGGACTTCTACAAGGAAGGACAAAACTAAATAGATCCTTTTTTATCCAATGCCAAATGTCCCACAGAATTTGAGAAGATTTCTATGCATATAAGCAAATTGAAACTTGTTCTTTTTGATATAACACATACCTATTCTTTGTCATCCCTCGATGTTGAGAACAACTTTTGTACTCTGCAATTAGAATAAGTACAATATTTAGAATGAGCAGAAATTATGGAAAATTTCCTTGCCACAAATCATAGTATAAGTCAAGGGGTAATATATACGTAGCTTGGATGACTTAGGAAGAAAACTTGGTTTAAACAGATATGAACCAAATAGTGGATGATCTTCAGAATGAACTACAATAAAAATGCCATTTTGTTTAAAGCCAAATAATAACTTCTAAGAGTGGAGAGGATGACACGATCTGTATGATAGCACTATATTGACATTATTAGCAGGTAAAGAGCAACTACAGAGGCTTGTCATAATTTGTCTTCCATGCTCTGCGTTAGATTAGGACTAAAGGATGCACACATTAAAGTGGTGTGTACATTAAAGTGCAAATACGTTTCATACTTTCCAGTGAACTCTTCCAAACAAAAGATAAATGCAAGAGATGAAGGTACCAAAATTAAGTTCCCCATATTCATGACTTTTGGTGCGTGGTATTGCCACACGACCCCATTGCTCCAATATCTCAAATGAACTTGTCTAACAAAAGGATATTGTGCTTGCAATCCGTCCAAGAATCTTCATCTCCCTGTAAAATTTCTCTCTTCAGTGATTACCTAATGATACTACCAATCTCCCCTTCTATCTTCATCTCATTACTCAATACCATCAATACACCATATAAGGCCTCCATAAGCATCTCCGGTGATCCTTTCACTGAGAATTCATAGACGACACCATCAACTTCAATCATGCTGGAGCCAGGTACTGACTTCCTTATATCTTGGTCCTTCATCAAAGATCTAATTCTCTTCTGATCATCAAATCTACCAGATTTGGCATATAAATCGCACAAAATAATGTAGAAAGCATGGTTGTTAGGTTCTAAGTCAATCAAGTACTGAGCTACTTTTTCTCCTAATTTAACATTTCCATGCAGTTGACATGCTCCAAGTAATGCACCCCAAACAAAAACATCTGGCCTCATTGGCATACTTCTAATAAGCTCCTCTGCCTCAATGAAAAGACCAGCTCGACCAAGTAAATCAATCATGCAAGCATAATGTTCGACCTGCGGCTCAATACAGTGAACACGTCTCATCCTATCAAAGCACCAGCGACCTTTCTCCACAAACCCAGAGTGAGCACAGGCACACAACAACCCCACAAATGTTACATTATTAGGCCTCACCCCAACGGCTTCCATCTCTGCAAAAATCGCAAAAGCCTCATTTCCATACCCATGAAGTGCTAAAACTGAAATCATGGCAGTCCATGCCAAGACATCCTTACTCGGCATGCACTTGAAAACATCAAATGCTCTTTCAACACAACCGCATTTCCCATACATGTCCACCAAAGCTGTCCCAATCACCATATCAAATTCCATCCCACTTCTTTCCAAGTAACCATGCACCCACCTTCCCTGATCAAGGGCACCAAGAGAAGAACATGCCGAAAGTGCACTTGCCACTGTTACTTTATCCGGGCAGACCATATTCTTTTCATCAGCTGAAATTTGCATTTCATGAAAAAATTCTAAAGCCTCCTTTGCCCTTCCCCCTTGAACTAAACCCGTGATCACCGAATTCCAAGTAATGATATTTTTCCTCTCCTTCATTTCCCTGAACAATCCCAATGCCACATCAAGTTCCCCACCTCTCAGACACCCAACCATCAGCGAATTCCAAGAAACCACATCCCTGTTAGACATTCCATCAAACACCCTCCTCGCATCATCCAAAACCCCACACTCCGAATACATACTTATTAAAGCATTTTGCACGTAAACATCGCCTTCATACCCAAACTTCACCACATGGACATGGATGCTCCGACCCGTCAACCAATGAACTCTTGCCGAGCATTCCTTCAGCACGAATGGAAACGTAATACAATCAGGCATCAGACCACTACCCAGCATATCTTTATACAAAACTAAGGACTCACAAGATGAGGGGTCGTTTATTTTCGTCGCATTTGCTCTGATCATAGCATTATATGTAAAAAGACTCGGGTTTGAGATAAGGTTGAATATTTTGTTGGCGTAGTGGAGAGAGTCCGGTGACTCAGACTCGGTGCACAGGTAGAAGAGAAGGCGAGAGACCAGGAAAGATCGATCATATGAGGATAAATTTGGTGATATTATGACTTGGGAGTGGATTTGATTGAGCTCCCTGATATTCTTGCAGTTGTGTAGCAAGCGTGCTATAGCATTCTTGAGATTTGGCCTTTGGGATTCGATCATTTGGATCATCAAATTTTGAGTGTGGTGGGAACTACAAACAATTAAACATTGCATGAGGACAAGAACCCGAAGCATAGAAGAAATATGGTATTATTTGATTTGTTGTGCGTATTTTGTATAGAAAAATAAATTCATAAGATGAATTTTTTAAGTTGAGCATATCTTTCTATTGTGTTCTCTAAAAAGAAGATTTTATTATTTTTGTAAATAAATTATAAATATATTTATTTAATTTAACAAAAACTTCAAATCATCCACTTAAATATATATAGTATATATACACGCATCGAATAGGCTATAATCTAATAGTATAAATTTTGAACTAATTCTTAATATACACGTATATATCAATAAAAAAATATATATACGCACAAATAAATTATGAATTATTAAGTAAAAGCACAAATCTAAATGTCATAAATAATTAGTACTCATAACCAATCAATTTCTGCCAGTATTTGTCATCGCCTGAGCAATTTCAACTAGCATTCGTCGTCAATCGATCGCTCGCTCTCTAATTGAAAGAGATGTGGCGGGCAACAAAAGACAAGATTGCCATTGCTGTAAGTAATGAACCTTTTTGAATTCCATGAGTGAGTTTTCAATAATTTTATAATCCTTTTTATGTGGGTCGTCAATTAGAATATATGTCTTAGGCATCGCTTCCATTTTATTTCCTTCGTGTCTGATTATATAATATATATATATATATATTTTTTTTTTTTAATAGTATCCACCTCTAATATCATCGAAATATATGATTTTCGGACAAAAGTCATATCCGGCAAGGGCCGGAAAGAATATTTAAGTCAGTTCTGATAGTAAACCAAACATCACGTTATGCCAACATCTAGGATGCTCAATGAAAAGGAAATTTTCATTCATTATGAAGCTGGATTCGCTTGCAGGAAGCAACGTAAAGCAAAACCATTTCACAAAGTACTCTGCCATATATTTCAAATTTTCCTGCCTCTCTGGGAGGGAGAAGCCAAAAAACATCTACCAAATCCTGAGGACGGTGGGCACCGTCACCTCTTTGTGAGAATGGAAAAGAAAAGACTAAATTTATTTTGAGTAAGAAGAAATACTCAAAGAAAACCCTCGACCCCTCGCCCTGCAATTACCTCCCTATATATAGTAAGGGCCTCTTCCATGACTTTAGCCTGAGCAAGTACTTGAGCTCTCTTCTTCCCAGATGGATGAGTAGCAAGGTAATCTTGCAGTGCTGAATCACCGACGACTCTTCCCAGCTTCTCATAGACCTGGGGAGCCACCCGGGGATCATAGCCTGCAGAAGCAACCAACAGGAGACCAATGTAATCTGCTTCCATCTCCATCCTGGGAAGTAAAAGAAAAAAATGTTCAAATGAAGTTGAATAATCACAAAATAATTGAAAAGCAGGGCTAGGCAAATGGGATATTGCTTAGATGAAAAATCCGTTTATGTTGATGTTGTTCAAGAATCATTTTCTAGTGGACTTGGATACAGAAACTCAGACCAATCCTTGAGGGGAAATGGAAATGAAAAAGGAAAGAGCAGGATGCAGGGCAAGAGCAGACCATCTTCCTTTCAAGGCATACTATTGAGTAAGTTTCTCTCCTTTGAGGGTCAGATTGATCTCTTATTGTAGTGAAAGAAATTCTTATGGGAGTTTGGGTTCTCTCCATTCTCTTTTTTGATGAATAAGGGAGTCCAGCAGTAGAAAAAGAAGAAACTAGAAGAAATGGTGGTGTCAATGTTCCAAGATGTCAGGCTAGATTTGAAAACATCCAACATGTCAAATGTTGAAAGGTATTCAAGTTTGATTTGTTATATCAATGGTTTGAGCTCAAACAAATTTACCAATTATATAGTAGTTTGGTTTATTTTCCAATCCAACTCATAGCAAAATCTTGTGCATGAATCTACTTTAAAAAGTGCTTTGCATACCATAATGATTCAAATCTCTCCCCAGAAATTCTCATGGAATGTCAAAAATAATCTTTAGAACGTCAAGGCCCTACACTATGTAGATAAGGCAAAAATATATTTGAACATTTCAGTTAAGAAGAATGCTCAGAAGAACATTCAGGCAAAGGGAAAATAATTTGGCTCTATAGCACGATGGTTTCAATCAATATGAAGCAAATAGCAAACAACAAAGAGGGAATCAATAGATTTCTTGATATCAGTATAATATACATTTAATATTAGAAGCAGAGCAAAGTTTCGATATCTTCACCAAGAGGAACTATATATAGCAATAGGAACAAAAACAAGGCAAAAGCAAGCAAAGAGGTCAAGTAATCAAACGGTAAACAACAGCAATCATCCCAAACCAACCAAAAATATTTTCAAAACTCATCTTGCAGTTACATGAATAAGTAAAGCCATTTTTTTTTCTAGAACTTACAACCTAGAACCATGACTGGACAGGCATGAAATCCCAGTTGCCAATGACCTGCCTGAGTGGCAGATTAGCAAATATATATGGTGGATAACTCTCTAATAAATCATATATTGTTATATTTCACAAACAAAATGATCTGAAACTTAAGAAAACTACATCCAGGAGACTTGGTAACTTTAGGCAATTCTCCACAAGTGATAAACCATTTTCACACTCCCAAGTCAATTAAGCAAAAAAGAGACCACAATAATCCTCCTTGAACCCATTTTCTTGCCTGTCCAGAACTGCAGAGATAGAGAGGGAGAGACCTTGAACAATTGATGTCTGTGTTTACCTATGCCCTCTCTGAGCAATTTGCAATGTGAAACAATTCTCGTTTATGCAAGGAATGTTATATTTACACGATTACATCCTTGAACATTGCCAGGGAACTCTTGAGTCTTAACTGATTCAGACAAATAATATAACAATCACTGACATAAAGCAAGCAACATAAAACTGCCTCAGAGGTGATTTAACATATTAAAACAATATAGGACACATGACTATCTGACAAATCTGTCAGAAACAATGAACTTGCTAGCTCCACATCTACTGGTCCAGTAAAACTTTGTTTAATACATTATCATCACTTACCATGACCTCAAAACATATGAAATGATTAATTCTAAAAAAGGAGGGAATTCGTTGTATGTCACGCATTGAAATGGGAAAAAAGGAAAAAGAATAGCAGCAATACAACGAGAAGATGAATAGTGTAAAACAAACAAAATTGTTCAGAAAGTTGACAAAGCTGAGCCATTATATGTTCTAACAAAGCAACAGAGCGTAGCTATAACACATTCAACCAGAGTGCACCCCAGAAAGCAGCAAAAATAGTGAAAGAATAACATAATATACCTCCGAGAAAAAGGAAGCCTTAGGAAGAGATTAGACATTGTGTTGACAATATCAGGCATGAAAAACTGGTAAAGAATCAACTGTAAGATGGTCAACCACAAATTTTTCGAGATTTGTTCTGCAGAGTGCCTCGCCACAGCATGGCCAACCTGTCAAGCAAAGAAGGAAAATTTCACATCTTCAATAAATTAAAAACTAGTACAAACGTGTGGCAAACCAGAAAAAACACTGCCAGATAGAAAATCCCATATGTACCTCGTGCCCAATAATGGTTGCAATCTCAGCATCCGCTTTAAAATGATTAAACAACCCAGTGAAAACAACAATCTTTCCACCAGGCAAACAGAAGGCATTAATCACAGGCTCATTAACCACAATAACCTCCCACTTCAATCCTTCCAAATGCCCAGTCTGAGAAACCATCCCCTTCTCTTGACCCTTTTTCCTACTTTGTTGGACCCACTTATCATCAAGAATCTCATCCTCCTTATGCCACTTATCCTCAGTATGCCATTTCTCCTCATCAGTCATCTTATCACTCAGCTCCCTCATTGTCTCATGAGCATTAGCCTCATGAGCAAAGCCACCAATGCTCTCCGGCGAGTACCTAATATCACTCCAGACCTGCTCTTTCCTCAATCCTTTCTGCAAAGCCTCAATTATATCTTGCGATATCCTTTGAACCCTAATACTCTCAGGGTGAAGAGGGGGCAGAATCTTCCCTTTGAACTGATTCTTGATCTGCTTAAACTGGGTCTCTCCCAGCTCTTTTTCAAGATTTCTCGACAAAAGCACAAAATGGGTCCTTTTTGTGTAAGGGACAGTCTCCAAATTCCCAAAGTAGACAGTTATCACAACTCCAGAAGCAACCAAAACCACAGCGAGTACATTTCTTGGATTCTCGGTCCACCGCTTATATCCTCTGGGCTTAAAGTGATAAACCTGGTTTCTATCAACATAGTAAAACCTCTTTGCCCCATCAAGAAAAGGGTTCTTCCATTGGTTTCGTCTCAGCCCACTCTGCAAAGCTGAGTTCCTCAAAATCAGTTGAGAAAACTGAGAAATTCTTGACCCTCTTAAATTGGATCTAGAAGAAAATGTGTGTAAATCAGGTTTCGAAACAGATTCTTGAATGGGGTTTCTGGGTACAGTAATCTTTGAATTGTTGCGACGAAATGCATCAAGAATGAATCTTGATGATCTTCTGTACCATCCCATTATATTAATGAACAAAATAAATATATATATACACACACACTAAGACAACATTTTCGTCCGGTTGGAAGAAATTTAGAATGGATATCCGAAAAGGAAAGAAAGCACGGATAAAATGGAGACGATGATGGAGAAGAATCGGAGATTTGGCTTGAGAAGAAAGAAAATGATGTGATTCGGGCTACAGATTTGAATAGAAGGGAAACTGGATTCGGTGCGACGCAAATGGAATGGTAACTGAGGAGTCATGGAGACTTGTATGGAAGCAGTTTAGACAAGTAATAATGCCGCCGGGGAGTTTTGGATTAATGGCTCTTATAAACTACTCACCACCTAATAAATGGATAATTATAAATTTAATAATAATTTGTCTTCTACATTATATTGCATTATATGATTTGTCCAATTAATTTTTTTCTTCAAAATAAGATAGTGCAACTGCAACCCAATCATGAGCAACATGACTCGAGCGTAATTGTGAACTTTATATTTTTAAATATTTTTGAATTTTAAATATATAACTAATATTAATAATATTAAAATCAACCTGTTCAGAGTTTTCCAATAAACAAAACAACCAAAAAATAATTAATTTATTCTATTTGCATTCGAGAGTATCAGTTCCAAAACATCAATTTCATTACGATTTGCAAATATAATTCATAAGTTAAAATGTTCATTTTCGTTTTCCTATTATAAGAATCATAAACCAAAAAGAAAAGGATAAAGAAAAAAGAAAGGGAAAAAAAACGGGGGCGAACTACATTTCTCAATGGAATACAAAATCAGACAAACAATAAACACTCTCTTCTTCAACTACAAAATTTCTAGGCCCCTTGGGCATGTTGCGAATGCCGTATCTGTCAATCAGTTGTAGCTTTTCCAAAGTGCTAGAGGGGTGCTTTCACCATCTGCGGTGGTTGTTGCCACCGCGACCACCTCTTCCTCCGCCACCTCTACCTCCACCGGGACCTTTAGAAAATCCCCCTCTGCCTCCTCCTCTTCCTCCAGAGAACTTACCATCTCTTCTGTCCGAGAAGCCACCACGGCCACCACCTCCAAATCTTCCTCTTGCCTGGTCTCTTTCTTGCAGACGCGGCAATGATTTCACCACTTCTAAGTTTACACCAGCAGCATTTTCCTGGCCTGCAGCTCCAATGCAGTAGAATTTGTATCACATCTCAAACTTAGTTTTTATAAGATTATTCAAGAATGGTAATCCTTCAATCAAGTCAGATAGCCAAGGACCAATACTAGACAATGTGAAATTGGGCAACACGTGAAGAGGGATTTCAAGAATTCATGTTGCAGCCTTCTCCAAATTTGGAGAAAATCAATCACAAAATATTGGACTGAACTAACCTGCAAGGAAAGTGTCCAGATCTTCAGCGGCCACATCAAATACAGCACCCTTCCCATCAGCTGTCAAGGCAAGACCCTTGATCGACTCAACCTTATCTTCAGGTACAAACCTCCGTAGAACTCCATAAGCAAATCTGGCAAGTCATTGTGTTATGAGCAAAAACGAACAAGACAAGGCAGAGAACAGTCCACTGTACTTAAATCTGTAAGATGCTATTCAAATGGAAAAAGCATGAGATTGTCCTCGTCTGTACAATGTGAAGTGCTGAAACTAATTTTCTATGAAATACATGCGCCTCGTGTGTACAATATGAGGTACTGAAACTATTTTTCTATGCAATTCATGTACCAGAAAAACTCTAAAGACCAACATCGTGACTTGTAGATTTTGTCTTCTCCACTTCCCAGTGCAAGTTGATAAAGAAAATGGGCGAAAATATCATACTCTTTCACAGGCATTATTCATATGCAATAACCTTCCACATCATGTCATACAGATATAACATATAAAATACTGAGTTTCGAGCACTCACGATGGTGCGTAAATGGGCCGTCCACACTCGAGGAGTACAGTAACATAGTTCTCCATTGAAGTGAGAAGTGATCGAATCTTGATCTCAGTATAGCCCTGCATGACATGGACACATTAACTCTGTCGAACTACCAAATCAAACAATGTTTCACCCAATACGAGAAGTAAACTTACAGCAGCCTTGGCCAGTGCCTTTGCAAGTAGGTCTGATGGGGATAAATCAGATGAGTTCAGAAGCTCTTCAGCAGCAGCCTTGAATACCGGAATGACACTACAAGTTTTCCCACAGAATATGAATATATGATGCTATAGCCAATGCTAACATTTAAACAAAATATGCACAAAAATTTACCTATCTGACATCAAATTAATTTTTTCTGCAGCTTCATCACCAGCAGCTTTAGCTATATCAGCTGGCTGTGGAGCAGATATGTGCTCAAACTTCACACCTGATTCTCTTTCTATCCTAGAGAAATTTGACTTCCTTGGATCATAAAGCATCACTGCAACACCAGTTTTACCTGACAAAAGCAGCAACATGATTCATAATCAATCAAAAATCCACCAATTTCTTGAACTTCAAATCAAAAAGATACTAACATCAACAGCTTACCAGCTCTCCCTGTTCTTCCAGACCGATGAATGTATGCCTCTACATCACGAGGTGGCTCACACTAAAGTATTAAGGAATATTTTCATTAAACATGTCATGGCAGGAAGCCACATAAGCAAAACAAGCATACATATATATATACAAAAGAATAGCCTGTCAATCTAAACAGACCTGAATTATTAACTGGACATCATCAATATCCAATCCTCGAGCTGCTACATTTGTAGCCACAAGTATCAAAAACTTGCCAGATCTGAACCCAGAAAGTGTGACCTAAAAAACATCATGGCACATCATTATTATTGGATATCCATTTGAAAGATGTGAAATCTGATAAGGTTAACTTCCACTATAGTCTGAAATCTGACATTAGAATGTTATTGGCTTATTGCAACAACAATTTCATGTCAAAGCAGAGGATTATCAGAAGAGAATTTGTCCCTAACAACTGCAATGGTACAAGCACGAGCTCATGGTAGCATCAAAGGACGAGAGCTAACAGGTTGTAAAGCAATATACTTTCACAGTGAAAAGAGGATGGGGGGCAGAATAAAAACATAATTGACCAAAAAGAATGTCACCTCACGTGTAGCCTGTTGTATGTCTCCATGCAAAGCACGTGCTCCAGGAAGTATTCCTGCCAGTGTAGAAGCAGAATCCTTTGTCTCCATGAAAATAATAGTGCGGCCCCCACTGGATTAATTTATTCCAGGTAAAAGGCAAGTGAGCAACAGCACAAGAAGGTAAGAGGGGCTTGACAAAGACAATAACACATTTGCAATGTTATTTATTGAACAGCAAGGCCAGAAATAAACCAACCTACTATAGCAGCGAATGATATCAGGAATGAGCTGGGATCTGGCAGAAACAGAGCAAGGAAGAACAAGATGCCTTACATTGGTGCTGGCCTTCATTTTCTCATTACCAACAAGATCGGCAGTTTTTTTATCAGGTTTTAAAAATTTAGCAGCTATCTGGCATCACAAAATGAAGTCTTATACAGAGGAAAAAAGAAAGCATGGTCCACAATCAGGACTAGAACAGTGCAAGACAAGATACTTCAGGGAGAGGAAAAACATACGTGTTTAACCCAGTCTGGCAGAGTGGCACTGAAGAGAAGTGTTTGGACTTTAGCATCCTCTACCTTGCCTTCAAAATTCAATAATTGAAAATTTTAGGATAGCCAGCCAATAAGCATTCAACACTCAGATCTAGCAAAAGGAAAATAATAAAGCACAAGGCCACACCACAGGATATCATTTGGCTTGCAAAGATGACAATTTGATGCATAAGTAGCAGAGAGAGAAGCATAAAGAATTATGTCACCAAAACTCGTCAAAAATCCCATCCATATAAAATACCTAGAATAAGTTCAACGTCTTCAACAAAACCCATCCTCAACATTTCATCAGCCTCATCAAGCACTCGGAACTTTAGTGCTCTCAAGTCAATATTTCCCCTCTCTATATGATCCTGTGTGATGATTTCCACAAAGCGATTAGACAAGCAAATGTTGTGGACTTAGATATCAAAAAGTAAAGGCCAAAGTGAAATAATGAAAAACCCACCTTAATGCGACCAGGAGTGCCAACTACTATATCAACACCTCTTTTCAATTGAATCTGTTGTGGCTGATAGGGAGAACCTCCATACAGGCAACACGAATTCAACCCTAACGCTCCACCATAGACTTCAAAGTCAGAAAACACCTACAACAATAAACAAAGAACCGTTGGATACAATAAATAAGTCAACTATATGTGGAGGAATGATATGATTGAACTATTTTGCTAAATCAAAAAGAAGGGAATTCAAATGCAAATTGTACTCTTACAAGATAATAGTACCTGAGTGGCCAATTCCCTAGTGGGTAAAAGCACGAGAACGCTAGGTGGCCTTCCATATCCAGTCTTTCGCGACACTTTTGCAGGCCCATTGGTCAATGATTCCAATATAGGCAACACAAAAGCCAATGTTTTACCCTGATAAGAGATTCAAAAGGCAGTGCAGGTGAAGTAAATCAAACACTTGGCGAAATACTAAAAGAAAAAGAAAAGGATGCAATGTAACCAAAAGTACTTCCAGAGGATCCATGGAGTCCAACATGCTTATTGATTACAAATCCAACGGTGTAAAATGGGGCAGACTAAACTTGGCATCAGTAGCATTTTATACTCCATAGCGCCGGTGAGTCAATGGGCAAATATTCTATAAAGGTATGCATTCCGCAAGTTTCCATCGTGATGAAATCAACTAGGATGATTGTGTAACTACTTTTAACAAAGCTTAAAAGATCTTAGCATTAGCTTAATTTCCCCAAAAATCAATTCGTAGTCCCAAAGAGAAAATTTCAGGAGGAAACATTGATAACCAACATCCAGATGTACTGAATTTGCGGCGTCCCACATTTCTACGGTATAAATGATCACGCAATGGTAATCAGTAAATCCGAAAAGAACATTCACACTATCAAAACAACAACACAAAAACACAGAAGTGACTCCAATTGTAACCACCCACAGTGCCCACAAAAACAGTGACACTCTAATTGTAGGTTTTTACGTAAAGAAGAAAATCAAAACTCCAAGAGTGCCCCAAAAATTCCGCTTTTTCACATAAACAGCAATCTATTAAACGTAAACCACAAAATTCCATTTAGAAAAAAGATAAAGAAACCCCAACTAAAAAGTAAAATTTCTAACCTGACCAGTGCGGGCCCTTCCAACCAAATCCGAACAATCAAGAATCGTATTAAACGTCATTGCCTGAATCGGAAATAGCGATTCAATTCCCTTCGCCTTTAAAGTTTCCCTCAACGGCTCCGAAATCCGGAAGTTCGACACCGCATTTGGATTCTCCTCATCCTCCCCATGTTCCTCCTCAAATTTCATCTTCTTTTTCTTCTTACCCAAATTATTCATCGGCTCGCCCATCTCGGAGCTAGTCTCGCTCCTCTCCTCCTCATTATCGTCGCCGTCGATTTCCAAAGCCTTTCGCTTCCTTTGTTTTCCCTTTTTAAGAAGGGCATTAGCATTAGAATCGTCGAGGTCAGGCTCGGAGGTTAGTTTAGTCTTTTTGTTGGACTTTTTCTCCTTTCTGATCTTTTTCTCAACGGAGTTAGAGTCCATCTCCATCTCCGCAGATTCAGTTTTCTTCATGCTCTTCTTCTTGCCGGAGGATTGAGATTCTGCTACAATAATCGAAGGCATGTCAATCTATAGATATATAAATATATATACCCACTCCCGTATCTATAAACTTTGTATATGTATAAACTTGTATGTGCTCCTGTGTGTATACAACCGGCAGGCGGCGGCTATTTTCCTCTGTTGCCGCTACGTAAGTTGTGGCTGTAAGATGCAGGGCACAGCAGAGACGGCGGAGGAGGAGGGGGGTTTAGGGTTTGCAAATTTATAGGCACGGCGGTGGAGGGATTTGGAGCCGTTGGATTGGAATTGTTTTCAATTTTAACTGGTGACCGTTGGATTCTGTAAGATCTATAAACTGTGGCGGGTCCCAGACCTTGTACTAGGAAAGGAAAGGTAAAATTGGGCGGGGTCGGCAGTGAGATTGGGTTGGATCTAAAAAAACTGGAATTAAAGTTTGTATTAAATGTGTCGTTGTCTTTTTCCATTTTTTTTTTGTCATTGACTTTTTCTTTTTTTTTTTATTTTTGGTGTAAATAAGATGTGTTTTAATATTTTTTCTATGCAAACACACAACATCATTAAAGTGAACTTTAAAATATTTATTTATATGTTTGATGACGATGCCACAAACACTATAAAAAAACTGTCTATCAAATGCATTTAAAAATATCACATAAATAAAAATATAGTGACATTTTTACATATAATGGTATTTTTTGGAAGTACCATTTAAGTATAGTTAAATGTACGAATGTCATTATTTTATCCTTTTGTAACATTAATAAAATATAATAAAAAATGAATTAAATGACATATTAACTTGCACAAAAAATAAATTAAATGACAAGCCAATATACCACAAAAATTGCATGTAGTGATCTATTAAAATGCCACAAAAAATCTCTTAAATGACACTATACATACTATAAAATATATAATAAATGAAATGTTAAAATGCCATGAAAGATTTCTTTTAATAACATATTAACATGCTGCAAAAAAATATAGTAAATAATATATTAGTATGTTACAAAAATATTTTTTAAATGGCATGTGGTGTGCCAGAAAATAATAAATTAATGACATACTAAATATCACACAAAATATTCTTTTTTAGAAATACATCTTAACCTACTCCCACTCCTAATTGTTAAACTCCAACATGGCTCAATTGCTATTTAAAAAATTCAAACCCATAACCATATGTTTACAAGAATATGTGCTTACCACCAACTAGTTATTAGTCATCCATTGCATCAGGCAATAAATTTTAATTTAAAATTATATTTTATTTCATTTTAGTTATTATTGAGAAAATAATATTTTTTATAAATAGTACAAACAAGATACTTAAAAATTAATAAAAAACTTATTAAATATAATATAATTGAAGATATAAATGAGATAATACAATCTTTTTCATGAATATAGTTTATATCATCATGTCAAATCACATGCATTAATTTATTTTTACGTAGAAAATAATGATTAAATGTTAAATCACTTTATAAATCTAATAAATTATTTATAAAACATATTATAAGATAAAATAAAGAAACTTACTTTAATATTGACTTGGTTTGAAAAAAATTAAAGGTTTCACTATTGAAAAATGAACTTAAGTAGTAGAAGATAAAATATCTAAACTTATCATAAATTGTGACTTCAAATATCTTTTTTATAAATTATTTTGGTTCATTAACATAAAAATTAAAATACTAGAAAAATAAATAAGCATTATACATACATGCATCTTCAAGTGAAAAATAAATTTTAACACACCAAGAGAATGATTGTACAGAGGTGGATAAAAAGAAAATAAATGCTTTTATATCTTTAAACACTGAATTGTATGTTTAGATTATTTTAATACAAATATGTTAGGTGTTTTTAGCTTAGATTTAGGAATTTTCTCATATATGATTTGACTTAACATGTTAAATTATGGATAAAAGATAACACACCAAATAACACAATATAATACTTTAAATTAAATCATAATAAATTCTATATTACTATAATACTTCATATACAAAAAGTTCCTATATGTACAATGTATATATATATATATGGATACAAACATATTAATTAAATTACATTGATAAATACACCTATATATCTTCAACGACAATATATATACATGTGTATATATGTTCATTCACAACTATATTAAAAACATAACTATTAGATAATATAATAAGGAGTTGCAAAAAATATATATTGATAAAGAGAATTACAAAAGTTACTACAAAAAGCTACATAAATGTTACTGTGTGTGTATATATATTGGATATTTACTAAAATTAAAGATATAGTTATAAAAATGAATTAATATAGTTTCTTCTATTAATATTAAAATAAATGTTTATAGGATATTAAATTTGAACGTTGACATGGCAACAATCAATAAAATTAACTTACTACATCATTGCTATATAAAAGAATACTTAAACATGGACTTAATTTTTTCCTTAATTGTCCTAGTTCATAAATATAAAAATTAAGAATATTGGAAAAATAATATAAGCATTATAAATACATAATTTTCAAGAAAAATAAATTTTTACTCACAAAGAGAATGATTTTATAGATGTGAAGAAGAAAAAGATAATTGTTGTTGTTGTTTTAAAATAAATTGTATGTTTAAATTATTTTTTTAATATAATGTACTGTAGGAACTTTTAGTTTATGCAAGACATGCCAATTAAATTGGATTGACAAATAAATTTATATATATGCCTGGTTATAATATCTGTGTATATATGTTCATCCTTAATTATTCAAAAAATCAAATTTGAGAATATAAATAAAAAATATTTGAAGAAGCTATCAAAGAAAGTAACAAGTAGCACAAAAATTATATATTAAAATAATGAATTACAAAAAATTAATATAAAATTATATATATTAATATATATATATACATATATATATGTATATATGTTGAATATTTATCAAAATTAAATATGGAATTACAAAAGAAGAACTAATGTAATCTCTTTACATTAATGTTAAAATAAATATTGATAAAATATTTTACATATATATATATGTAAATATATATGTTGACATAGGTAAAATATATTAATAAAATTAATAATATAATAAGAAGTTATAAAATTATATATTAATATAGGGAGTTATAAAAATTAATATAGAAGGTTACGTATATTACATATGGAAATATGTTGGCACATATAAAGAAAAGGGGAATATGAAAATATGCTAAAGGAAGTTACATATGTTATATATGGAATATATGATATGTCAAAAATGAACAAAACTAACTTGTCCACATAATTGTCACATAAAAAATACACTTAACATAAGTTTGAACATCATTTTACTTTATATATATTAGATTATCCATCAATGTCC
Organism: Jacaranda copaia; assembly: GCA_014898725.1. Taxonomy (NCBI): domain Eukaryota; kingdom Viridiplantae; phylum Streptophyta; class Magnoliopsida; order Lamiales; family Bignoniaceae; genus Jacaranda; species Jacaranda copaia. The sequence goes on from JACGDI010005823.1 coordinate 1,453,960, forward strand.
AATATGGTTAAAGATATTAATTTATTTGTATATTTTAGAAGTACATTATATTTACTCAACTCTTTATATATGCATGCGCTATAATTTATTATATGAAATAACACATTTAAAAAGTATGAGAGATTAATAAGTTTAGAGATATAAAATGTTCAAAAATTAAAGAGAGACAAAATATAATACATAGGTGAAGCGAGCAAAAATCGACAAAAACTTAAATTTTTTATACTTTTGTAATATATGGTTAATTTAGTCAATACATTAATATAAATCAAATAGTTAATCAATAAATTAATGATAATATATATTATAGTTATTGATATACTTATATATACTTTGTCTACTTTTACAATATTTTTTTTATATTGCGTGTTAAGTTGCATTTTTGTCATTTAATTTGTATAATTTTCCTTTATGGTTAATAGTAAAAATGCTTAATTATTGGATTTTAACTTTCATTTTATATTTCATAAAGCAAATTGAATATTTGAGTTAAATGCAGTTGAAAATTGAGTATCTAATATGCTTGGAGCAAAAATCGCATTCTTGATGAGACGGGAAATGGAAGAAGGAAATAATTCAAGCATAGGCGTCTTTTGCTTCCCAAGACTATGCAAATTCAATTAGGAGGCATTCAACCCCTCTTGGCAATTTTATATTTTGGGATTATTTTAATTTCTATTTCTTTAATTACAAGAATTTATGTCTCCTTATTCTAGTAGGATTCTTAATTAGTTTTCCAGTTACATTAGGAATAGTAAGCTATATAAATGGAACCAAGGATCTTTGATCTATAGTCTTTCATTCAGTATATTTTTATTCCCTGCATTTTTCTCTTAAGCATGAGTTGCTAAACTCTTGTTCTAACCTAAGCGATTATAAAAGTTTGGGTTGTTTTAGCCTAAGGGACTATAAAAGCATAGGTTCTTCAACATTTGTGAGATCTAATTAATTTAATTCATATTTCTTATTTTTTGAGTATTTTACTTATCTTCTGTTTTCATTATGAATACTCAAGTTTATTGAATTTAGGATCCAAATTTGATAGTTTGGAATATTTGTTATGTTAATTAGAACATTAAATTTGTAATTATTTAATTGTTTTAGTGCATGCGGCTAATAAACATAGTTATGTGTATAAGATGCATAATTTATGTTATGTAGATAAATAATCTAATCTAAATAAACCTTACTTGAGTGCGTGTTGGCCAGAGTTGGGTCTCTCTAAATTATAATGTTGTTAGTAAATTAAATTCTAGGAACATTTCTTTAGGGTTGTTAGCAAGGGAAATAACTAATAAATTTCTCTTAATTATCGAGATAGTTAAAAAAGATTGATTATTATGGCGTCTCGAGTAACTATAACAGTCTATTAAAAAATGAGAAATTAATCTTTGCAGCAATAATTAAATCTGTGTACTAAACTGAGACTTTACCTTAAACTAGATTTCATTCTTATTAATTTTTTTATTTTATTTGTGATTTATTTTATTTAAAATTCTACATTTTTCATTTCATAAAAATTCCCCTTCTTTTCTATTTTATTAATGAGTTTGAAAGAAATAAAATTTACTAATTCCTGTGGAATACAACCCTACTCACCATTGATTACAGATCATATTTTAAGAGTAAAAATTTATTTTGGTTGGACTTGACAACTAACATTGCACCATGACTAAATTATGAGTGGTATTTTTTTTCTAAGAAAAGGGTATTGATGCTAGATAAATGCCTTTGACATATAGTTATATTGGTTGCTTCAATAAAATGCCATTGTTTTTTATAACATTTATTAATCAACTGACACTAAGTATTATATTATAGTAATATATTTTTTACAGCTATCACAATATTATTTCAAGATATCACTATATTATAAAATGTCATTAATATATTGATTAACTATTGTAGAATCTTTTTTCACTATATTACTTTTATGTGGTGTCATTAAATAATTTATGATTTTTTTACAAATGACACCACATTTGTCATTTGTTAATCAAATGCCAACAAATATTGTAATATAGTGGCATTTTTTGATAAGTATCATTATATTACTATTGTGTTGTAGAGTATCATCAAGTTAGTACCACTAAATATTTCATGAAATTGTTTTCTAAATGACAATATAAATAAATATGAATGGCATTTTAAAAAAAGAAAAAATTAGTGGCACTAGCTAAATGCCTGCAAAAATAAATTTTTCTTGTCAGTTTTAATTAAATGCCACTATTTTATGTCATTTAATAATCAAATGCCACTACATATTTTATTATAGTAGCATTTTACTAAGGCTAACACTATATTATATTTGTGTGTCATTATACTACAAGATGCTATTAAATACTTTGTGACATTTTTTTCAAAGGACATCATAACTATATATTAATAGCATTTTCTAGAAAAAATTAGTGGCACTAATTAAGTGATCTAAAATGCATGTATTTTGACTTTTTCAACTAAATATCACTGTTTTATTTGTCATTTGTAATCAAATGCCATCAATTATACTATATTGGTACTGTTCTACAACTATCCCTATATTAATTTTTTGTGTCATTATCTTATAAAATACCATCAAATTAATTCCACTAAATATCAAATTTATTGTAGTGAAAATTAATTGACCATTCAACTTTGTTATAACGACTCTTGAGCCAATGGGACATGCAAAAATTAAAATTCATTTTTAGTATGCTATACATAAATAAAATACTACAAATTTAAGTGGTGTATGCTTGTAGTGATTATCTTATTTTGGTTAGGACAGTCGAGTTAGATCATGCATTGCATGAATCCAAGATCCAACAACTTTAACTTAATATTTGTATTAAATAAATGTTTTATTTTTTATAAAATAAAACGAATATTTTGTCTATTTTCTAATGATTATTGAGATAAATGCATAAAGAAATTAAAATCTAATTGTGTAATTGAAAAAAAAAGAGAGCATAAAATACTATGAAATTATGCAATGTATAATTAGGATGATGCAATCTATAATTAGGATGATAACCGTATTTTTTGTCGGCAAAGTCAAACTCAATTTATATATTACATGAGTTGAACTTGAATACCGAACAGCAATTTAATAATTATATAATTTTTTTGTTTGTTTCATATAAATATATATGTATATATATGAGAATGATGTAATTAAATAAACTGGTATTGAGTCTAATTAATGATCATTTTTCACAACAAATGAAAATTTATAATAATATAATTGATTGTAATAATAATATATAGATCTATCATCAAACTGGGGATATTCAACTTATTGAGATATTGTCCAATTAATATATATTAAAAGATATTGTCCTTATTGTGAAAGAAATAAACAATTTATAAGGGCCCGTTTGGTTTTATTTTTATTTCTATTTTTCATTTTCATTATTTTCAAAATATTGGAAAGTATTTAGTAGAAATGAATTGAAAATGAGTTTGTATTTGGTTAGATTATTAGAAAAGTAATGATTATGTTGGTTTTAGTAAATTGTAGGTGGAGAAAGATAGAAATAATGGAATAAAGAGACAAAATATATAAGGAATGTTCAATTATATTTTTTGCTTGATTTTATTATGTGTTTATTGTGTATTTTGTGAGAATGAATGTTGAAAGAATTATTGGAGAATGTAAAATGAAAGTTGAGGAATGTAATTGATGTTTAGTTACATTTTAGGGAATAGTTAAAAATGAGTTTAGAGAGTTTTGATATATTTGGTTTTGTTGTGGATGAGACATTTTATACTGTAAAGATCAAATCCATATTTTTTATGTTAGTGTTTGGGGGTGAAAATGAATTTTAATAATTTTTTTTAATTGTAAGGATAATAATAAAATATGTTGCATATACATATACATATATGTAGTGAATGAATGTGATTATGTTGTAAATTTATAATAATTGGTTAAATGATTATGTGGATTGTATATAATATTTTATAGATTTGTGTTGTTTGTTGCGTTTTATTTATTTATTATTATTTTATAGTAAATAAGTTTAAGTTTATTGAGGGCTTTATATTCTTAGTCTGATTATGGAATATGGACTGAGCAACCTCCCCATTTTATTGTAACTATTTTGAGTGAGGATTGCTCCTATTAATATATTCCTTTTCCATTAAAAAAAAAAAGAGTTTGAGTTTATTGAATTAAATTGGAAGAAGTAGCTATACAATAGAGCAACCATGTTTCATCCCAAAAAAAAAAAGGACATAAAAATAAACAAAATAGTCAACTACAATATATATACACCCTAATTAGAAATTATGGTACAAGAAGATCAATACTAACAAACAAATTGATAAAATATAGAGTACAACGAAAAACAATTACACACATAGGTTGACGAAATGTAGTCCCATACTATGATTCATATCATTAATAATGACACATAAGACCATATGAAAGTATCAAGCCTATTGGGTAATCAGTCAAATAAAAGCAGCATCCTCCCCTGGACAACCAAGAAATTTCTTAAATTTCAGTTTCAAATAGCATTATCACTCATGGACAATATTCAATTCTACCTGGGCTTTGAATGGAAAAGATGTTTCTTTAGATTCAAAGAAATATTTGAAAGCTCTCTATTTCTGCTTATCCAAAAAGATGATGTGCACAAGTGTTGATTTCCTTCAATCATATTTCCTCCACATGAATTTCTTGTCATGGCTTTGGGGTCATGAAGGCTAAAAGGACCAAGAAAACATTGTGTCTCATCATACATAGGTTGCTGTGGGAACTACTTCATTCAGGAATCTCAAAGCCATGTGTTATGTCCTAAAACATGGTTTGCAGTTTTTCAATGCTGCAGTTTTTTTCCCTGTTTCAAGAATTCATGCATGATGAAAAAGTCAAATGTTCAAAAAAGAGACAATCTATGTCATATTGGCACTAGATAATAAAATTGATCATGAACTCAAAGCACTTCAGATCATCCATGTACTATAGTTGGTTAAAATTCTTGCAAATGAACAGGACTAAGGTCAAAACTTTCATCCATTCCATCCTTTACATAGGAGCCATTATCCATAGAGAATAAACAAAAATACACATATTTTAATCAGCAAATATTCTATTAATTCAACCAGTTAACTAATAACAACAATTAAGAATGCTACAACTATCTCAATTGCTCCCTCTCTTCCTAATTCAATATCTTTCAATAGATTAAGATAAGATCAAAAAAATTATGCCATAGGTGTTTGTAAACTCTCATCACAAATGATCCTACAATGCTCGACATCACTTTAAACTATGATAAGAAGAGAAAAACCAAACTAATGATTGCATACAAAGTTGTCGGATTATTGTTGATGTCCGAGTACTTAGTATTTAACTATAATTCTATCTTAATTTATGGTCAAGAAAAAGTCTAGCAAAAATGTTGGAAGAAAGATTTTCTTGACTAATAGGAGGGGGGACTTAGCTTTGAATTTCTATAGAGATTCCATAGAGATCCATGCGCTCCATATATGGTCCACACCTTTCATCCCTTGCGTTGTGGAACCTTAATTATCAGAAAAATATAGCACTCTCAAGTTGCTTCTATACTCATCAAACAAAATATTCACAATGAACAAAACATGTTGAATTCACAATAAATAGTTAATATCTGCGTACCTCTTTCCTAGCATCGTTCATAAGAAACATGATTTCTTGATAAAATCTGCAAATCCCTATTAAAGAAAACAACATAGACTCCCTGTGAGAAACAAAAGTCCATATATATAGAGATATGTAGAACAAAATTATAGCCTACTCAAACTATGCTACCTCTTCTTCATCTTCTTCGTCATCAGGGTCATACAGGCCTACATCATACAATGATCTATTTTTCCTATCCGATAATATTGTTTCAACCAAATCAATCAAACTTCAAGTGAATATCCACCTCATTTCCAAGTAGTGTAAAATTATCAAAGAATGCAAGAGAATTCTACTACATTACTTGAATATGCTTCTTGAATTTGTAGAATTTTTTGTTTGGCCTTGCCAAGAAGTGCACGGGATCTAGTCCACTTGTGAGGATGCCATTGCTGAATCAAATTCAACAAAACCATTACAAAAATTGTTAGCAAATCTGCATCATAATGCACATTTCCATGACTATATTTACCCAAATCTTGAATTAATTACCATAGAAGACTAAAATAGAAAAATAGCTCAAATTAGGAACCTCAAATTGTGACCGATTAATCTTTCATGCTCCATAATCAACCACACACACAAAGATAGAGAGAAAGAAAAGAAGACATCTTTCACAACATACGAAAAGTTGAAACTCAAATAAAAAAACCTATTGGCGTTGTTTACCTTGAATGATTTCCCAATAATAAACTTGGATTGTAACTTTAACGCCTTCATTTGGGGTGTTCAAAGGAAATTTTTTGAAAAAACATTGCCATTTCTAGAGGAAAAAAAGATTAAATGGAGTTAGGGGAGGAGGAGAGGGCAATACAATGAAAGAGAGAAGACATGAGAGAGAAATGGGAGATAGGTGTGAGAGGGGGACAGGAAGCCGTGAATGGATCAGTGCATTGGGGAATGAAAAATGAAGAGGCTTTGTGGTTATTGTGGTGAAAATTTGAGGGTTTTTTTTGGGGAAATCACTATGGGAAAAATTGAGCTATGTGTTTGGGAACATTCTTCCAGAACAAGCGCGTTGTATGGAAAAGCTCCCAAATATTGCCCTAGTTTTAGAGAATATTTTTTAAAAATAAAAATAAAAATAAAAATAAAAATAATAGAAAATGTAAAAATTAGTTTTGAAAATGAAATCGACCGGGCCATAATTTACTCAAAATCTTCAATTTATCTAGCACATGACAAGATTTAGAAAGTATTTGGGTGAGCTTATATGCTAATCAAAATATCTTATAAGATGTTTGAGAACTTACAAGACGTCAGAAAGTGTTTGATAATTTTTTTTCCCTAAAAAAAAGCTTATAAACTTCTGAAATAAGATATTAGGAGTTTACAATTTTTTTTAAAAAAAGTAAGGAATGGCTAACTTATTTTTAAAATCTTAATAAGCTCATTTAATTTTAGTCATATTAATTATAAAATTACCATTACTACCATTTTATAAGCTCTAAAATTTTATTTCATCAAAACACTTTAAAAACTTATTTTTAAAAAAAGATCTAATATCTATAAATTTCAAAAATATCTTATAAGATGTAGAAACTTATAAGACTTTTTAAATAACCTTAGCCAAATAGTCTCTTAATATGATTAGAAAACTTCAATCTTACATTAAGGGGTTTGAAATAAATAAATAAATAAATAAATTCACATGTATAGCATCCCCAACATGCTATATGATGATGCTCAAATATATAATCCAACATATTCAATCAGAAAATGCACTACATCACCAACACACTTGATGAAATTTTATCCTTACAAAATTTGTCTCAATAAATTAGGTTGACAGCATGAATAAAGGATTTTATCATAATTTCAATCAGTCCAATCATATATGACATTTTAAATCGAGGCAAATCCCAAAAATTCCATCAAAAAAGATATAGAACCCTATCGTATAACAATCCAACTTTGGGGTACTATCAAAAAGCATTAATACATACTGAATCCCACAATCATATATGACTTTATGCTCATTTCAAAAAAAGCAGCACGCGCTGTGCTGCACAGCCAATGGGAGTGAGAGAGCCTTCCTCTACCATGAAATGATTACAACGTGGCCCAATGAGAACCCGCCACCTCTGGCTACAAAACAAAATTTAATACATACAATATAATCCAGTCTCATCTCCCACACTTCATTTATTGCTCCTGTAATCCCGCGTACTCTTCTTCCTTTCCGATCTTCGATACGATTCCCTCATCCGACCGCCATTTTCAAGGAGAAGTTTTTTGCCCTGGTTCCCATTTTCGCATTAGCTTTGAAAAGCTGAGGTTTTCCGGGGAATGGGGAGGTTTCCTGCTACAGGGAAGGATTGTGGAGCTTTGATTTTTATCTATTTAATTGTTACTTTGTGCCCTGAGATCAGTCACTCGGCGAGATCGAAGCAGGAGATTCGTGAGAGGTTTTACGGAAATTTGATTAATTCTTCGGCGGCAGGTGATGGCGAGGGAAGTATTGCGAAGATGTTTGATCGTGTGTTGGAGAAGGAATTTTCCGAGAATGATCAGCCAGAAGGTTCATTTTTTATTTTTATTATTTCTAAGTATTTTGAAGTTAAGTTTCCTTTTCTCTTGGTTAAATCTTTTTTATTTTGGCGAGAATATTTCTTGATTTTCTTCACTCTATAGAAACTCGGTACCGTCCAGCTGCGTAATACTGCTTCTTTTTCTTCTTATTGTTCCAAAGGGGCTGGAGGAAGTAGCTTCAATAGCAGTGTAGCGGATCAGCAGGTAGATTTGTGACTTGAGCCGGCTATACTTCTAGTTTTTTAAATAAAAATATTTGGATCCATAAAGTATTAATTTTGCTAAGCTGATTTTTTATTATGTCAATGATTAAAATTTTTTAGGTAGTGCAAGTTGTTCGACTGGAAATTCGAGTACATGTGATTGTGAGGCGCTCTACAAAAGTTGCCTGATGTTAAAAGTTGGGGTAAATGGCACTCCGCGCTCTTAAATTTCATCATTTTAGCACAGTGGAAGTAACTTACAAGTATTTTACTGTCAACTTGCATTAATTATGGCACTTTATCCCAATGGCATTTTCAATATTCACCGGACATTTTCTGGTCAAATTTTTGTTAGAAAGCTCTTTGTTGAGTTTCACCTACTGCCTCTTCCATTTCAGTCCCATTCCAAAGCCGATTAAAAGGCTTTGTAACTCTCTCTTTCTCTGTCTCTCTAAATGTCAATGGTAAATACACAATAACACACTTGCTATGAATCGTGTGACTTGTGGTGCAAGAAATATGCGAAGTGGCTGTGGATGATGACACAGATGAAGTGTTTATGTGATTATATAGTGTTGGAAATCCAGAGGTTCAAGCAATGTGATGGCTGGCAATGAAGAGTTAATTCGTGAAACTTTGTCCTGAAAATGTTACTGGGCAGCAAAGTGCCATAGCGAGTGTAAGTTGAAGTGGTAAAATGTTTTTAAATTACTTTCAGGGCGTAACTAATGTGCTAAAATAGTGAAATTTCAGTGGTGAAGCACCATTTACCTAAAGTTCCTTTGTGTTTGATGTGTGATTTCTATCTATGTGTTCTGAAAAAGTTGCAATATTACTTACTGTTTCTGTGGTTGGGAGTACTTTATGTTTTGAAGGTCATTAAGATGTGGTCAGGTTCATGAGGAACTTGACTTATCCGTTTGATCTCCTTTCCAATTCTAGCAATAAAAAGGTGGTGATTATTGACAATTCTAGTTTGGATGTAGCTTTGTTTAACTTACTGATAGTCTGCCTAGTTTAATTTTCGGCCATGGTCCATAATCTTACACTACTAATGCATAGGTGTTTAGTTTTTCTTTTTGGAAAAATAAGATTCTGTCTACGTGACAGGCTGAACTGGAGACTGTTGCTAAAATCACTCATGAGAAGATCAAGAAGAATGATACTAAAGAGGCTAAGTGAGAGACTGATCATGCCTTCCTACCTCCTGTAAATATGTTGTTCTGTTTTTGTCAACTTAGTAAATGACTGCAGTATTGCTACTTTTCCTTTCTGCATTCTTATAACAGTGGTACCAAATCTTTCCAACTTCAAGATGTTTTCTCCCTGGAAAATGAAGATTCTGAAGACATGGCTACTCTGATAGATAAAAAGGTGAACCTAGTCCTCTTTTTTAAGAAGGAAATAGTGTCACGGATTTCTCGTGTTGTTTGTCTTCAAAGGAGCTCCTTATTGTACTTATTGCAGGATAATGTGTTTGTGATGTCAAATAAGAAATCAAAATATCCAGTTCTTCAAGTAGATTTTAGGTAATTGAATTCTTGATTTTCTATGGCTTTGACAGCCTAGGTTCACACGGACACAGACATTTATTGAGATTGTCAATTTTTTATCTTCTGTAACCATCTTGGTAAAAATACATGAGCTTTTGCTTTTACATGTTTTGCTTCTGTTCTAGTTGAAATGGTGTTGATGAAAGATCATATTACAATGTTGGAACCTTTGTAGGCTAATCTCAGATTTAGTGGTTGTGATAGTCTCTGCTGCCACTGGTGGAATTATCTTTTCCTGCTTGGGACAACCGGTATGTGCTTTTGCTGGTCGTTGCTCTTTTTGCAGTTTGGCTGCTTCAACATCCATTAGGCTGCATGTTCTGAAGAATAGAAATATACTTACCTATTAGATATTTTTAGGTTATTGTCGGCTATCTGTTGGCAGGATCAATTATTGGACCTGGTGGTTTCAAATTTATCAGCGAGATGGTACAGGTACGTTGACCTATAATGTGCAAAAATCTTTCCTTCTAATGCAGAAATAATACTTAATTTTGCAAAGTAATATCACACTTTGAGTCCTATTCTAGATGATTGAGTGCTGAAGATTTTGAGCTGAAAGTTGAAATTAGAACTTCAAATCTTTTTTGGCCTTTGCTGCGTAAGAGAGCATCAGAATTAACATGAACCTTCAGCTCTTCTGGGAAATGTAAAGGTGGAGAGATATAAAAAAAATTCTAGTACTCTGGGGCTCATAATTTCTTAAATATTAAACCTAGAACTTCACAGGAAAACTTAGATTATGCACCATATAATATGTTTGTGATGGCCTGCTAGATTATTTTCTGCCAAGTGGAGGTGAATTTTAGTTAAGTTAAATTCATACCAGAAAGGCATAAGATGTTTTATGCCAATTTTATGCATTGTTTTTTCCATTTGTTGTCTATTTGTTGCATCAACTATTTTTTCTGCTATACTTTGCATAAGTGTAGAATGCTTTCTCCTTATCCTATCTTAATCTAATTTTTCCAAAAATTCAACAAGTTGATGTTATAATCCACCTTTGATTACGGATTATAAAAATGTGATGCCAACTTTCTGATGCTCTAATCACAATTGTTTTGTAGATTTCAAGTGAAAGGTTAATACAGAGTCTAAGTTTCAAATTAGCTGCATTACTTCAATTGGCAAGATAAATACCAATTTTTGGCCAAGGCGTTTTGAATTTTGGGGAAGTAGTTGTCCCGCCAGCTCCTTTAGGTGCTTTGTTTCTTATCAAGTTAAGATTTTTGGTAGTAGAGGAGATTTAATTTTGTGGAGATACTGTTTGGCTGCCAAAAGTTCCCAAGAAGAGTACTTTTGCCTTTTCTATGGGGATAGGGTGGTTTACCTTGTCTGTTTGTATGCTAAGGCACCAAGCTGTTTCAATGATCACTATTTTTGAAATGTGTTGTACCTTGATTTTCTTTTTTGATATTCTTTGTGTTAGGTGACAGCTTGTTTTCAATCCTGAACTCCTCTATTCCATCTCCAAAATGTAATGTTTGATCTCATGTATGGGATATATTAAATTATCTTACTTTTAACACTTCAGTGCTTCCCTTGAATTATATGCCATTGCTTACTTATTTTGGTGCCCTACTTCAACATATAATACCATTTTTTGTTCGTATCGTTACAGTGGTCATAATGCATGAACTACTTCATTTTTCCCTTTCCCCTTGGTATTTTCATTATGTCTTCCATTGACTTTCAGGTTGAGACTGTTGCTCAGTTTGGTGTTGTCTTTCTTCTATTTGCTTTGGGACTGGAGTTCTCTTTGTCAAAGGTGCCATTACCTTGCTTCTTCCATTATGGACAGCCTTATCCTTTTGTATCCTTGTGGCTCCAATGCTAATATATGACTGATGCAGCTTAAGGTTGTGGGTCCTGTAGCTGTTCTTGGTGGATTGCTTCAGATAATCATCCTTATTTTCTTGTCTGGCATAACTGCAGTGGTATAGCTGATGTCCTTGTAATCGTAAATTTCTTTCTCTGCAATAAACAAAATTACAAGACAAAAAATATTGTTCAAATAAAATAAAATTAAAATTTATCAATTATGAATTCAATTTCTAATCTAAACCTCTTATTCTTTCCTTTCAAATATGATCTTGAATTTAATGAACTTCGCAAAGAATGCCTTGGATATCCTTAAATTTAATTTGAATAAAATAACGCAAATTCGAGGGCTCCGCACTTTAATCTCGGATCAAACGCTAAAAATATATGAACTCCACAAAAAACATCTTAAACACTGTGGATCTTTTTGTATTTGATTTGAATAAAATACCACTAATTCGAGGGTTCTGTACCTTAATCTCGAATCAAACGCCAAAAATATGAACCTTGCAAAAAATGACTTGAACATCGTGGATCTCCTTGAATTCAATTGAGAGAATTGTTGGATTTCTTCAAAGTTCTTCTCACTTGCTGGAATTTGTGTAGTGTGTGGAATAAGTTTTGGTCACCTCCTTTATATAGGCACTTGATAGGAAACTTCTAGATTGATTAAAATTCCTTCAACGATAATCTTTTTGATAAGGTCCATAAGAATGGATACTTTATCTTTGACATTTGTCAATATTTGATTTGAGTATAAAATAAATATTAAATCATTAATTAAAATTAACTATTTATTTTTTGGAATTAAATTTAGTAAATTCCATGAAATAAATAGAAATTTTAAATTAATATCTAGCATATTATTTTATATGTGTCACTTTTCAATTGGCCAAAAATTAACATGTCTACAATCCTATTGCTTATCGCTTTTTTGGATACTTGTCAATGGCATTTTATGCTAATTTCATGATGTGATTGCTGCAGTTTTGTGGAGCCAAGTTGTCTGAGGGCGTATTTGTTGGTTTTTTTATGTCAATGTCGTCAACTGCAGTGGTAGATATCTACTTTGTTATCTTTGTAAATATATTTATTGATAAATCATCAGATTGTGAAACAAATGACATAGTCTTTAACCATCACCTGCTTCCTAGACTACCTTCACCGGTAGGAGGGGTTTCCATGAAATGTGAACATGTTAATACTAAAAGTTGAACAAATTCCTTGCAGGTGGTGAAGTTTCTTGTTGAGAGGAATCGAAACAATGCCGTTCACGGTCAAGTCACAATAGGGACACTTATTTTTCAGGTATGTTTGAACTTTTTGTTAGTTGGTTGGTGGCATTAATTCAGCTTATTTTCTCTTTTCATATATTAGGTGGACATAATTCTTCTCTATTTGAATAATCTTCCAGGATTGTGCGGTGGGCTTGTTGTTTGCTTTGCTCCCTGTTCTCGGAGGTAACAGTGGCATCTTACAAGGAATGGTCTCCATGGGAAAATTGTGAGTCCAGCTTAATGCAGTTATGCAAGATTTCGTATTATTTCCTTCTTGTTAACCTGTTTTTCTGTTGATTTCAGGCTAATCACTTTGTCCATATATCTTGTCGTGGCTTCTGTATTGACTTGGTTTTTTGTTCCTGGGTTTTTGAAGTTGATGATGCAATTGTCATCCCAAGTTAGTCAATTTATAATTTTCTGTTATAAGTTATTTGTGTTTTTGCTTATTTTGGAAAAAACATGATATAATCTTATCTGCATGGAAATAAATCTGACAAATCTTTTAGAAATTTCTCGTGTCATTTCATTTTGTAGATTACCCATATAGAACTAATCCCTAAAACACACCAGAATAAATCAATAGGGATCACTAATACTCCTAGTTTGATGGCTGTCTGTAGAAAGTTGAGAAATAAAAGTTGGTATCAGATTTTGGAGTCTGTGATTAATTAAGTCCTTTTATGAACATTCTATTTATGTATTTGTTACAACCGATTATAAACTAATGGCGAGTGGTACTGTGTAAGAGAGGATACATCATGTGAAGTTGGGCAGCTATAACTGTTTCCAAATGTTGATTGAGGTATCACTGGTTAAAGTTGTTTGTTTTCCTGATCTGATGGCTGCAAGAAATGAAACCGTCACAAGCTTTGCCATGGAACATGTGTTTGTCTTACATTATGTGATTATTTGGTTATAACTTGCATGTAGCTTGGATCTTTGAATTTTAGAATGGCCCATATCTTACTCATGAATTGTTTGTGTGATCTTTAGACAAATGAACTCTATCAGCTGGCTGCTGTGGCCTTCTGCTTGATGTCTGCTTGGGTGAGGACTAAGGACAACACAATGCTTATAGATTATGCCTTCTTTCTCAATTTTTTACATTTATTGCATAATATGGTCAACCTGGTAGGCTTTCATGTTTAGGACCAATTTATGGCCCTGAGGTGAAAATTTAATCTAAAATTTGTTGTTGAGGAACACAGTATCCATGTGGAAAAGCAAGGTTGAAAAGACCATTATTATATTGGTGATCAGCTTTAGGAAGAAATTAGTACACCACATGGTTGATGATTGTTTGAATGGTGGATGCATGGCATATTTTCTGACTATCTATAAAATGCATATTTAGAAGACATGAAATTGCTTCTGCAAACCTCAATTTGCGAGTTGCAGTCTGTTCGGAAGTGGAAAATGTTAAGATAGGACACAATTAGAAAGTCTTGAAGACAATAGTACTGGAGAGGGGGTGTTTTGCTGTATGTGTAAATGAGGCTTTCTAATTTTGCTAAGGAAGTGGTCAAGAGCCAATGTGGGGGGTGGGAGTTATGTTTCTGTGATTATAGGCTGATTTCTTTGGACAAAAGTTGGAAATGGACTGTTGCATCAGACCTGCAACACTGAAGCTTATTGTCTGGTACAGTTTCTTGTGGTGAAATTGGCACCCCTGGCTAAGGAGGCACAGTGTAATCTGCAACATAGCTTAGTTGAATTCTTAGATGACTTCACCATTTGGACTATGACAATTTTGTGGCACTTCTTGTAAGGAAAGTAATTTTTTGGGTAAATTCTGGGTCCTACTGAGATAATTTCACACATACATCTTCAATCTTTCGATAGAACTTAGCATATCCTATGAAGAATTTGAGAATATCACCAGGTGTGTCTCTTTAAGATGTTAGGGCATTAAGATTGGCATGGAATTCAGTGTTTCTTAGTAATCTTATATGTTATCATTTTTCAGTGCAGTGATAAACTGGGCCTTAGTCTTGAGTTGGGTTCGTTTGTGGCTGGCGTCATGATATCCACCACTGAATTTGCAAAGCATACCTTAGATCAGGTAATATCTGAGAACCATATAATTTACTGATGATTCTTGCTTTTATCTTAACATAATTGGGACCCTCAGAACAGACCCTTTTCTGTTCAATTTCTGTTTTTCAGAAGTTATCGGAATGTTGACTTCCCTACCACCAACTACTGTTGCACTGGGGAATTCTTTTTCTATGATTTTAATAGTGTTCTTTTATTGTAAAATATGGCCATTTTCTGTGCATAAGTAGAATGCTTGCGTTGCTCTCATTTGATTGCTTGTTTGATGTTTTTTCATTTTCACTTGTGGTGGACTGGTGGGCTGGTGAATTTGAGATGGATCTCATACTGATGATAAAAAGTTCTTTTGAAACTAAATTAATATGCACTGGTTACAGCATTTCTAAGTTCTGAGCTTTTACCGGAATTCCAATGGATTTTGTTCTAAAACTTCGAACAAAGCTCACAAGTCACAGCATATGCTTATTTCAGCAGCCGTGGTTTCCACCCTATTCTTTTTCTGGTGATGAAGAACTGCAAATTTCACAAGAGCATGGCATGATAGTTTCACTTAACATTTTCAGCTTACTATGAAGAGTGTACTATGCTCTTAGCTTTCCATAATTATTTCCGGCGTTTTAAATGTTGCATTAGATTATTTTAAGTATATTGTCTTTTGTAGGTGGAACCAATTCGTAACTTGTTTGCTGCTCTATTCCTTTCTAGTATCGGAATGCTCATACATGTGCATTTCCTTTGGACACATGTGGATATATTGCTTGCCTCTGTTATTTTGGTGGTGGTTGTTAAGACAACAGTTGCTGCCGTGATTACAAAAACCTTTGGCTATACTCTTAGGACTTCATTTGTTGTAAGTTTAGCTTTTTAAAGATATTCTTTATCCATATAAACCTGTGTCTACAATTTTTTAGGGGTCATGAACTTCACAGGTTGGAGTGTTGCTGGCACAAATTGGAGAATTTGCATTTGTTCTCTTAAGCCGCGCTTCAAATTTACATCTCGTTGAGGTTATTTCACTCTATTTTCAGTCAGATATAGTTCCTGCACATATATAATATCCATTCTTGTCAGCATTCGCTGAACATGTCTCAATGCGTGTCCCCATTTGAATCTTGACATTTGTAAACTGATGGTGAATGTTTCAATTGAATAGAAGTTTTCTATGCTATAATTGTCCTTTCAACGCAAAAAATTTTGTTTTCTGATTTAAATTGCTGATTTCACTTATTTCCTGAGCAGCGACACCAAAACCTTTAGTTTGTCATTCTTGTTGACGCTTGACATTTTGATTTCTGATGGAAAGTTCCCTTCATTCTCATCTGACAACCAAAATTTGTAGGGGAAGATGTATCTTCTTCTTCTCGGAACAACAGCACTCAGCCTTGTAAGTTCCTCTCATATGTTCCAACTCCCTGGAAGAATTCCCATGGCTACCTTTTCTTAACACTTGACCTAAATGATGCTAACAGGTTACAACTCCCGTCTTATTCAAATTGATACCTGCTTTAATGCACCTGGGTGTACTTATGCACTGGTTTCCGTTAAGAGAGTGGAACTAATAGTGAGGTGATTTTCTATTTGGCATAGTTTTTGTACTTCACAATTATCTCAAACATGTGTGCTTGTAGATAAGATATTCTACTGTTCATGGACTTGTTTTGCACTGAATGCTTTAAGGAGTGATTTTAACGTTAGTCTCTTAGACACACTCAATTAAGCTTTACTTAAAGGATCTTATAACTTTATAACCTACTACATTTTGTAAGATATTTTTAGAACTTATGAGATGTTACTAATGACAATCTTGTAATTACTACAGTTAAAATTACAAGAGTTTGTTAAGACGTTAAAAATTATTTAGGAACTCTTACCTTTTCTAAAAGAATCCTAACATTTTGTTTTGGAAGCTTGTTAAGTCATTTTCTTTAAAATTTTACTACACACTTAAATGACATTTTATAAGATCTAAAAAATCTTATAAAATGTTTTGATAAGCTTATAAATTTACGCAAACATCCTCTTATAGCTCAATTGCTCGTACTTCAAAATGTTGAAAGTTTTTTTTTTCTTTTTTTTTTAGTGTATAAAAAATGGAAGCATCAAGAAGTGCCTAATCATTTAACTCTATGTTTTTTCACGTTTCAAATGATATAATTTTGTACCTTGATTATTTCTTGTTTGATGTTGCAAAGGACATTTTCAATTGTTTCTCTTTTAAAGTTTCTCCTTGTTTTCATTTTAAGGATGTCTTAAATCTATTATAAGCACACTGGTGTTATAGGAAATACCATTTTGTGGTGTTGTGTTCCTTAAATGTGTTTTTAACTTTCTGCAGGAGAAAGTCTTAGTGATTCGAAGCTGATATAACGGGGGCTCTCTTGGTAAGTTTTGCAGCTGCGATTTCATTAATGTGTAACAAGATCACTGCACGAGTAGGACTGTCGCAGCAACGTGGATAATTGTCAAAATGAAAAGCAACCGTTTTTTTCTTCCTATTGATGAAATTAGCACTTCTGTCTTCTGATACATATTAGGTACAGGTATTTTTGGGAGATCTAACTTAGATCATGTTTGTGGGAAAATAATCATTTGTAGAAATTTCACGTGCTTCAAGGGTGTTGTAATTAGATATTCACTGAACTCTTTCAATATTCTTTCACTATTTTGGATCCCAAACATAAGGAGATCGATGAATTTAGAAACCTTGATTGGCATTTAACTTAATTCACTTTTAAATGATCTTCATCGCTCGTGTTGCCTTGGCATTCGTTTTTTTCTTGTTCTTTTTTTTTTTTTTTTTTGTGATAATTTGTTGCCATGGAATCCCATTCGGTTGCGATCATGTTCCTATTATTTGGTTTGATCAAAAAAGGTTTTCCACTCATGGAGTTGTGGGCAAATATGATTATGCAGGAATTATTTCATGCTATAGTCGTATCCGTACCTGTTAGAAAATGATAAACTATGATCCTAAAACTATAGAACATTTTTTTTTTTTCAAATGTAAGAGTGTAAAACTAATTTCGGTGTTATGGAATAAGAAGCAGATAAAGATACTTTTGTTGTTATGAAAAGTCTTTACTTTAATGTACACATTTAAGTTATTTAGAATTATTAGAGCGTGAGCGAGATTAATTGTTTGGCGGAATAAGGGTCGTCGAAACAATAGGAGGATTCTTTTTGTTAGGAAAATCTTTGTTGGTTCTCCAACTATTCTCTGCTTCCTAATGGAATTTTTTTTAAAGAAATAGTTTATTAATAGACTAATGAATGAATAATTCGACTCATTTATGTTTGGATGATGAATGGTTTCAAGCCCAATATGATTATGGTTAGTTTGATCTAATTTTTGTGAAGTCAACTTTACAAAAATGAGATGCAGCATTAGAATGATTTAGCCCTACACGCCTAGTTAATAAGTTAAAATCCTTTTAGAAATATGAAAAACAGAAAACAACTAACATTAAAATAATTTGTTTACAAAGAATTGATTATGTTGAAATTAAGTTTACCAAAAATTCTAAATTTAAACCTACCAAAATGCTGATTGTTGCTTTTGGAGAATCCAAAACTAAACATAGTTTAGATTATGAAGCTTCTAGAAAACATTATACATAAAAAAGTAATTTGAGTTTTAGATTAATCATACTTTAAAAAGTCACTATAAAAAGATAATTGCAATTTAAACTATCAACAAAGATTTAAAAAGCTCACAATAGAAAGAAGTGCAGTTTAAAGTCTAAAACCTTTTAAAAAAATTATAATAAAATACTTTAAATTTACATTTATAACAAATTATAAACTTTCAACTGTCAAATAATCAATTGATTCAATCACTTCATCATTAAATTTTTATATATGAGATTCGAAATTTGACTCCTATAAATTTTAAGTGTACCTAGACGATGCCCTCGAACAAGGCCAAATTGTTGAAAATAGGACATCATTAATAACATCTAGTTGAATTGAGATCGAAATAGCAGTGTGATCATTCAATATGAGTTCCAAAGAGCGTGGTCATATTAGAGGTAGCATCCCCACTTAATGATTGGTCCATTAATTTACATAAATCCAATGAAGTGATTATGGACAGCCGCATGTGTTAATAAGAAAAATAAGGAAGTAAAAACTATCACCCTACACTTGTTCTAAGATTTTAAAAGGATTTTTTTTTTTTCACATCAAATAATGTAACTTTGTACTTTAATATGCTTAATAGCATTTGACCAAATAATATAAGTTTTCCACATAAAATATGAAGTTAGAAACTCATACTTTATAAATTCATGACTTACATATATCTGAATAAAACCCAAAAAAAAAAACAAACAAACCCTATACTTTGATATTTATTTATTTATTTTTCTTTTATCCAAACACAGCATAGTGTTCCGGCCCATAATATAAACTTTACGCGGCCCACTCGTTTGACTGACGTCCAACAAAGAAGACTTCCATTTTAGCAACATGTGAATGACCAAAAGAGTAAAAAATGTTTCTGCACGCACACGCACTGGAACAGTAGAAGACTGAGAGAATGGCGAAAGTTCGATGTCAGAGGATAACATGCAATGCATTGTTTTCCGAAGACGATAATCCTGATGGTTCCTGTACCTATCACGATGCCGTACGTACACCCCTCCTTCCGTTATAGTTTTTGATTTTATTGTGCTATCCACGTAGTTTGGTGTATCGGTTGAAATGTCAGTTCTATCGGATGGTGCAGTTATATTGAATTACTTGAATTGTATTGCTCTGTGATTTTGTTTACTTTTTGCTATTTTTTGTTTCTATTTTTATATTTTCTGTTTCTTGTTGGAATAGAGTTCTTTCTTGGATTATTATTGGTTTGTTTCTTGAGAAAGTAGAAACTTATTATTTGCCTGCAGAGATTTGGGAGGTATTGCTTTTTCTAGATTCGTTTTTCGTTTCTAAAAAGGACGCTTCTTTTTCCTTTCCTTTTACGTGTGTGTGTGTGTGGAAAGTTGGCCATGGGCAATTAGAAACTAAATATAGATAGTTTTTAGGTTTTTAAGATTACAATCACAACCGTGACACCAACACCGACTCATATGGCCTTCGGAAGATTCTAATGCTTTTAATGAAGTAACTCCTACTGCCGTTGCTAAAAAAATTAGACAAGGTTCCCCTTGAGGCTTGTACAAATTACAATCTTTCCCTGAAGTATTATCACCTCAAAATTACATCTCTTGAAATTTCTCTATTTCATTGTTAGATCGCTGGTGATTTATCGTGATAAAATAATGAAATAATCTAACACTTAAAGACACTTTTAACCAAGCTAAGCTCAGTGTCCAAATTTTGGTTCAAGTACATGACCCTATTTTTACATCTAGATGAGCATCATCTCTTCTCATTCTCACTTGCAAACATCATATTGCTCTTTCCTATTGGGGATGTGGGTAATTCTTTTTTGCGCTGGGTGAGGGAGATTGGGGCAGCAGGGGGAGGTGAGGCCATGTGGGGACCAGTGATGTAATACTTTTTGGCATTTGGATGAGATCATTTGCCAAAATCATTCATCCACATGTTTAGTTTATCCGTTAGGTCGTGCATGCAACAAACTTGTTTTCAACTGATAACATAACAAACATCTGGTCTGATGTTCGTCTGAATGTGAGTGTGTTGGCACTGCCCGTCCAGACTATTTGTATTTTGGCCTTACATGGGCCTGTTGTTTCATTCAGTTTGTTTACTATTTTTCATGTTCTTAATATTCACTAATTAGTCTTCTCTTCTGATGCATGGAGTATATCACCTGCTGCTGCATCCATTTCATCAGGGTGTAAGTTTCTTACCCCTTTTCATGTTTGGTCTCATTGATGATGCACCCATCATGACAACCAGTCATCTTGTCCTGAACTAATGCCAAAACTGTTCCTTTTTACAGCCAATATTTTATGATGGAATTATGGAATGAAAGAATGAAACTGTTGCAAGAAAAGGAGTCACGATTTTAGCTTATTCTTGAAAATTCCTGGCTGTGTTGCTGCGACTTTTATATTCAATGTAATACTGTTGCTAGAATCTCTCTGTTTGACGTTACCAGAATAGGGAGATTAGGCCAATGTTTTGCTGACCTCAAACTATGACTGCGGATGTGATACTGTTGTTCTGGCTGCCGTAAAATTGATGCATCACTTTTGATTTTTAAAGATGTCGCCTAGGAAGATAGCAATATATATTTCTGCAGTTATAGTTTGAAGTAATTTTTTATGACTAGTGTTATGAAGCTTACCACTGCAAAATATGGCATAGACTGGTACTATTTAATACATCACTTATTTGTGTCTGAAGCTCTGCAAAAATTTCTGAATGGGGTTCTCTTGCACTTGTAACTTTGTGGAATTGCCTTTTATGATTTGTAATGATTTCTACCACAAAGGTGTCAAAATATATTAGTGTCCATTCAGGTGTCTGTGTAGTTTAATAATTAAGCTTCATATTTACCGTGTGGGCTGTTAATTTCTTTGGTTTGTGATATTTTCTTCTTCTTCTTCTTTCATTTTTTTTTTTTTGGGTGGGTTTGTCAGTGAAATCTGATATTAGGATATCTAAAGTTGCAGGGCATGGAAATACACAACTGAAGAGTCAGTGCTTGATTAAAGATTGGAACTAGACAAGTGTTTTCCTCACTGTTTCTATTTAGTTTGATCGTTAAGTTCCATTGTTCTTCATATTAATAAAATTTTTAACTGGCTTTGGTTTGTGAACTTTCTAGTAATTGTCAATATAAGCTAATTATTATTGATATCTTTAGTTGCAAGACAGGAAAACACACAACTGAAAAACCAGAGCTGACAAAGGCAGCTTCAGGGCCAAAGCTTCCAGTTTCTGCTCCATCTCCAACAACCAATTCATCGTCCAAAGATACTTGCCTCTGTATAATTTTCTTGTGTATTTTTGTGGCTTCTTTTATTTGTGAGGGGTTAACTATGTGCTGAAAATTTTATTCAGATAATATATCAATAAAAAGAAAGGGAAGATTCGGTTAAATAAAGGATTTTAAAATGCATCTCTAGTTTTGAACAACTAATCCTTTGAACCCCAATCATAAAGTGTTTCCTACTGGTGTTCTAACTGAAACCCTTGATTACAATTCCTCTATTTTATCCTTTCCAGGCTCACAGCCAGAGAATTGAATCCAAAAGCAGCCGATGTTACAGAAATTGGTGATGGCAATCCAGATTTACTAGAAGCTCATCCACCTCAAGCAAAGAAAATAGTTGATATAAAGCAACCTCAAATCTGCAGAAATAGTGGGTGCGGCAAAACTTTTTAAAAAGAAGGATAATCATGATACTGCCTGCAGTTACCATCCTGGCCAGCCTGTTTTCCATGTCAGGAAGAGGGGTAAAACTATATATGATTACTCAACCCTCCCCCTCCCTGCCCCATGTGTAATTTTAATTTTTTATCCATGATTCTATTTTTCAATAGCCACACACTAATGGTTTTTTGCTTGCTTGTTATTGTTGCAGTGGAAATGCTGTGACATTCATGTCAAAGAATCAGATGAATTCACGAGCATACTCCCATGCACAAAGGGATGGCACAATGCTGATCCTGTGTCACAAGGAAACCATAAACTTACACAGGTCTCTATTCTTTTCTCCAGTTTAAACGGTCTGGCGACATGGATAATTTTTACCATGGATTATCATCATCATTTACCTTTTTCTACAAATATCTTTGGTAAGGGTTGAGAATGGAGAGCTCAAGGCTCTTTGTTCTTTAAAATCACTGGTTTCCGCTTAGCATAATGAAGTACGTGAATAAGTCTGTGTTTTGCGTATTAATATTCTACAAGTTGGTTTCTGTGCAGGATTCAGTCCTTCACCCACATATGCATCCATGTTGAAGATAGCTAACTTGAAACTTTTGTTAAATACAAATATGCAGAATCCAATAGACACCACCACTAATTTTGTGAGCTATGCAGATAAAAATCTTCATCAGTTAAATTAGCTATGTCAATTAGGCTTTGTGAGTATAAAAGAAAGTTGAATATTATTGGTTGACTTGGAGAATAATTCCCGATATGAACCCATGAATTCTCTGAATTCTTTCGATATGGTTAATTAGAATTGGTGCTCATGTTGTTTTTAACAGTGTAATTTCAAGATATGGTTTAACTTGCAACTTGCAAATTCCTTTAACCTTTGCTTTCCTAATTTTTCCATTACCCAGAAGCTCGAACAACACTGGCTTTGCACAAAAGATTGCTGTGAAGTACCGGGCTTTGGTACAAGAATTCTCGTGAGAAAAAAGTACAAATTATTAAGAAAATAATTTTAAATATTTCATTAAAATATTACTAGGAAAAGAAAGTTGGGGTACATAAAAAAAAAAAAAAGAA
>JACGDI010005823.1:1483635-1495409 GCA_014898725.1 Jacaranda copaia
ACTCACGTTTTTTTTTTTTTGATAGGTGAGTGAAGAGAACTTATGATTCAATTATTATTTTGACTACCATATATAATAGCATGATTATATATTAATTGGAGATTTTCTTTTCAAGCTCATAAATAACAATTTTTTTTTTAGAAATACAAGGATTCTTATAAATTGGGAGTGAAAAAGGAATAAATACAAACAAAATAAGAAAGAATTATGGTTAAAGCAAATCAATAAATTACATTGACAAATATAATCATATTTTTTACTGTAATTTTTCAATCGATTTGAAATGTAAATAATATATGACTCATAATTCTTTTCATCCTTTTACTTTAGGTCAAACACTTCTGAATTTGAATAAGAATTTTACTTAGAATGGATAAAAAATGGAATGAAATGTCATCCTATTCATTGTCACTATTTATTTTCCCAGTTATTACTCCAAATCCCATTCTCATGAGTCTAGGTTACTCCAAGATGGAATTTTAAGAAGCCAAAATTTTGTATATTTTATTTAGTTTGAATAGTTTAAAAACATTGCTAAAGAATTTACAATTTATTCCTGATCAATTATTCTTATTCACTATTTGATTGATGTGGTTTCTTTATTGATGTAGATAATTTAGTCGAACATGGTGATAACATTTCACCATCAACATAAATATATTAGTTGATTGAAATTGAAAGTAAGTTAAAACAAATGTGATAGTATTCTTTTGTCATCAGTAAGGGATCAATATTTTTTTGGCATATTGACTCATAATCAAACCAATTCTTGCACAAAATGCAGATGGATACAAAGTTGTAACAAATGGGTTTGTTTTTATTGGGATGGCTGGGCTCTTCTGGATACCAGAGACCAAGAACTCGGGTGATGCAGGAAGCCTGATATCACTGGTTATTGGAGTGTATTTCTATAAAATGAGAGCTGAGAGCTGTCGGTGGTGCCGATGGATCTAGAGCATAAACATAAGCAATCTTAAAAAAAAAAAAAAGGGGGGGACAAACAGGCAGTACAGTGGTAAGCTATCATGCCTGCATACCTGCAAATAAATCAATTGCAAATTCAAGTTTAATAGGAAATGATTAGGGAACGAGCAACAATCCTCTTTTTAATAAAAAATAAAAATAAGAGAAGGCCTTGGCACCAGAAAAAGCTTAGTTGTGTTCCATATAAGCAGAACCAAGAAGAAGAAGAAGAAGAAGAAGAAGAAGAACAAGAAGAAAATGCAGTCAGGAGAATCAGAAGGCATTAAACATTATCAGGATGTCCAACATTAGGCTAATTAATAAGATGTTTAGAAAGCATCTGATGCAAGTCAGCAATTTCCCATATAATCTTTTAACATTTTAGCTGTACAATTGACAGAGATCACCTCATCTTAGCTTCACGGGCAGTGTAGATCAATTTACACCTCCATGTACTCAAAATCTAAAATAAGATGAAATCGGACAAAATGGTATGCTACTTCTAGTCTTTGAGTGATAGATACACCTTCAATTTTCCAGCAAGATGAGGCATCATTTTGAGGTTGTTTGAACAGACTGATCAACGCACAATGCAAAATCCTCCATGACATTATTACCATTCAACTTACCCCTTTGGCCTCAAACTTCTCTTGGCAGCCATCAGAGACCTCATTCTTTTATTTTATTTAATATTTTTTTTCCCTGTATGTAATATAAAATTAGAAATTGAACAGAAATAAAGGAAAAATAATCAAGAATTGGCATCAAGTAGGAAAATTAATGCGCCATGGCCCATTGAACATAGCATGAGCATCATAATCAAATTTGAAATGGCATTGTATTGTTGCAATCAGCAACTGTACAGATCACAACATCTACAAAATATAATACATTTGAAGCAATATGAAATATAATTTTTAAACATATAGACAATCTATAGTATAATTTCATATATAGGCATGTATCACAGAATCACATATGGTGGCTAAAAATGAACAGAAGTAAAGACAAATGATATTCACTTACTGACTATTAGATGGAATTTGATCTCCATCCACTTAGACATCAGAAAATGAGGTATCTTGGGCCTCTTAGAAGCATCACTTTGGTGTCCAATGCATCTGTGCCTTAAGCAGCAACAGAGGTTAATTTCTAATAGAGTTGATTTGAGAATCTCTCCTGGATCAGATTCAACAAGTAAAACTTGAGAGACAGTCCACATGACTCTACCATCTCAATTGCTAAGTGCAGCAAACTTCCAAAGCATGAAGAGAAGTGAAGCCTTGTGATAGTCCACCGCTTTGATACGGTAATGGCTTGAGACATGGGCAATGCTTTATCTCCAATTCTCAACTGAACTGAGGCTGTGTAAATCATCTAGTAAAGAGAATTAAGATGTGGGAGGTTTCTAGCATCGGCATTTGTTCACATCCTTTGCAACTTGTTAAATCTTATCTCCATCAGATTGTTAAGTCCTATCAAACAGCCTTCAAGGTCATTTCACGCTACCATCTTCAAAGTGCATAATGAGAAACTTCTGCCGTTCAATCCATAAATTTCTAGGCTCTTCAGATTTCAGTGAGTTTGGAGGCCTTCCAACACATTCTCATCATTCATTTGACCTTTTATGAATTCATTCCACACAAACTTTAACTTGAATATTTTAGGCTTTCGAAATAAACCTGTGTTCTTAGCCTCTTCTTTATCATCCTCCTCTTCAAGATTATGAATCACTAGTTTCCTTCTGAGATTCTTCAAGCTTCTATTCTCCACAATCCCGCAACTTTTCCCTGGTCTACTTAAAAGTATAGCAGTGTTTGAAGAGAAGTTAAGCTTCCTATCTCCGGAGGCAATTCTATTTTAGAAATTTGAAGACGCCTTTAACTAATCAAGTACGTTAATATGTTTGCAGCTTTCAAATAATTCCTCCCCCATCTTGTATCTTGCAACTGCCCTCTGCAAGTGATAGAGTTACCAATCAAATCTGGCAAATTCAATTCTAGTGCGTGAAATGTCATGATTCTCGAACCTATTAGCTCCCTGATCAAACTTGGCAACTCTTAACATCTTCCCTTATTAGAACTAAAACATGCAAACGTTTGAAGCTGAAGAACATGTCATCAGAAACTTTACCTTCAAAGAATAACGTATGTAGACATCTTGCATTTTCTTTCAGGATAGAATATGATTAATCTCTAATAGATTTGAGGATGACATAACGATAGCTGTCATCCAAACTATTATCATTCACGCAAATGCTCTTAGAACCTACAAAAACACAGCTTGCTAACTTATGCACAAGGTCATGAACTAAACAATATGTTATATTTCTATAGTCATCTCATGCAAAAGTTAAAATATCTGTTGCCGTCTCCATATCATTTCTTTGATCAATTTGCAGAAATCCATCTGCCATCCAAAACTCAATCAATTCTTCCCTTTTGATGCAAACACTTTGAGGAAAATCAAATGATATACAAAGCATTTTGAAGAAGATTGAATGATATGCAAAACACTTCTTGAGTGATGGCTATAACATATGGTCAAGACTTCTTTTAATATCCTCAAGATACCTACATGGCCTCAAAATAGTGCCAGTGGATCAACTCTTTGAGTTTTTATTTGGCGAATGGGACAATTGCAAAATGACACTTGCCAAATTGTTGTTTGGCTTCCATGAAAAATTGGCCTTGCCACCAACCTTGTACAACGAAAGCCAATATTTGTAAAAACCATGTGGGTTGTATTTCCAATTCCACCCGTCCCAACAAATAGGATGTCAAAAGATATTTGCTCTGTTTGACTAGTAATTAGCATCTCCACCATTCTTGACCTACCATTTTCTCTTCCAGAAAGAATTGAATCGCACTCAATTCTCCAGCCCAAAACTGCACATGCTTCCGATCTAGCACCAGAAGCATATACACCCACAAAAAGGCCAAAGTCCCTCATCTCTCCGTTAATTAATATCAAATTCTAACTCATATCCCTGATTTTACGATCTATTTCTCCACGGAATGCAATAGGTTTAGAGTATAAAAAGAAGGGATTTACCTTTTTCTCCATTTTGTTCTGATTCTCCATTTCCTTGACAAGAATTTCATAGTTGAGCACACCCAAAATTTTATCGGCCTCAAAATGCACATTGCACAGCTTCAAACTTCTTCAGCCAAGATTTGACTGTTTTATTGGTGACATGTTGCATCTCGGCGTCGTACGAGAAAACCCCAAAGTAAGACGAATGAATTTTCTTAGCTTTTCTGAAGTCTTCCTTGGAATTCCGAGCAAAGTTGATCTCGAAATCGAGAGCAGATTCTAAAACAAAACTTGCAGGGTGGTGGATCCAACCGTAGTTTCTTCCATGGTTGTGCTAAGATATTTTTCTTCGATCGGAGAGTGTGCGCGTGAGAGAGAGAAGCATTTTATATTAGTTGTTATATTCTTGCGAGTGCAGACCTAGCAATTGGATACTTATATATAATTCAATAACAGGTATCAATAAATTGGAAAAATTTACTTATGAATAAAATTTATTTATTTTTTATTGAACACTAGGTAGGAAATTCATTACTAACGATTGAAAGATTAGACCGTTCATTGAATTAAAAAATTTATCGATTCACAGTTTATTGATTCAATCGTCAGTCGATCGTAATTGAACTGTGACAAAATAATTATAAAATATATATTTATATTATATATATTATTTAAAAATTAATAAAATATCAAAATATAAAATATAAAGAATTTAAAGGATATTGTCCAATATTACAATTCAATTTTCACAACATATATTATAAATGATTGCAAGAATTTAAATATATCAAGTTTAAAGTTTAAAATTAAGAGTATGTAAATTAATTCTAAACTTTAAACTTTAAATTAAGGCTTATTTTTTTTTACTTTCAGATAGTTTGTGATGTACAACTTAATCTTTAAATTTTATATTTAAATAAAAAAATTAAAAAAATTAATTTTATTAAAAATTAAATGAAAAAACCAATCCGGTTCAATTAAAATATGAATGGTTCAATGGTCCAACCAGTCGGTTTGAACAGTTTTTACAAAATATGATATATTTTTTATTTTTTTAATTTGTTGAGAAAATTGGGCCGGTTTACAAACCGATTGATGGTTCAATCAATTCAACCGGTCGATCCGGTCCAATTTTTTAAACAATGTCCATTACCTATTCTCACTAGTAACAAATAACGGGTATACATATACATTTTTTTAAAGATAAACATGATTTTATTTAATTATTAACTAAACAAAACTCTGGAAAAACAAAACTCTGGAAAAAAAAAACTAAAAATTTCAAACATTAAATTGAAAAAATACTTAAAACATATTAATAATATTGTAGTTTAAAACTTATATCTTAAGTATTCAAAATCTACCAAATTTAAATACATCACATTTAAAAGTTCAAACTTAAATTCTATTACATGCTAAAAGTTTTTTAAATTGAAAATTTAAATATCAATCAAACATTATTGTCCTTATGGAAGAAAATGTTACATCCATAGGAATATACACAATAAGTTGTTTTAGGATATAATTTAATTTAATTTGCAATAGATTTTTAATTTATGAAATCAAAAAATAATATTTAGATTCAAAATATTTATATGTAAATATATAATAATATATAATATATACAAATAAAAAAAATATTTACGGGTTACCCGTGGATATCTGTGGGTTGGGTCAAAAAATGGTGGGTAAATTAGGTGCGGATAAAATTACCCGTAATTTTTGAAGTTCGAGAAAGAAAACCCATTACCTGTATTTTTTGGATACCCAACTATTGACGGATATGGGTTAAATTTTACAAAATCTATCCTAGTGCATAAATTTAAAATACATAATAATAAAATTAATTATATTAAAAAATAATAGAAATTTCATTATTAAAATTGAATGGAATCTATTTTGTCAAATTGATGAAAAATATATAATTCACGGTGGATTGTGTAGGAAAAGAAAATAAAATACATAAACAAAAAACATAGAAGATAAATAATTTTTTACTGAAACACAATTTTATTTAAAATCTTAAATTTTTTCCTAACTAATGAAATTTGTAACAGCATATATTGTAATTTGATGTTATGGTATCAAAACTTTCATTTGTAAGTACAAAGCTCTTTTCTTTTTATATAGTATATAGATATAAAATTAAAAATAATTATCTATATCAATTATTATAGATAAATATTTATATAGTATAATGTATTAATGAAATATAACACCAGCCATAGAGATATGTAAATACATATATAGATATGTATGTATACATTTTGCATTTATGATTTATGTATTACTCTTTATTATATGCCGCAAAGCGCGTCGCGACAGTGCCAAGCGCGGGAGTTCTTCTTTTATTATTTTTTTTTAACAATTCTGTATAAAGTTGTCGTACTTCAAGCTTCTTTAATGTTTTGTGCTTCTTACCAACATAGCGTGGGCCCTACCTTAGAGCAGAGGAAGCAGTTATTTTCGGCCTTAGGATCAAAAGAGGCGTTTTTCTTGAAGCGTGCTTTCGTGGTATTTTTGAATGGAAGAAGAATTTGGTGGTAAAAAGTGTTCATTAGAAAGAGAAAATTTTACAGGTCTGTAGTTGTTGACCATTATCAGCTTTCTTGAAATTTTTGAATGGAAGAAGAATTTGGTGGTAAGAAGTACTCATTAGAAAGAGAAAATTTTACAGGTCTGTAGTTGTTGCCCATTATCAGTTGTCTGGAGTTTGTTTTCATATAAGTTATGACAGAGGCAACTGATTTTAGTAAATTGAATTTTTGTATCCGAAAGGTAGTGCTTTTTCTTTCCCTTTTATTCTACAATGTTCATGTGTAATTTTGATTTTTGTTTTATTTATCATTTGAGGATACTAATGACTGTGGGTTTTGATTTTTCTCAGTTTTCATGTCTGTTCGTGATTTTGAGTGTTCATTGGTATCTTTCTTTTAACAGTTGAGGTTTTTCTTCCTTCTTTTCTTACTTTCTTTCTTTTCCGTGACTTGTTTGAATATGTATTTCCACACGCATGGGGCTTGTAATGCCAAAATCTATTAGTCTTTCTTGTTGCTTGTTGCTTTTGTTTCTTTTCCATTTCCAGAGATTTAGAGAAAGGGAGAGAGGGTGCCGGAAATTGGGTTTTTGGTAGAATTTGTGGTTCTGGATTTTCTTCGCCTAATTTCCAGTGAAAGTTGAAAATTTATTTCTATGATGTGGCTGCATGTTTTTATGAAGATTTTGCTGATTTGCAGTTTCTTTTGCTTCTTTTTATAGTTTTGCTTAATTTTCGTTATACTTTCTTTTATTCATGCAGTTCCTGAAGGCGTCCGAGTACAAACAATTGCGGGAGAGGAGATCTCGACGGCAGGAAGTTTTGAAACAATAAAAAAGTATGCAAATCATTGGGCTAAAAGAATTTTATTGAATTTTGTGGTGTTTACTGTGGTTTTCAAAAATTTTTTACAATTGGAATTCTTGTTTTCATAATCAACATTTTTGGATTGGTTTTCTTGATATCAAAACTTCAGAGTCCTTTTCCTACTTTTTCTATATCCATCTTCCTTGTGTGGGGTGCATTTTATGTTGAATTCTTGAAAAATTTGTGGTGGTGATTTGAGAGAAGACTAGAGAATAAAGATGGATATCATAAGCTTTCAGTTCTGCGATAATTTGGCTTTGGATGGAACAAAATAGCAGTTGGCTTGTGCTGAAGCAAGTTTATCTGAAACTCTGCTGTCCTCAACTCATTGCTCAATTATCTAAAAGATTTGATTTGTTTAATTTTATTCTCTCGTTGTATTAATATGATCATTTAGGAGCTCGGGAAATTTGAGACATGTGAAAAATCATGCAATTCTAAATTGAGATAAGTGTTGGACTCACCTGGATAGAAGCTTAAATCACATATTGTAAAATAGATCCATGATTTTAGTTACAAGTAGTAAAGCATACTCGTGGCACTTGTTCTGTTGTTTCTCTAGGTATCCAGATATGTTATGCCAAGAGATATATCTTGATGTTATAGAACCAGCTCAAAAATTGCTTGAATAAGGAGTTGGTAGCTGGGCTCTTGGAAAATGGAGAAGCTGCCAGCTTCCATAGTTTTTGAAAATCTGCAGGAATGAGGATTCGTGCCTTGGCAACTTTGAAGCTCTCTTTGTTGCTGAAAATTTGTCTTAGAACAAGGAGTTGAACTTGGATACTTTGTTGATCAGCTGATTCTTAGTTTGTTTTTGGGTTTAATAATCCTTAATTTTTAGTATGACATTGAGTATAGCATCTATAGGTGAAATAATGCAGGATTTGTTTATTTCTGGAGAAAATTTATCTGTTTCTGAGTGTGGGTGGACAAAGAATTCCCAGTAGGAGGATTACTTACTGCAATCTATGAAATTTTGGTTGATTAGACTGTGTTATTTTATCATCAATAATTTTTTCGGTTATTGTCCATGCAAAATGGATTTGCTGCTGTCTTATGAGCTCATAGTGTTGTAGGCATTCTAGAATCATGAGATGATGGTTAGAATTGGGAAACTTTCTCCGACAATTCGATTGTTGCCGTCTGTTGGTTGAAATTAGGAAACATAGGATTAGCATGGCGTTTGCCCTGTCCTTGGAAATCTGGTAGTGTTTGAAGATCTCTATGATGGGGCGAGGGAGCTCTATGCTGCAAGTGCTTTGTATTTCATATGAAAAAATACAAAATGCATGAACTTAATCACCCTACAAAAAGAAAAAGAGCCAACAAAGCAATACAAGACTAAGTTTGATTTTTCCCGACATAAGTTCTGATAGGTCTCCATATATCGGTTAAATTTTAGAGTTATCATCCTTGTGAATAAGATTACACACCCTAGATTCTAAACTCATAGTACAATTATGTAAAACATTAAAGTCATCAAAGAATATGTCTATTTATCATGCTATCCTTATTCTTTGAACAGGAGAGGTTGTCTGCTAAGCCATTTCCTTAGAATACACATTGCCATTGAAGAAATTCAGCAGATAGTTGTGCTCACATAGTATCAAGATGATTTTGAATATGTTCTAGATGAAGCAGTTTTGAGTATAAGGCTTGCGCAGAAATCTGGTGAAGCTGAATAGGGTGATAACAGAAGGGAAAGTGCAACACTATGAGGCTCCTATGTCTCAAATGTATCTATTGAATTCTTCCCTGGAGTAGAAGGTGGGCATGAAGAGGAACTTAAGCTTGGCTCTATAAGTTTCTAGGTTATATTCAGCCTGAATAACATTCTCATCTGCCTCACAAAACTTAACCAAAATTTCTTCTGCTATTTTCACAGTTTCTTGAATAGGATTTGTAAGAAGGGAAACGAGACGAGGGATTGCATCAAAATGCTGAGAAAGCATCCTGCAATAAAGTGTATTCCAACCTGATCTATCCAGCAAAACCTCATACGGCAACTCAACAGCAGCCCTTGATATGTCTAAGAGGGTGTTTGGGTGAGCTTATAAGTTCCTCAAAACATCTTATAAGATATTTAAGAACTTATAAGTTGATAAAAAATGTTTAGTAATTTTTTTAAAAAAAGTGTTTATAAGATCCTAAAATAAAATATTAGAAGCTTATAAACTTTTTTAAAAAAAGTAAGGAAACCCTAACTTATTTTGAAAATTTTAACAAGATCTTTAATTTTTAATCATTTTAATTACAAAATTATCATTATTAACATTTTATAAGTTCCAAGATTTTATTTTATCAAAACACTTCAACAACTTATTTTAAAAATAAAATTCAACATCTTATAATCTCCAAAAAAACATCTTATAAGATATAGGAATTTATAAGATGTTTAAAATAAGTTTAGTCAAACACCCTCTAAATCCAATCCTAAGCATTGGACAATTTTCTCAATCCCATCATTCTCAATGAAGGTATCCTATAAAGTTAGAGGTTAGACATTACATTTAGAACAAGAAAGATCCTCCAAACATATTAGAACCTAAAAAGAAAGGAGCAAGAACTGACCTTGTTTCTAGAATCACCATCCATGATATCTTTCAAGCACACCAATAACTTCTTCTTCACATCTTCGGTAAGCCAGCTAGCAAGCATGATAACAGCAACATCAGTTAGTCCCCCAATAGAAATCCAATGCTTGTTGATCGAATTCTCCCTAACCAGCTCTTACATTTGGTCAATAGTCTCTTCAACAGACGAATCAGCCTCCATATCAATTTATCCCTGCAAGACCTGATTTTGATGCAATAGTTGAACTCCCTCCATTCCTGAATCGACTATCTCAGTTGAATGTTCGACCTGTAAGACAAATCTTCAAGTATTTTGCCCGTTGCTGGGTCAGTTTTTTCCCCACATCCAAACCAAGTTTCAAGAGCTGTACTTTCACACGTAGTACCCGCGCAGATGCTATCCGGATTGACCATCACCTTTCCAGTTATACAACAAATGAAAGGCTTAAAGGGCTTAATTTATTCTTCTCTCAGATCGTATCTCTCTATCACTTTGAATCTTTGGAAATACTGATTTCTCACTTCTTCATAGTCTCTTGCAGCATCTGCCGGGTGGTGCAGCTCAATGACCTATTCCAGGAACAAAACTTCAGCCCTTTCTTTCCTATTTTCAGCTTCTTCTTTTTCTCTTTTGAAGCTAGCGAATTCTTTGCTAGTCTCTGTCGGCTCAACTGGCAAGCCAGCTGCCCTTGCAATTTCCTTGAGTATATCATTTGCAAATTCCCTGTCAAACACTTGATCTGAAAGTCCTTGATTTAACCTGTCACCAAGTTGGAGCCGGGACTGAGCCCCTTCAAATTCAGCACGCTGCTATCTACATTTTGTTCCCTTACTACATCCATTATTCTATTTTTATTCACCCCTTACTTCATTCCTATCAAAATAGTCAATTGGCTTTCTTTTGCCCATTCTTCTCCTCCTGCCTGTTCCCTGGGGCTCAGGAGTGAAACAACTAGCTGCTTCCAATGCTCGCTCAATAGCCCCAATCTTCATGTCCCCTCCACATAGAAGCAGTCGAGTATGACGACTATTCTATTCTTATTGCTTACTTTGGCTTCTATTTAGTCTATGTTGTTATTCTTACACTCTGAAATTCTGTCTGCTTA
Organism: Jacaranda copaia; assembly: GCA_014898725.1. Taxonomy (NCBI): domain Eukaryota; kingdom Viridiplantae; phylum Streptophyta; class Magnoliopsida; order Lamiales; family Bignoniaceae; genus Jacaranda; species Jacaranda copaia. The sequence continues at coordinate 1,494,717 of JACGDI010005823.1, forward strand.
CACGTCTAATAGTTTGCGATTTTAGTGTAGGAGCAACTACATGACCCATGGCTACCTCAATAGAAGAAGAGTGTGCTGCATTCTTGGAGAAGGTGAGAAGGACAATTTACATTGACAACTTGGCACCCTATGTTACTGAGGCTGTCATGAAAGCTGCTTTCAATCAGTTTGGCAATGCGAGGAGTGTTCAGTTTATACCCAACTATTTTGGACCAAAAAATATGCCACAAGCCGCTTTGCTGGAAATGGAAAACCCCTTGCAAGCCTGGGGAATTATAAATCAGATGGAAAATTACCCTCTCATGATATCGGGAATGCCAAGGCCTGCCAGGGCACGTACTGCTAAATTAGGGATGTTTGATGACCATCCTAGAAAACCAGGACGAACAATAGTATGTCGTTGGTTAGAGCCTGAAGAGCCTGATTTTCAGGTTGCAAAGAAAATAAGGGATCTTGTGAGAAGACATGCTGCTGAAGCTTCAGTAGCGCTTGTGGTACTTTGTTTAACTATTGATTTTTTGTGGGTTTGGTTGAAATTTATAATTTTGGAAATTATAATGTATCTTATCATCTTAATGTAGCAACAACTGGCAGAGGAAGAAAAGTTTGCAGACCAACAGAATGACACCTTCAAAGAGCAGTTTCAGATTACCACAAAATTTCAAACAATTGCAGATGCAGCGAGATCCGATA
>JACGDI010005823.1:1495419-1520818 GCA_014898725.1 Jacaranda copaia
TTTTTTTTTTTTTAACATTTGTTTTAATAGTGCTAACTAAATTAATGTTGTTTTGCTTTAAGAGAAACATATAAAAGTTCTATTCTCATACCCTAAAGATCTAAAATAACAATTGAATCTTCTTTCTAGACATGATAAACATATTCTATTTTTTAATTTTCAGCTGACTCAAACTCTGACTGAAAAAAAAGTGGAACAAACTTCCATTGTTGAACAGAAAGGAGCTACAACTGCAATGGTTCCGCAGGTTCAGCCATCTAATATACTAAATGTGTTTCTGCTTCCAGCAGAACCAAAAAAGAGGAGGAAGCTATTTGCGTAAGGTAATTTTCTTTTACAAAATAGCAATAAATTAGATATCATACTAAGATATATACGAAATTGTTTTAGATGATGATATCACAGAGAGATTATATATGTGCCATCGAAGAAATTGGTTTTATTAGTTTATTTATAAGTACTTAGCAATTATAAATATATTAATATTGAGATACTTTATTTTACAAGAAGAATCACCAAACAAAGACGAAACATCAAGCAAAGAGGTGATAGGTGATCAAGAAAGGTGCAACTAACAAGAAGCTCTAGATTATATCTTTTGGCACAATGATGATGGCTATAAAATGACTATCTTGTTATGTGATATATGATGAAACTCAAAATGCCTTTTGTCATAGACTATCATATTTTGCTTTGGTAGTGCTTGAAAGCTGAAACTTTCAGATATGTATAAGCAGATGGTCATTTCGAGTCAATAGGTTGAAAACTTCTTGGAATGTAAAAACTAATCTCTGGCATGAATGCAATGTATATAAAAGTAGCTAGAACTCTTTAATACTCAGAATTTTGATGTCTGACTTCATTGGGGCCTTGAAAATTTTGCTTCCTATTTTTCTGGAAGCATACCATCAGAAATTGCTAAGCTGAAGGAACTCTCATCAAGCTTCGGTCAATTCTTAAGCTTAACTTCTGTCAGTATCTCCTACAATCAGTTGAGGGCCCTCTTCCCAATATCCCAGCATTTTAGAGGGCCCATTTGATGCCTTGAGAAATAATATAGCCTTGTGTGCCAACATTACAGGTTCGAGGCATTGTTAGCCATTACAGTCCACTAAACCAGGCAAAAGGAGTAGAAAATTTCTTACTACAAGGTTGCCTGTACTGTTCGAAAGCCTCTTGCTTTCATTTTTCATCATTGGCCTTCTTTTGTTCAGAAGAGCAAATACAAGAATCAGCCAACTGGAGCTGCCAATGTCCAATTACCATCCACATTAATTGCTTAAATTTTAGTTATGCAATTAATATTAATCACCTAAAAGCCAATGGGCACAACACCGCGCATAGTGCGGTGTGCCTTTCTGGTCTATATATAAACATTCGCACTAATATGCAGTGGTGTTTGGAATTCAACATTCAGATAGTTCCAAACGTGTGAGTGTATGTAAAATAAATATTTATAAAAATATATTTTCAATTATATTTAAATAAGACATATCACTTAGAATTATACGTTCTATTAACTTCTATTTATGCATTGTACATAACACATAGAGTATACACGCATGATGCATATGTATACTTACAGACAAATCAAATAATAAATGCTTAATTCCTTATGATATATAGTTTGTTATAATGTTTGTTAAAAAAAATGCTTATATACGCGTAAACATCAAGACTTAAAAAGCTATTTCTGTGACTCGTTGTCCATTGACCTAAAGTAATTTTTAACACAAGAACATTCAGAATTCGTTGAAAGTTGAACCCAAAATTCCAAACATACAAGTGTGAAGGCAAAGGCAATACACTGAACGCATTAACCACTTTAGCAACTACACAAGCAACTGTAGATTTCACTACTTGGCCAAATTAGGCGATATTAGATTTTTCATTACATGAGGTAGCTTACATCAAATTGAATTCTACAATAATTTTGAGTTGGACAGCTATATTTAAATCTAATTGATAAATCACATGATTGCATCTCCCCCTGTGAAGTTCATAAAAAAACATATTGTGCATATACACAAACAAGAGACTGATCTCAGATCCCAGCCTCACCTGATTGCAACAATGCTGCATAGAGTCAAATCCCACGCACGAGAGCTGGCCAAACTAACCTGTGCTGGAGGAGGATGAACCCGTTGGCAAATCAGCTGCCTTCTGCCATTAGAGTAAGCACAGCAGCACACCAATTGTGCGACTTAATTGGGCAGCATATTAGATAGGCGATGAAGGTCATAAGAAGCTGGTGCCAAGAATGAGGTCGTTTAAGTTGGAGATGATCTGCATTCGTGTTGTTCCAATCTGGTGAGCAATATCAAGCTGCTCTTCTAGTGGGAGCATCTCATAACTGCAACGTTTTGGGCAGCAGAAGATATGTTACGCAGTATAAAGATTGACGTCTAAGTCGCCTAACTAGTAGGATAAGGATTTCAGAAGAAAGTGAATTAAGATAGCAAATATGACATATCGTCAAGTTTCCTGAAATATAAACAGAAACATCACTAGAGCAAAATCAGCCCACTTCTTTGGGGATTTGAAGAGCAGGGATGAAAGACGGTATATGTTAATGAGAATATCATTCTGGAAACCAAGCATCATCTACATCATATAATGAGCCTTTGGTGAATTTCACATCATCTGAAAAGGGACTTAGGATTGGTTCTACAAACATTTTTACAAAGGGGAAATGGACTTATAGCAGGAATTCAATCATGCCCCTTCTAACTAGCAGCAGCTTTCTGCTGTTTTATGACTTTTGATCAAAATACTAAAATAGTGCCTTTGAGATTCTGGCCAACTAAATGATAGGAATAAGTGATTATATGAATCAAGATCCGCTTCGCACATATGATGATGAAGCCTTGGTTCGCAGAGGTACAAAGTATCACAATGGACAGCGCAAAAGCAAATTGTGAAGAAAATACTTACTGGGAAAGCAGCTCACAGTCAACAATGCTGTCAGGACCAGGTCGATGGGCCTTTCCATTTGAATGGAAGTGTCTAAAGGATCTTGGATTTAGTCCAGCGACATGGGACACAGCATCTACAAGCTTTTTCTGCAGAGATTGAAGCCGGCGAAATGTAAGCTCTTCAAGAGGTGCAATACAGCCAAGGCTGCCATCGAGGGTGCCAAAAAGTAAACCAAAGCGGTTTGTCTTATCAGAGCCAGGAGCTGTTCGATCAGCAAAAGTGGGAAGCAGCTGCAGCCGCAAAAACTTGGTGATATGGGCGCCAACATGAAACTCAGCCCTTGGAAGAAGTTTCTGTCCTTTCCAGCTTTCCGACATCTTTGGAGCATAGTAGAATATCTATATAGCACCCAAGAAACATCTTATATAGTGTAACCAGAAAAAGCAAAGGAAAAGAGCCAAAGATATCTCAGAAAAATCAAACACACATTTTTACTTCAAATCTTATTGGGCCGGAAGACTTTGGCTCTACTGAGAAAATTAAGCCGATCATTATGCAGTAAATTATCCATGAAACTGCTGTAACAATTTATTGACACTTCAAAAGTTTCAAAACACACAGAAATGTGTTAACCTGAACATTCTTCTGGTCGTCTGAGACAGTGAGGCTGAGTGTGCTTCCGTCGATCAAAAATTCAGTTGCTAAACAATCAAGCGACCCAAAATCCTTAGCCAATAAGTTAAGCTGAGAGCCCTGTTCCTTCCAACTGAGAAAGTATATGCTTTTGTGGATATCGCCGAGCAGAATAAAATTTTTAACCTGCAGTTTTATCTACATCAGCAGGATATCCAGCAAAAGGGCTCGCAAGTTCATAAAATAGAAAATTACTGAAAAACAAGGCCTTTCTAAGGCACCTCATATGTTTCTATATGCCTCTACCCGTCCACAACTACATTGCAAAGTTTGCAAACAGAAGTACATATGATTTGAACCACTAAGACTTTCACCATGGTTAAGTGATCTAATTTTAGCCAAATAAAGGCTGCGTAAGTACTTGCTTAAACAAATATTATTTTCCTGTAAATTAAGCCTTAGCATCCTTCCCCACTACTGAACTTGAATGAGGTAAAGAGGTAATTAGATCGGAGCTCATATAACAAAGAATGGATTCATTCATTTCTATAAATACATTTGTTTGTCATGACTAGCGGCACAAAAATATCAATTCAATCTGTTTAGTAAAATGCTGATCATGCAAAGATTTGGGTGCATACAATGTTTAAGCTCACAACATAGAGAGGTGGGACATCATAGAAGGCAATGCCGTTCAATTCGGAACCCGTCCACTTGTGCAGAATAATCTTAGGACCTGAAGCAATTAACAGATGACCTTGAAGTGATGCAAGAGCAGATATAGCACCTTTCAACTCCTTGGAGTAAACTTCTGAAACCTGAAAAGACTACGATAAAAAATTAATGTTCATGCATTTAAAAAATAAAAGTATCTGCAACATGAGGCAATCTGATCTGTTGAGCTTCGAGAAGTCCCGGAAAACTATTGTAGGTTCAAAGAGGCTGAAATGAAAACGCAAGCTACCTTGGCTTGAACATTGTCAGAGTTCTTTTCAACAGAATACAAGAGCACACGTCCTCTTGCTGCCACATCCTCCCCCTGTGCGTAAGCAGTACCAATTGCCAAAAGTGTCTCATTTCCTTGTGTTGTGGTATTCTGCAGATATATGCAAACAATACAAATTCAACAAAATTACTTTTGAAACCTCTGTAAGGCATATAGTGCCACAATCAAAATAGCTGAGACCGCAAGGGAGAAAAAGAACAATGCTTTAATATCAAATGAAGCAGCTAAAATGTGCAAAGTTGAACTTACAAATAATGTAACCACTCGTACAGTTAAAGCATTTTCAGAACTTTGCATGGGGATTGTAGCCCTCGTTTGCCAGGGCCCACTTGACTTTTCTGGTTCCATAATCCGAACCTCAAATTCTTCCACAGGATAGGTCCCCTCCGAACTCAAATTATCATGCTCAAATTGATTTCCAACTTCTTGATCAATCAGAGATGAGAGAACTTGATTAAGTGGCTTGAGCACCTACATGAAAATATATAGAAGTTGACTAACTCATTCCTTTCATCTTTTGGTTTGTTCCCTTTCTGCTCACAGCAAGACGGGGAAGCCGAATTAGGTTACATGATAGTCAAGTTTGTGAAAACAGACTTGATATTTATAGTGAAGATTCTTATGTACCAACCAGATACCAGTAAGTAGTATTGCTGACACAAGGATTGTATTTTTCCTTTTTTGTTTATTTATTCAAATGAAGAAACTGATTACTGATACATCTAAGGGCCTAGGAAAGACTAGAAGATAAAGAATGCACTCACTGGGACAGAAACTATGAGCGGGTACAAGTTCTTCTCCGCAAAATAAGTAACTTGATGGGGAGTCGCCTTCAATGCTATCTGGTAGTCCAAAGAGATGAACAACGACAATGGAGAGCAAAGGCAACAATTAGAAGACAGGAAAGCACATTCCATATGAGCTCATAATCAAATTTCCAGTGTCATATAAACTGACTATTGAACAAGATAAAAAAAAAATGAAGCTAACAATTGCTTACTTTTTGTACTGGCCAATAGTTATCATATGATGATAAAGCTGGCAGTTGACATATTTTCAAAGCACCCTAAACAGAAGAAAAATAAGACTGTTTCCCGTTGATATAAGAAAAGCAAAAGTTCAAAACAGAACTATATAATTGGCTCACCTCTGAAGTGATATATATAAACCCATGATTGCAGTTCACATTGTGAAGAACAGTGAAGGCAGCTATGGGTCCGTCACACAACTGAAATGGAGAAGGATAAAAAAGTGTTTCATGGGTCTTCATAGATTCGCTACAAACTGAATTGATAAGAACAGAGATCTTAAAGTAATTGTAAACTGTAATGCTTCAGAAATTATTTCAAATTAACTGAAACAAACAAACCTGTGGATGTATGCGAAGCCGCTCTCTGAACATCATGAACCAAGCTGGCCTTGACCCACAGAGGAATAAACCTTGTAAACCACCAACATTCGTGAAAACAGTTATACGTTGTGATGATATTCCAGATGGTGCCTCCTCTCTTGCATATGCATCCAAGGGGACTCGGACAAACCGTAAATTTCTAAGCCTAGATTCACTCATACCCCTAAGGTTAGTAGAACTCTGAGAAGAAAAAACAGCCTCAGCCTTGTAAGTGTTTTCTGAAACTTCATAACCATAAGCATGATAGCAAAGAATGCTTCCATCAGACAATATCCCAAACAGGAAGGGGTGGCTGTATTCTGACCCCCACCTCTGCATGGACAACTCAACAACCTTAATACTGTTAGACATCTCTTTCCTGCCATGTCCAACATCTTCAGAAGAACTTTTCATGAGTTTTACGGGATCATCGGCTGGGCCATGGAAAAATGTATCTAAAATGTGGCTTTTTCCGGATACAAATTTATCAACCGAGAAAACACTGCTAAAGTTAGGCACATCAAATATCTCAAGATTTCCATTTTCATAGCACAGAACACAGTATACATCACCCTGATCGTGTGTCATGCCATCAGCCCCATCAATAGCTTCTCCAATGCCAGTAGAAAGCCAGGCATCAGTACTCGTTTTCCGGAGCGATGGTTCAGGTCCTTTATCATGATACAGAGTACAGGCAGATACCAGTTTACTTGAGCTTTCAAAAACTGATGGAATGGTGACAGAAACTGAGCACGTGGATGGATCTAGGAGAAGAAAAGCAGAAAGCACCATGTCAAGACTAAATAAGGGCACAATTGACTGATAAAATTCTTGAAAATAAAGGCCAAATTACAGAGTCTACTCTCTATGCCTATGTTGCATCTCTGAGATAAACATACATATACAAAAACATGTAAGTATGTACATTAAGAAACATACAGTTTCTCAGAATGAGTATCTATGGGGAGACAATCACACTTAGACATTATGTTAATAGGCTATTTAGACATCCAAATAAATATGTAAGGAATGTCTCCATTAGAACCTCATAATAACTAAATTATTCATTTAGTGCCAGTAGTTACCGCCCCACCAAAAAAAAATAATAATAAAAAAAAGGGTAAAAACACCTTCCTTTCATATTTATTCCTTGTTAAACCATACTAGCAGAGCTAGAAATCGCATTATAATTCTAACTTCATTAGGTTAAAACCTATGGCATAAATCCACAGAAGAAACACAAGAACTGGTCTCAGAGAACATTAAACATATATTTTAGGACAAAAATATCTGTTTTATATGATTCCCCAATAAATTCATACAAATTCACATGAACATTACACATTTTAGGATAAAATTATCTGTTTTTATATGATTCCTCAATAAATTCATACCAATTCACATTAACATTAATCCCTTCGTTCCCATGCTACTACAGTTGCTTTTGTAAGTTTGCCTCATTACAAAAATGTACTAATCCAGCTTTCTCATCATACCCGCATGTTGTGGAAATTTTTTAAACTAAAACAATCATTGTTCTATCAAATGCTTGAAATTTTAATTTAAAAATGGGGAAACAGGTAGAATAAAATTCAAGTATCAATGCCATCACAATCGTTATTTCAATGTTATAACAGTATACAGAATGTTGCTTTCCGAACAAAAAAGTTATCTATTTAAAAATTGAATTTATTTCTGTAACTGCATACCCTTGCTAGAGTTTTTGAATCTGACACTGTTTTCTTACTATCTCAATTCACTTGGATAAATAATAAGACTTGGCAATTCAAGCTCTTCCAAATGAAGTTAAACCTGATTATAGAAAATGCAAGTAGAAACACATGCCATAGACAGGAAGCAACATACACTATGTTTGTATGGGTTCAAGTTCAGCATCTTATTTTCCAGATTGCAGTAATGGAGTACAACGCCAGTACCGCACCAGTTTTGGGATCTGATCAAGTGGTCTTCTATTTATTTTGATAGGGTTAAAGTTGCCTAATTTGTCACCTGGGGTCACATTCACCACCCAAGTGCACAAACCCGTGAAATTCAATTGAGCTGCACATGAATAATATAATAGGCCAACCCAATATCTTGTTACCCTTTTTACCATGAATAATATCCTTGGCCACACCAACATCTGTGTATCATTTTTACTTCACTGGGGGTCACTTGTGGTGTGGCATGATTTTCAAGAATTGAAGGGTATCATGAAGAAGTGGCCTAAATCTCAGTTTGTGACTTTCTGCAAACCAACAGAAAATTTCTTTTAGCTGTTCATATTAAGCTGCTTCGATCTATAGTTCTAACCTATTGAATTTGTGAGACAGAAAATTTGCACCAAATGGGTCCCTCATATCAAACAAATCATAAGACAATGAACTGGGAGATAAAAGAATGGACAAACTAGGCATTTCATTATTCCTAGCAGTACTTGGGACTTTAAGTTCTAGTCCTCCAGACATACCTCCAACAAGAAGCTGGACACTTCCATCAGTCATTCTCAGCAGGACATAAGGATCAGCAATAGAAACTGATGACACAATTGTCCCTTCAGAACCTACACCCGCCTCTGAATTGGAAGATTTAAAGATCAACTCTTGAGTCATAAAAGCACCATCAAGGATCCGAGCACCACGAGCAAAGATTTGGATAACTCGACGTCTGCTTGAAAAGTGAGCAATATTTTCACCTATTAGGACCTCTCCAATATCACAGCTACTGATGAATTCTTAAAACGGCAATAGATGAAAGATAAGCAGAGCTCCATTGCATTTAGGAATATGTGAGCAGTGGCATGGTACAACCATGTATTAAGCAAAGAAAGTACAAATCTTCATCTATGATCAAGGTTTAGCCAACAAAATTATAACAGATACAAAGTAATGAATGCTTTCAATGCTAATGTAGTATGAACTATAAGTGCATCTTAAGGAATAAAACTCTCCATCCTCAAAATAATTAATCAAATTGTACATAAAGAAGACTTAAGCTCTGATTACTAAATATGTTAATAAAGTAAAATTGGCCTGGTGGAATCTAATACCTGATCAATGAGGAATTTCAGCCCCCAGCACCAATCAACTTTGAGTCTCGTCAGAAACATAGACATCACCCTATTACCCTCATTTGAAAATATATTATTGCATAGTCTTCAAAAGAGACTAAATTATAGTTCAGAGTTGGGGAAATCAATGAACCCAAACTCTCACTGGTGCATCAGAAATGCCATTTCATCTACAAACTGTTTAGTTCTTCCATATTCCCCAAGGGCAGCATGTGTGAGCCCAGTACTTATTCCAATTTTGATGTCTGATACCCATCACTTAGTCCAAAATAATGCCCATTTTCCTAGGATTAATTCCTGTTTTATCATTTCTGAAAGTACCCATAGTAGATGAGTTATACTTAAATAACCCCCATAATTTAAATTCCTTACCCAGTGTGGCACTAATCAGAGAAGAATGCAGATTACGAAATACAAGTGCTTTCAAATTATTGTGAATTTCTGAAAGAGAGAAGTAAGAAGGGAAAGCAGCAGTTCCAAACATCAGAAACATATTTATATGTTTATCTAAGAACAGCCAGAAAAAGACACCTTCCAAACAAATTTCCTGCAGCAATTGTACTTCCTTGGACATAGTAGTCAACATTTTCAGTTACCTCCTCAAGATTATTAGCTGTTTGTAGTACCTGCAACACAATAATGGATCACTAAGACAATACAGCAAAGCTAAAAAGATCACAGGTTCAGGACAACTAGAGTCCATGACAATCAACAGTAATAATTTTTGAAATGTTCCATCTTCTTCAACAGAAAGAGGTTCTCAACGATATACCATTGTACGATTTTCCAAACTAATAATCAAGTATGCATGATATTCATCCTCATCATCTGCTCCTTTTGAGGAATCACTGCGTATATTCTTGTGGTAGACAGTCCAAATCCCTTTACAACCAGGTAATGATTCCTTCACAAACACGCAAATAATGATGTCATAAATTCTATTCATTCTATAAAATCAAGAACTGCTTCAAACTCACCTGACATGAAATAGATAAAAGTACACAAAACTTTCAAACATAAGCAACTAAATGCTGAATAAAGCACAGATTCAAAAGGCCGCTAAATTGAAAAAAACATAAGTTGAGCTTCCTATGGACCAAAGAGGGCAAATGCACACATGTTAGGGTAACAATTCCAGGTAATGGCCACATATTATTAGGCCGGAAAAGCAGAACAGGTGCCATGCATTTCAAACGTACATGTGTTAACTATTCACCTTCATAAATAAATGTATTTATCCGGCATTCAGAAATTAATTCCATAGTCACTTTTCTAAAAGCAAGCTTTTCTTTTTCTGGGAAAAAGACAAACTCTTCCCAGTTCAATGTTCAGCTTCCTATACCAAGCTATTTACTTGTTTTACTTTTCATCTTTTTGCGAATACAAACCCATCTCTTCTGGATCTTATTCGTTCATAGCCACCCTCAGCACAACAGTTTCACATTTCTAGTTTTACTAATTGAAAGCTAAAATTAAAACTCAAAGCATCAGTTAACACCACAAGTCAGAGAAAATGGTTGTGTGTGAGAGAGAGAGTGAACATGACCTTAACTCATATATGTCCCAAGAAAAGACTGGCAATTACATACAATAACACAGATATTTCTTAAACGAGGATAATAAAATCACTTCCAAAGGACCGAAACTTCCAGAACTAACAAGCACCACAGGCAAGATCCAAATATCAGCAAAGGTCATGAATGGTTAATTATTGGAAAATATTACAGTCATTACGCACTTGAGTTATTGTTTCTGGGCGGATTGATTGTTGAAGGACACTAAGAGCACCATTCTTTCCATGGCCAGAACAGCACACCTGAATAATATTCAAAATGGAAGATTTTAACATGCTTGTGTATAATATGAAAACAAGCATCATAACTTCTGGTTAAAAGTCAGTAGAAAAGGTCTAAAATTTATTACAAATGTCAACTTAAATCGGGCAACACTTTGGCAATGCAACAACTAGTAATTAATGATGCTCAACTAGCGTCCACAAGCAATGAAGTCATTATCAAGCTAATTTACAGCACTGTAAATTTTTCTAAATACTGGATCAAGACTAACCAATTCATAATTACTTTGTTTCGCAATTCCTGTAGCGTTAGGATCAGCATTACTTCTCAAACCATAAGAAAAATCCTTCAGTGGACCAACATTAAGCAATGAATCCCTGACTGCAAATGTGAAAGTTTTCTGCATGGATCAAAAGATAACAAGGCATTTATCAGAAATGGAAAAAACATGCCTGTGAAGAATCCATGGTCATTACCACCAAATATCAACTTGGTACTGAAGCTTTGGGTTAAATTTATTTTAACAATAAAAATAGATCTCATATAGCATTCAAGTGAGTTCAATCAACAGCAAAGTACAACAATGACAAAAACAGATAGGAACATAAGATTTAGCCGAGAATTCAAGAAATTCAGGCAGCAAATTCCATTCAAATTAGCTTCTAGCTTCTACAACATGTTTCAGAAAAGTAAAAGCTCAACTTTACAACTACAACATTATATCATCAACCATACGTCAAACCAATAAAATTATGCTTTGGTCATAAATCAAAATGTAATGCAAAAACCAGCTGGAATCAGGGAAGGCTTCCAATGCCTGGCAGATTTCTATGTTGGTATTAGCATAAATTGAAAACCTAAAATGCAAGGACTACCAAGTGCGAGCCAACAAACACTTGGACCAAGATGGTTCAATTGTACATTGCTAATTCATCTTTAGCAATCTGTTCAGAGCCTGTGAAACATCTACAATAATTCTCTCCTAGCAACAATATAAATATATATCCTATTGGCCAAAATTGGCATCCTTCACACCTAAAATAATTTATGAAGGAAACAGCTTTTGCCTGCTGCCCAATACCACAGAACTGAAAAGACAAAGCAAGGGCCACATCTGATTAATCACCTGTTTTTCTCAATAGAAATTATTATCATAAATTTAAGGCAGTGTATTTCAGCACAGACTACAAGTGATGATTTAACCTGAGCTAACTGGGCATTATTTGGACCTGTGCCTTGGAAAGAAAGTTCCTCGCCAGCAGCTAAGTCCTGCAATGCATCAGAGGAAGACCTCCGCAGCCTCTTTGTCAAAGGGGCATCGCTTTCAATATCCCCAACCTATGAAATAAGAAATAGGCATATCCAGTGTTAAGTTAATCGAGCATGTAGTAGAGTTAAATTTAAGCAGAGATTTTCAAATCCTAAGAAAATGTAATGGCTAAGAGAGTAGTGAGACCTCAACAGAGTTCAAATTACGAGATCATTGTCTTCTTAGAAAGCCAATGGGGATTTGATGAAAACTAAACTCTATCCATTGTAAGCACTACAACAATAAAAATGACAAACCTCTTCCTTCACACCAGGAGTCAGTGTTGGAGCTCCCACTCCAGAATTATATTGCACAAGCAGACTATCACCCAAACGACTGCCCAAGAAGAATAACGAGTTTCCAATGGTTGTAATATCCTACAAAAACATAAACAATAAAAGCAATTAAATGGAATGATGACAAACATGACAGATCTTCCATCAAGTAATGTGTGATGGCATGAAGAACTAAAATGTGGCTGACCGAAGTAAGTACTGAGGCTCTTGACTTGGAAAGCTCAAGTCTCTGCACAATTCTGCAAAATCAAAAATATAAATAGGCACAGCAGAATCAAGTAATAGCAATGTGAGAGATAGACTTGTGTGGTTCAATTAGTACTGAAATTATCAAAACCACTGCTTTAGTAGTAATCAAACAGCTCTTGGATCTCTCAGTAGACATCCTCAGGAGTTAACTTCATTCTCACAAAAAATAGGAGCTCAAGAATAACTAGGACAAACATTATGCTCCATACTTCAAATCTTGGACGGATGCCTACTTTAGAGGAACTTCAACTATCCTGATGAAAAGTTAAATCTAGTCCAGAGTAAAAAGAGCAGTTCAGAGAAGAGGGGACCACAACATAAAAACTTTCAAACCTCAGTCTGAGCACCATGAGGCATGAAACCATTCACAAAATTCAGCCCCATACTTTAGCACTTCTTGAGGAAAATATGGATTCAATTGGCAACATGAAGACAAGTTCACCTATCCCTCCAGTATTTTATGATAGAAATTGAGATTTCTGAGTACTGGCCTAGCATTCCCACAAATGTGGACAACACACAAGACAGGAATGTTGTGCATCATATCATAAACTCAAATGATTAAATATATTACATTTCCATATGTATTTCCATCTAAAAGCATAATAAACACATATCAGACTAAAAATTTTCTGAAAGAGAGGTGCAGTAGTTGAACTACCCATTTGGTCTGTTAAGATTTGACAAGAATCAGAATACAAAGAACAATTATGAAGGTTTACCGGGAAAAAGTTCTCAAGCAGACCAAAAAATCATAAGTTGAAAGTTTCAATTGGAGGGAATTTGGGTATAAATTTAAGATAAACTCAGCACATAAAAGAATCTCCTAAATAATAAAGCAAGCACCAGGGGGCTGTATCAAAGACCAAGGTGAGAAACTTCTGCAACTGAGCTGAACAAGTAAACTGGTCGGAGCAGATTCTGCAGCAGCTAAAAAATATAAATAGTTTTCTTGGTGTTCCAATCCTCCTAAAAGAGCATGAATTTAATTTTTGCATGGTTCCCTTAAAAGTTACAAAAACCATGGTAACACCTAGACAATCAAATTATGATGATGATCCTCAATCAATATAAATAAATAGAAAGCTCTCCACGAAATTGAGCATGAGGATTGACTTAGTCAATCAAAACAAAAATAACTTAATAGAAGCCCTACCCTGTCTAGAAATTGAACGAGAAAAGGAACAATGAAAGAAACAAAAAGTTACTAACCTCCCATCATAAAAAAGACTCAGCAAAAGCAGTTCCCCAGATTTTGCTGAAAACATGGCAACATCATTTGTTAACCACGTTGCACTGGCGGCATCAAGCTCTGTAGTGAAACCAGATCTAGGCATCTCTTGACTGAAAGAGAACATACATTATCAAGTAATATGACACTTATCAATATCACTTTCTTAAAATCAACAAAACCATGTAAGAATGCAAATATACCAATAAAAATAAGAGAAAAAACCAATTTATAAAGTAGCCTAAAAGGTCTTACTAAAGGTCATTGATATAATTACCTCTAATCCATATCAAACACTTTCAAAACAGATTCAAACTCAATAATAAGAAGATACCATATTTTCTCCCATGTGTTTATTAGTTTCATTTTCTCCATCTATTTTCCATCCAACCTTTGTTCTTGTGATTCAAGCCTTCACCACCAGCTAAGTGCTTTGTCCTAACCATCTACCTCACCAATACTTAGGTTGCCTCTTGGGCAGAAAAATAAGCAGAAAACTTAGTAGATCATATCGCCTGCTATAAGAAACCATCAAACCCACTTGAATCAACAGTATACAGCTTTCACATGTTAGAGGATTTTGAACCAAGGCCACATCACTAAGTCCAAAATTTTCCTTAAACAAATACCAAAAGCAACTACTTCCATCTCCTTTTCCTGTAAAATTCCACAACCAAGGGGTCTCTTTGCACAAAAAATGTCAAAGAAGACACTCTTACAAATCAGGATATCAAAAATTCCGGTTTAAATGCTATAAAAGAATAATTGCACAAATCAAGTCAAGAAATGTTAAAAAATAGGGCTTGTAATCTGTAGTATCTCGTGACAGGCCCTAATCATATGTCATTGTAATAAGTTTAACGATTTATGTGCAACTATCCTACCATTTGAAATTATTTCTCTCAACTTAATAGTGGTAATTTTCGACATATTATTGTGCCACACCACTTGGAATGGAATGCCTCATAAAAAATCAACATTTTCAAATCTCAAGATCCACACATTTCTACAAAGTTGCAATTTAAACCCTAAATCAAGCTTAGATACGGAGGAAAACTCTGCGATCTTGAAACCTTATCTGCTCCACTAATATCAGGCACCTTTTCATCTAGAAGAAGCTTATCATTCCAGGAGAAACTGACTCAACACAGAGCAAAACGAGTTTTAAGATAACTACTGGGTTTGGCACAGCCATGTAAAAAATGAAAGAATCATAAGAACATGGACTTGTGGAATATAAATACTCAGAGCAGCAAAATACTTCAAGAAAGAATCCTCCTACAAAGGGCCTATCAATGTCTGATTTTCATAATCAGACAACAGAATATTTCACTGAGACAAGCAAAAGAAAATGGAGAGAAGATCTCAAAAAGCTTCCTAGTACCTCACTGGTGGAAAAGGAACCCCACCCCCATCCACACACACAAAAAAGGTAGATTAACCTTGCAGTTATCAAGAGTTGGAATTCATTCATCCTATACAGATAGTTGAAAGATGGATCCAAAAGCTTAAGCAGCAGTTATAATGAAGTAGCAGCAGTTATGGAAGTGGTAATTTGTTATGGAAAGTCAAATAAGATTATTAGTCACGAGACTATGAAATAAGGAGGAAAAGGAGAGGTGGTGAAGTATGCAGAAATAAGAAAGGGGAAGGAAGAAAGAGTCAAGGCATTGAACCTCACCTGCCATCAACAGGAACAGCAAAATTGTTCAACGCTAAGACGCATGACACCGACTGTCCAATTAATCATCAAGATATAAAGAACAGCAAAAGAAAACACATAAAGAGGGAAAAACACAAATTCCAAGTGACAGTGGAAATAGCAAGCATAGAAAGATACAAACCTGACTATGATAATGAATCGTATTTGCACCAATTACAAGAACTCCACCAATGGGAGACGGGACTGCAAGGAGCTTGTATGCATCATTAGGGAGATTCTGAAAACAATAAAGAAAATAATGAAGCAAATTTCACATGAATAGTGAAATTCAAGTAGTTCGTATCCACGTAGTTTACAAACCTACAACATTTTGTGTTTGATTTTTACGGGTGACTAAGGAGTAATATTTGTGTCTGAGATAGAAAGAAACGATAAACCTAGCAACACAATGAACACCCAATCACCACTGTAGAGTGTGGGGCAGAAGTTTACTTCTTCCCACCATGGTAGTGCCCACTATGCATTGAGTACATATAAGTAAAGGGAGAAGAGTTTCTTAGAGTCATTATTAGCACTTAATAAGCTCTCATTGTTATTGCCATACAAAGTGAAATACTAGAGTAATAACCAGTGGATGGTACAGAAATATAACTCACCGTGGCTGACCATATAAGTGGATGCTGCTTTAGAGTTGTACTGATACTTAGTGCAGAAATCATGCAAGTGTGATGTTTCCATGAGACACGACCAGCCCATGTAAGCTCCTGTTCATGTAGGATTACTACAACAGGTTCAATGTAACCTGCCAAATATTTTTAACTTATAACCATCAAAATCAAGATGATCTTAATGAAATGAAACTGCTAAAAAATTGTAACAACTACACCATATTTTAGTTGTGAAATCCAGGAGCATTATTATCTCAATATTTGGGAAACGAAGAGTAAGAACATAACTTGAAAGAGAAAATTGATTAGTCCTAGCAAAGGCAAACAAGAAAGAATTCTCTTTAAGGGTTCTCAGCAAATTAGAAACCAAGCACTCTCTTTTGGCACCTTTGGCATCTATATGTTGAGTTGCACATAAAAGTGTCTAAGCTGGAAATATATTAACCAGCATAGCAACACTTAATTTGGACCGGTCAAATAATGCCAATTGGAATCTTCTGGATGCATGCACTTCACTAAGGTAACCCACAATAACCCCTACAATTTCTTTATTGGAAAGAAAGGTCAGATATCAATATTGTACAAACTTTATGCCTAAATCAGCAATGTACGTGTTATTCCTGGCATGGAGTTCTCCATCTGGAGGAATGTGCTGAGTATTCCATCACTTCTCTATTGAGAAATCAAATGTGTATTTTGAGCTGACAAATTAAAACCACTAACCATTGACTGCTTATTCCCCTTCAAAAGATCAACAACAGAAAATATCTGTCATAGCCTTCTCAAAACTAACATTTTGCGTAGCATGTAAAAGGTTTGAGAGGAGATGAATAAGATAGATATGATGAGAAACTCTACACCACTACAGCAAGCCAACTCACTCTACATAGTTCACCCTGCAGAAATTCCTGAACTGCCTTATCAAGAAATGCAGTTGACAAAGAATTTGGATTATTTATCCATCTATTGATTTTATAAATTGTAGGAAGCGAACAAAACTAATCAAATACCAAATACCTCAATTTTCTGCCTTCCAGGACACCCTATATTTTGAAGACTTGGATAACTTGTAAATGATGTGCAACCACATAAGTACCCAATGATACATGTCAGAAAGAAACAAGGAATAAAACTCGGCAACCATATCTTTTTAGAGTATTCAGCAACTATTGCTAACCAATTACAAGAAAGTAAACATGTGTGTTGTCACGCAGATGGCACTGATTCTCAATTTGATGAATGCCCTATCAAAGAATATTCTGAAACAAACACTTCTTTTTCCATTAAAATATGGACAATACAAATGTGAAGATAAGGAGGTTGATTATAAAAAACCATACAATTCCAACATATCAACAGGACTACAAATGTAACCACATTGGACTCTTTGAAACATTGTTTATTAGGAAAAAGAACAATAGAATTAAGGGAAACAAAGAGTCCTCACCATGTATAAAGATAAAGTCTTTAACATGCTTCATATCAAGATCCCGTAGGCCAATAATATATGACGATTCAATTCGAGAAGCACCAGTAGCCCCCGGATTAAAAGCATTGTCCTCACCAACTAAACCAGAACTAGCCTGACGTCAAATTTTCACAATTAATCCATAATAAATAACCACTATACACGGCTCTAGCTTGAAAGTGTCAGGCAAAAGCATTAGTCTAGCCACAGAACTCACACAGTAGGCATGTTCATCATCCTCAACCACCTACACTATTAAATACTAATATGCATATTTCCAAATGAAAAAATGCAATCAGTAATGGAATGCTTACAGAAAATCTTAGTTCTTTAGTTTTTCCTACCATGTGATATGGGTTTACAATGTAACATTTAAGGATTCTATTCAAGCAAACTTATTTAACAACTATAAACTCTTGATCTCTATTCAAGCTTAATACTGTTCAAAAAACATATAATCACCAGCATCCATACAACAAGCTGAATCTCCAACCTCGCAGTATGTATGTGCTCTTGATCAGAAGGAAAATGTTTTGGTTAGAATGAAATATGTTGGTCTGAAAGAAAATTCCAGGTCACAACATAATCATGTCACTATTAATTGGAATAATTATTTAGCCTATGTCAGATGTTTAATAAAGAACTCACACAAAAACACAGATCTACAACAATTCCCAGTGGCAAAAGCAATTAAATTGATCATTCAAAATAATATAAGGAAAAAGTAAAAATTTACTCAGATTGTATGCATGGACAATTTCATGTGCATTCATGAACATAAAAAATAATGCCTATGAGGGGCATGACATTTGCCTTCGATGCATTATCAACCAAATTTCTTTCATTGTGCATTTTCCTCAGCATTGGCAAAAGGACACATTAGCCAGCAATTTCTGTGCTAATATAAAAATGTTAATTGCAACATACAAGTATACTCATTCTTAAGATTAGTATTTGAGTCGTTATTTTATACCTTATGCTAAGATCTTCATGTCATATGTTGTTTTCAATAATTCAACAGAACAAAACTGATGGTAATGCATGTGAAAACAGGCTGGCAACTGGACCGATTGTTATGCAGAACCAAGTTTTAGAGAATTCATGTCTTTCAGCTGAAAACAGTATAAAAGGTGAAGGATATATCAGCTTAAGGACAATTTTGCTTGTGTGTATATTATTCTTTTGAAGGGAGGTTCTCTGAAATGCTATTTATATAATTCAATTAAATTGAGACATTCACATAATGTCAACACCATTTAGGTGCTTTTGTCGGCCTCATGAGTTTTGAAAAGCTTAGGGCTCGTTTGGTTTTATTTTCATTTCCATCATTTTCAAAATATTGGAAGGTAGTTACTGGAAATAAGTTAAAAACAAGTTTGTATTTGGATATATTGTTGGAAAAGTAATAATTATGTTGGTTTTAATAGGTTGTAAGTGATGAAAGATAGAAATAATGGAATAGAGAGAGAAGATATACAGGTTATTGGGGAATGTATTTTAAAAATGAAAATGAAAATGTGTAAAAAGTGATATGTTTTATTTTTAGTATAGTGGAAAATGTAAAAATGAGCTTTGAAAATGAAACCAAATGGGCCCTTAATTTAGGAGCCAGTAGAGTCTCTTTCCAACATCAAATGAAACAGAAAACTTTAGACAGTAGCACGTGGAGGTCATTTATCGGACTTCATGATTACGGAGGAGTGCAGAGTGTAATCTGAACGTTAACTTAGGGAAATCTAACACAATTGAAAGGTACTACAGCATTATAGTCAATGCAGCTGCCAAAAGATGTACCATGATCTCTGAAGAGCTTTTTTATGCCTAGTACAACCTCAATTACTAATCCAAATGGCAATATGTAACAAATAAATTTCCCATGCTTCAAAAAACAAAAATGTCAAAATTAGGACGCAGCAGTAAGACAAACCTCGGCTGCCTTGAGCATTATCATCTGTAACCCATAAACAAGAACCGCAGCACACCTCCCCAATGGATCAACTTTGACCAGTGGACCTCTTGGAAAACATTCTCTGCCTCTTTTCAAGTGCAGCCAATCTGGGCCCTCAAAACAATGCATTGAACTGAAAGAGAAATTGACAAGTTTATATGAATGAAATACAACCAAAGTTGCATTTTCAGAATATTAATATGTGGAATGAAGAAGATTAGAAACCAATTTGCAACTTTAATTGAGCAAAGGCCCATGAAACATAATCAAGAAAAACAAGCAAAATTTTTATGTCTAGACCACCTTAAAAAAGAACGCAGGAAAACTCATATTAACTGCAAATACTAATGTATCTGTTCATAACGCCCAACCTGTTACCTTGTCCTGGCTTTTCTGATCTGCTTTATATTTTAGCATTTCTTTACACAAGACAATCAGAAATTAAGGCACGTGCATGTTGAAGAAAAATAACTACAAAAAGATAAAACAAATCTAACACCTGTGTTCCACTTCAGATACAATACATCAGAATGCACTTAACTGCTTATGGGTGCCACCCATAGCAACAACAAAATGGGTTCTCTTGTTCCTCCACATGCAGGAAGAGGACATGCATTAACAAGATTATAGCTTACCTGGTGCGAAGCCCGTGTATTGAATCGTCAAACTCCAAAACTGAAATTTTTGCGTGCCGAAAAGTCAATATAATTGAATCTCTCCTCTTTCCACCATCAACACCTCCATTTGATAATACCCCCAATGACTCCACATTGCCTTGCAACCTACACCACGACACCAAAAATCAGCAGAATTAGAATCTACAAAAATGATTTTAGAAACAAAATCATTAATCCTACTATCATACACGTCGCATCAATCAGAAAAGCGGCATTCTTTCCACTTCCAATAACCCTACTATCATATTTTGTTTAAAAAGAAAAAGAAAATAAACCTGTAATGGCAGACGAGCTCGAGGGAGGCACCAGAAACACCGGCCAAGACGCCTCCACGCTTGGGCTCAGCAGCAGCTTTGGAGTCCGTGGGAGAAGAGGGATCTTGCTGAATTCTAACAGTGTAGACTTCAAGAACGTTCGCTGCAGCCGTGATGAGGTTGGGAACAGGGCCAATTGTCTTGGTGGAAGTGGGCCAGTCCGAGTCCAGGTCGTCGGCAGTGACCGGAGGTACCCTCGGCGTGAAATCGGTGGCGGAATGGGTGATGAAACCCGAGGCGCAGTGCTCAATGCCGGTCGGCCAGTGCATCATTTTGAACGCCGCGAAACTCATGTTGCACCAATTGGGTTTTCTTGATGACTAATGATGATGAATGAGAGTGTAAGACTGGGATGAAAAATGATTGGGGGTTAGGGTTTTTGCAGCACAGCTTAAAACGCCTGCTATGGGCGGGACATAGGGGATATCGGATTAATTGGAAAATGTAACGGTATTTTCAAGAATGCAACTTTTTGTAGGGGATTTTGGTCCAGCATTTATATTTGAGGAAACTCTTTAATCTAATCTAATCTAATATATAGTAAAATGATTTTTAAATCCATTTAAGTATATTATTATGTAATAATAAAGTGGATAAATTAATTTTATTCATATTTATTATGTAAATATATTTTATATATAATATATATAATTCCCTATAATATATTTTCATATTTCTCTTTTCTATATGTAAGCAAATTTTCATATATTAATACATGTAACCTTTCATATTAATTTTTGTAACTCCCTATATTAATATATAATTTTTTATCTCTTTCTTATATTATTAATTTTATTCTTTTTTGCATATATCAACACATATATATCTACAAATAATACTTTTTTATCAATATTTATTTTAATATTAATGTAAAAATATTATATTAGCTCATCTTTTGTAGGTATCACAACAAGGCAAGTGTGACAGAACCTGGACCCACCCGGCATGGCATTTGAGGGACATAAAACCCATCCCGCCTCGCCCTGTCTTCCCTTTAGGCCCAAACCCAGTGGGTTGGACCTACCTAAACCAAGTTTTGTTTGTTTTTTTTTTTTTTTTTGCCCCCCGCAAGCACTAATACGCAAAATAGTTCTTGCCTTTTGAAACTTAAAAGTCGGAATTCTTGTTCTAAATTGTATTTTAGTTCCATATCATCATTCTTAAGTGCATTTACTGTTTCCCTTTGAAACCAAAATTTTGGGGATTCAAATAAATTCTTACCAGAGACAAGATTCCTTTGTTTCCCAAAAATTGCGTGAATTCTTGATATTTTAGAATTTTCTTAATCGAAGGAACTGTAAACCAATGGCAATTGATGGTCGGCCGAAGCATGAAGTGAGCTCACCGGAGAGAAAATATAAAGGAAGAGGGAAGATGCAAGCGGGCAAAGTAAGCCCAAGGGAGGAGAAAAATTGAAAGAATTAAAGGAGTGGAATCCTAGTTAAAGTTAGGACTATAGGACTATATAATATTTACTTAATAAATTAACATATACGGGGGTGGGCCTAGAATATTTGGATCCACCTCAAAACCCATTTAATTATATCCGAACTCACCCCATTAAGGATGGGGCCTTAAATTACCCGGACCTATTGTCATCCCTAATCTTTTGTAATCCCATGTCTTATTTTGATAAATATTCAATATATAGACATAATAATATATAACTAGTTTTGATCCTATGCGTTGCATTGAGTAATAATTATAAATATTGCAAATATTGAACAAAAATAGTAAGTTATAAAAAACTAATAAAAATATTATTGTAAATATTCATGAAACATCAAACTAATAAAATAATTAAAAAATAAATAAATCATAGGTTAAAGAAAAATCATAATATAAAAAAAGTAAAAACAAAATCAATAGAAAGCAAAATAATAAATATAAAATTTTAATTTACCACAAAATCGAGACTTTGAATTCCTTTTATAAATTAAACTAACTCATAAACATAAAAGTCTATTAATATTATTAAATCATATAAAAATTGCAAAAAAAAAAGTAAAAAAAAGTTAATTAATGAAATTGATGAGGGTGTAAACGGTTACTAACCGAGTCAGGTAGGAATCCAGCTAAATCGACCTGAGTGTGGTTGAATAAATAATCTCCAAATATATCAGGGTTGAATCCTGCAATCAACAGCAAACGTCAAGCTAACCGAGGTGCCATCAGTTAAGGCATTCCAACACTCAAGTTGGTATGGGATCAACCAAATAATTGAGCAGCAGAGTGAGGGCTTTTGGATATAGGATGGCATACTTCAAGGGAGGCTAGAAAGGGGGTATTTATAGCTTTGTTTAGATGATTGATACGTTTGAGATGCCCTTGACACGTAGAAAAGGCTTTTGCTTTTGCTTTTGCATGGGGACTTTTGGGTCTTCTTCTATTTCTATATTATTTCAAATGGCTTCATCTCCAGCTTCTAATGACTAAATTGTAAGCAGGTGGCGCTCCTCTTGCCTAGTATGGCAGGATAAGTGATACTAGGATGGCATGCGCCATTAATGCGAAGGCATGTTGTCTATCAGGGAATTTAATGTGGCAAAGAATGTATCCTCCAACGAGTCAACCTACTTAGTTGACATGTATTCCAAACAATGAGTTGGCTCTGAGGTGTGGTTGACAATCAATGATTTCGTGCTCTCTTGTTAGGATGGTTGACAAGCTGTGCTCAACAAGTGTCTTGGTTGAGAGATGCCAGTGCTACTAAGAGTGTTGGCATGAAAGAGTATGAGAGGTTGAACTAGGTCAACCATAAAGCTGGACTTAAAACGTGAAAGGGGCCTAACGAGCAATTGGACTACTTCACCTCCCTGATCAGAAATATTCTTGAAACATCAAACTAACAAAATAATAATAAAAAAAAACCATGGGCTAAAAGAAAATCATAATATAAAAAAAGTAAAAAAAGTTTGACCAAAAGCAAAAGATAAATATAAAATTTTACTTTTCCACAACATCAAAACTTCGAATTCCTTTTGTGAATTAACCTAGCTCATAAACATAAAAATTTATTAATATTAGTACATCATATTCAAAAACACATGCATAATTATAGAGAGAGAGAGAGAGAGAGAGAGAGAGAGAGAGAGTTTAACTCACCAAGCAAATGATCTTAGAGAGCTGAAGAAAAGAGAAAAAATATTTTTGTACCTTTAAATATTAGTGTTTAATGTTTGGTTATTTTTAGTATATATTACTTGTAGGGATTACTGGCGTATATTAAGGAACGTAACTTAATTAAAACAATGATTATGGAATAAAATATAATTTAGGAAAATATTGAATTAAGATAAAATTTCTCGAACTAAATATAGAGAGATTTATAGAAAACTTACCATTTCAAACTAAAAAAAATCTCAATAACTACTTTTCAGACTCAATACCTAAATTTATTAAACAAAAATTTAAATATTTAGCATGAGTATGCCAATAGCTAAATTTACATATCCAAATGAGCTATTTATATAATAACTTAACAATTATTATTATATGATCAAATGCAACAACGATTGTATCATTGTTGATAAAATTTTAAAATTTCCTTAATATATATGCAATCTTGAAATTATTATTTTTAAAAATAAATTAACCACCAATTTACTCTTTTTGAAATAAAGATGCTGCCTTAATAATGTGGTTTATAATTTAGTTCGAACCAATAATACAAACATAGCTTGTTTATAAGTAAATTATAATGGAATCTATAGAAGTATAAATATTAAACATATGAAAAGTAATAAAATTGCTTTTAAAAGATCAATTAAAAATAATTTTACATACATAAATTAACATTTATATATATATATATATATTAATTCTAGACATAAACTAATATATACACGTATATAGAGAGACACAAACACAAAAACTAATATGGATTGTCAATCACACACACACACACACACATATTAAACATTTACTATAATTAGATATGGAGTTACCAAAAAATTAATTAATATAGTGTTTGATTTACTAATAATAAAATAACTTATTTCTATAGCAAATTATATATAAAAATTATTGAGATGACAAAAAGGGATAAAAATAACTTGCCACATCATCGCCACGTAATAAATAGTCTTGCTATATGATAGCTCAATAAGCTCAACCCAACAAGTTTTTGACCTCAAAGAAGGTTCACAGGGCTACTTAACATACACGGCACAACGTCGCTCCTAAAGCCAACTAGGCCAAAATCACTCAACCATAGTCATCTGGTGGAGCAAATATCCCTCAATCACACTTAACAAGAGGCTTTAAACCGCTTCATCCATGCAACCATTTCTCTGGTCGACCTCCTTATCTATTCGATGGTTGTTGACTAGAGTGCTTAGTTCGATGTTGACTCATATCTTTGTCGTATTTAATATTCTGACAAGCAATATGTCTCCATATTAATAGCGCATGCCACCCGGTACAGTCTTTGTCACCAACTCTGCTACCAACCATGGCAAAGAGGTGCCTGCCCAGAGTACTGTTTATTTTGAAAATTAGGAAATGATGCCACCTGGAACAGTACCCAAATTGAAATGACTAATAATACCCAAGCAAGGACAAGAGCCCTCTACCTTGATAAAAGGCATATTAGACATATCATCCATCAGGAAAAGGCTATAAATACCTCACTGCCAGCTATTCTTTAGGTAATGCCAAATACACTATAAGCTCATAATCTTTTATTCGATTACCTTCTTTTGACCATAACTAACTTGAGCGTCGAAGTGCCTTCATCGGGGCCATCTCGGCTAGTTTGATGTTT
>JACGDI010005823.1:1520918-1546841 GCA_014898725.1 Jacaranda copaia
CGGCCATCCACTAGATGTGAAGCCAGCCCCAAACACCCCCTGGGAGAGAGGGGGAGACTGAAGCTAAAGGAGGAAATCGTTGACTCTATTGATCATCACATTCGTTCTAATCAAGCCCAGCAACATGATCAGGTTGAACGTTCCAGACGTGACCACTATAAAGAAATAGAAGAATCCATAGACCTCGTGGTCTGGCCTATTTGAGCTCCGCAGTGTGATAGAGCTGAGCGCACGAGACCTAATTTTGGTCAAAATGCCACCCAAGTTGATCGAGAGGAGTGAGAGGACATCTCCCATCAAGTTTAATAATTAAATAGATACCCCAATGAGATCTCGAGGAGAAATACAAGGAGAGCGCCCAATCTTGAGGGCCCACAAAGGTCTCATCAAGAGAGAGGCTTCCCCTTTATCCAAGAGATTGTAGGCGAGCTTATTGTTGTTGACACGAAAGTCCTGACGGGATTGCCCATATATGACAGCTCGACCGACCCCAATGAGCACTTGATGCAGTTCAAGCATATTATGCAGCTGCACAGTCACAATGAGTATATCCATGGCAAGATGCTGGTGACCACTTTTTGGGGTATTGCACTCTATTGGTTTGTGAAGCTGGAGCCCTCATCAATATACTCATATGATCAGCTTTGTGATAAATTTTTGCATTAATTCGCCATTTGAAGAAAGGCAAAACTCCCCCACACCCACCTCCATACCATCAAGAAAAATGAGAGAGAGTCCCTTCATGAATTCTTCACGAGATTCAACATGGAGTCCTCAAAATAGATAACCTCAGGATTGAGTTCCTGATCGATGTGCTGTTTTTGGGACTCAGACAAAAGAAATACGCCAACGCATTGGTGCATGAGCGCCCCAAGTCGATGGAGAAACTGCTCGACCTGGCAGAGTGGTACATGACCCAGGAGGAGATGAACAAACTTAAATTTAGATCATTTGAGGTCAACAAAAAGAATAAGGAGAGAAACGATCAGAAATACAGAGAAAGAGGTCGATCTCCAATAAAACGCTTCCACGACTACACCCTATTGAACATTCCAAGGAGAGAGGTCCTATTCACCATTCAACATGATAATTTCCTCAAAAAATTGAGAAAGCTGACAAAGAGCGAAGCTATGAAAAAATTAAAGAAATACTTCCACCTCCACAAACAGAAGGGACACGACACTGATGAATGCTTCAACCTACAGGAAGAGATTGAGAGGCTCATCGAATAGGGTCATCTCAAGAAATATGTAGCCATGGAGGCGTAGGTTGATGGGGTTAAAATCGACTGGACTTCCCACAGAGAAAGGTTGATTAGCCCTAGGAGAGAGGACAAGGGAAAGAAACCCACCCATTCAATGAGTGATTGATATGATCGCAGGAGGTTCCACTGGGGGGACTCAAAGTCAGCCAGAAGATAAATTTAGAAGAGGCTAGGATCAACCAAGGCCTCACTCGTTGAAACAACATTCCACTTATCCACGAGCACAAAGCCTATTTCCTTTGCTGATAGTGACTTGGCCTACCTCAAGGGAAAGAATATCGACCACAAAGCTAATTGTCCTATGGTAGTCTCTGTTGAGATTGCTAACTTTGAAGTGCGAAAGGTCCTAATTGATAACGGTAGCTCGGCTAACATCATTTTTTTCTCCACTCTCAAAAGAATAAATATAGGTCAACTGAAGTTTGAACCTGTGCGAACCCTTCTTGTCAGGTTTGGAGGGTCAAAAATTATTCCAGAATAATCCATCAACCTATTGACGTCATTTGGGGAGATGCCCTAAAGAAAGACTTTGATGGTCAACTATTTGGTGGTTGGTGCCCCATTTGCTTATAATGTGATCATTGGTCGATTAGCCATAATTAATTTTTATGCCATCATGCCGACCTACCACATGAAGATTAAATTCCCGACCTCAGCTGGCACAGGTGAATTATTGTGCAACATCAAGGAGGCATGGAGGTGCCACAACATCACGATCGAGTCAAGCGAGCAAAAGACTCAACCACAATTGAAGATTGTGGGAGATACCTATGTAGCAAAACCCAAAAAGATCTAAGCTAATAAGAAGAAGAAGTTAGAAAATACCCGGGTGGAGCCCATCGAGGAATTTAAAACTATTGAGCTGGAATAAGGAATCCCGACAAGACAACTCATATCAAAATAGATATGGGCCCCCACTTGGAGTGCCTTATAGTCGATTTCCTGAGAAGAAACATTGACGTCTTTGTATGGAAAGCATTCGATCTCTAGGAAATTAACCCTAGTGTGATCGTGCACCACATTAATGTAAATCCCTCACGCAAACTGATCAGATAGAAGACGATGATGTTTAATGTCGAGAGGACTTAGATCATCAAGGAGGAGGTTAGAAAACTCCTAGATGCAGGTTATATTGTAGAAATTTAATATCTTTCTTGGCTTTGTAATATTATACTCATCCCAAAAAATGAGGGACAGTAGCATATGTGTAATAATTTTACATATTTAAATAAAGCATGCCCTAAAGATCATTTCCCTCTACCTTGAATAGATTTATTAGTAGACTCCATTGCTAGTTGTGAGTTGTTAAGCATGATAAATGCCTTCCAAAGCTATCATCAAATTTTCATGGCACTTGAGGATAGAGATAAAACTTCTTTTGTTGTTTCCAATGGGGTTTATTACTTTTTGGTCATGCCTTTGGGACTATAAAATACTGGAGAAACTTACCCAAGGCTGGTTAACTTTATGTTTAAAAATAAAATTGGCAAGTTGATAGAGGTGTACGTCGATGACATGTTTGTAAAGACAGAAAGGCCTAGGACCATTTGCTTGATCTTAATCACACCTTTATAATTTTGGGAGCATTTTGGTCTAAAGCCAAATTTGAATAAGTATACGTTCGGGGTTCGAGAAGGTAAATTCTTAGGCTATATGGTTAGTCAATGAGGCATTGAGGCCAATCCGCAAAGAATTCGAGCCATTCTTGACATTGTTCCTCCTTAAATAGTCAGGGACATAAAGATGCTAGTTCGAAGGATCATTACTTTAGGCAAATTCATCACAAGATTGGCAAACAAAAGCTTTCCCTTCTTCAAAATTCTCAGAAGCGCTAAGAAATTGGGTTTTCAGTAGAGTGAATAATGTGATCAGGTGTTGGTCAAATTGAAGTAGTACTTGTCCTTGCCCCTTTTGCTTGTAAAACCTAAACTAGGAGAGGTACTTCAGATATACTTAGCTGTCTTCGAAGCACCGATTAGCTCGATCTTGGTCTCGACCAGAGATGGTGACCATTGACCAGTCTATTATTTCAGTAAGTTACTCTAAGGACAAAAGTATAATTACTTGAAGATCGAAAAATTTGCTTTGGCACTGGTCACTGCGGTTCGAAAGTTGCATCAATACTTTCAATCTCATGCCATTATAGTATTGATCAACCAGCCATTGAAGTAAGTGTTGTCAAAGCCAAACACCTTCAAGAGGCTGACCAAATGGGCCATCAAACTAGGAGAATTCAACATTACCTTTCAGTTGAGAATAACCATCAAAGCACAAGTTTTGGCAGACTTCATTGCCTAGCAGGTTGACCTGTCGGAGATGAATTGCAAAGCCCCTCTTATTTGGACTTTGCATGTCAATAGATCATTGACCACATCTGGAAATGGAGTAGGA
The DNA here is from genome assembly GCA_014898725.1 of Jacaranda copaia. NCBI lineage: Eukaryota > Viridiplantae > Streptophyta > Magnoliopsida > Lamiales > Bignoniaceae > Jacaranda > Jacaranda copaia. Next base: position 1,524,574 of record JACGDI010005823.1, read on the forward strand.
GTGGCTCTTTGATCACCAGCAATAGAGGAATACGATTTTACAATAAAATTAATCTATGCAATCACAAATAATGAGACAGAGTATAAGGCCCTCCTCATTGGAATGAGGATGGCATTTGACTGTGGAGTAGACCACTTAGTTGAGATTACAAACTCTCAGCTAGTGGCAGAACAAGTTGAAGGAAATTTTGAAGTTAAAGATTCCACGATGAGCCAGTATGTAGTCGAGGTTGGAAAACTACAGCAGTCATTCAAAAAATTCACGCTCAGCTAGGTACCTCGATTAGAGAACGAGCGTGCGGCGCCCTATTAAAATTTGCTACCTCAACCAGGGGCACAAGAGATAGAAAATTAACATTTTTGGTTGTCGATAGGCTTATTTGAGGAGAATATGGTAGGAAGCATCGAGGAGACAGTCCTTTCATGGTAGAATTTAATTAAATTATACTTGAATCATGGCACAACCCCCGAGAATAAAAATGAGGCTCATCGACTTCGAGGACAAGTTACCAAGTTTGTGCTCAATGAGCATGGCCAATTGTATAAGAGGTTGATCTTTAGACCCCCTTGAGGTGCCTGGATCCCAACCAAGCCCTTGAAGTTTTATAGGATATTCACACAGACATGTGTGGCAACCATTCCGAAAGGAGATCCTTTGTACACAAAATAATCAGGTACAGATACTTTTGACCAACATTATTGAAAGGCTCAGTGGATTTTGCTCAAAAGTGTACATCACGCTAGGTCCATTCAAACCTACTGCATCAACCCACCGCTTCCATGGTCAATATCTAAATTTCTTGACCGTTCAACCAGTGGGGGATCAATATTTTGGGCACGTTGCCGAAGTCAATAGGCCAGTGAAATTCATAATTGTGGCAATCAAATATTTCACTAAATGGGTCGAGACTAACATTGTTCTGAAGATAACAGATGCTGCCATCAAGAGCTTCATCTGGAAGAACATCATCTGCCATTTTAGCCTACCTAAGATTCTTATTTTAGATAATGGGTCTCAGTTCTAGAGCAGGAGTACCAGAGGTTGCTACAAAGCCTTAGAAATCACCCAACACTTTATTTCAACGGGCAATCCTCAATCGAACGGCTAGATGAAGGTAACAAACAGAATGATTCTTAACCATTTGAAAGCCAGAATATAGGATACTAGCTCGAATTGGGCAGACGACCTCCCAAGAGTGCTGTGAGCGTATAGGATAACTCTTTAAACAACTACATATCACAGCCCTTACAGTCTGGTCTACAGGTCCAAGTAGTTAGTCCCTCAGAACTCATTTAACACACGGCTCGAGTCATTCATTTCCACTCACTCAGAAACACATCAGAAAGAAAGCTCGCCCTTGAGACTATTGATGAGCATAGGTAAGAAGCTTACAATACTATGCAGTGCTATAGGTTGAGGATGGTTGAAAACTATAACAAAAGGGTCAAGTTGCTCAAAGACCTCGTTCTCAAAGAGGTGGAAGTCTCTAAGAATGTTGGCAAGCTTAACTTGAAATAGGAAGGACCTTATATCGTTGTAAAGGTATCGAAGCATAATGCTTACAGATATGCTAATATTGATGGGGATGACTCCCTCACCCGTGGAACGCCATCAACTTAAGGAAATTCTACATCTAAAATTGTATTATCTTCATCTTCATATTCTTTGATATGAATAAAGTTTCAGCAAAATTACAACCATTTGTTTGCATTGTCACATCCGTAACTACCTTACATCATCCCAAGATTGCAGTTGACCTCGTAGTTGATGGATAAGCAGCTTCATGCTACCACACAAGATTGAAGTCGACCCCATAGTCAATGGATAAACAGCTTCATGCTACCACCCAAGATTGAAGTCGACCTTATATCAATTGATAAGTAGCTTTGTGCTGCCATTCAACTCTTACGTTAACCCCATAGTTGACAAAGACATAGCTTCATGCTGTCCATTCAATTTTGAGTCGATCTCGCAGTTGATGCAAAAGCAGTTATATGTTTCCAAAATAAAGTTCAAATCGACCACGCAATCGACCTATAATAGCTACATGCTACAAACTTGGTTGTTTAGACAAAACTATATAATCGACTCAGTTGTCGATCAACAAGTCAACCATAAAGTAATGAAAATCAATTACAGTTGTAAAAAATAGATTGTTAAGCACGATTTGGCAAAACTATGCATCTCTCAACATTAAGTAGAATCAACAACAACGTTGTTAGATTCTCTTAATAATTATCTTGATAATTGACTAGGTTGTCAACTATTCACCCATGCTATCGCAAAAATAAAGTTACATTTGACAAGAAGCATTAAACTCATTTCAACAACACAGATGGGAGAAAGGATTTTTCACTTATCAAAAAATTTATTACAACTCTATTACAAAAAAAAAAGAAGAGAAAAAGATAAAAATAGTAGTAAACTCTAAAGATCAACTTTAGCTAGACTCAGCTTGTTCACCCTCTGGCAAATTTGAATCAGGCTCTGATAGCACAGATGGAAGCGGTTGAATTGCTTGAGGAGGTCGAGAAGGACCTAAAATGTTGCTCATGAAGTAATTTGAGCGCAGCATATACCGCGCGACGTCTACATGCTTTTCCTTTAGCTGAATGGCAAGGTCCTCAGCGAAGGTAAATTCATTCACTAGTTTGTTCAGCTTGGCCTCCACCTCAGCCTGTTTCTTTTGCGCCTTGGTCATTGGCTCAGCGAGGACATTTGTCATGATGTCTTTCCCACTAGCCCCATTGACCCCACCCTCATCGAATTTGGGATACGCTTGTAAATTATCATTGAGAGCAAGGCTAATCTTAGTCTTTTCATCTGGTCGGAAAGCATAGCCCAAGCACTTGAGTTGCTTGATGGCTTTTATGGAATGCATCGTAAGCATTTTCAATCAACATAATCATGCTTGCATCTTGGAAAATCGAGCTCAAAGATGAACTGCTCCACCGCTTCTTGCTGCATATAGGGAGCTGTCGAGTGAAGACCTCCCATGGCTCCTCAATTGCATCCGCATAACCCACTGCTCAACCTGAGGAGTAGCTCACCTGCAAGTCTAAATGAGCCTTTTTAATTATGAAATCCATTTGACTCCTCTCCGTGACCGCCTGAATAAGTTGCTGATCTTTGGAGTTCAGCTGCTCCTTAAGCTCGGCAACCTATTTTATCTGTTGGTCGACTTGGAGCTGGGAAGATTTGAGTTGAACCTTGAAGGTCTCCGCATCCCCTCTACTTTGTAGCTCCTCTCGATCAGCTAAGGCCAATTCCGACCGTCAAAAGAGGTTGTATCCCAGTTGGCCCACCTGAAACATAAAAGTGTCAATGTATAATACAACTATTGAAAAGTAATTCGACAAGAAATAATTGATCTCGTACTTGCCAGATTACAGTGGTAGGCCAAAGCCCTGAGGGCCCTGACTTGGCTCAGGCTCATCAGTTTACACTAATTAGCAGAGAACAACCCCGTTATCATCCATTTAAAGACGTTACCACTTGTTATCCCCTTTGAAGGATGGAGGTCAAGTCTGTTACCTCCATGTTGGGATCAGGCCCAAAATATAGCAATGGCAACCAAGGAAGTTGGAACAGCACCCTGTCGCCGTGCTTACCAAATAGGCTGTAACCTGTCACAGCCTTTTGCTTTCCCTTATTACCCACTGTCCTTTTGGGCGTCAAACCTTCTTGCTCGGTCATCTCCCTTTTGCCTCGACCCGCAGGGTTGCTTTGCACAGGCTCTTCTTATTCAGTAGATCAGGGCTCAGGTACCTATTCGATTTGGGGCATAACGGGAGCGGTAGTTGATAGGGTTGTGGCGGTTGGCTCTGTAGTGGGGGCTTTTCGCCAAACAGCTGCTTGACGGCGTTTCTCATTCCTTAGGGCCCTAGCTTGAGCTTTTGCTTGACTTTTTGCCATTATCTCTTCTCGATCTACCAACAAAAGACAAAATATATCAATCAAAGTTGAGCAGAAAGAAATAATTTTACAGTTAACATAATCGACAAAAATTTTTACCTAACTGATTGCTCGCAAGCAGATTGAGCTCGATCGGGGATAGGCCAGCCAACACCAAACAACTCTTTTCGATCAAAATTGAGGTCTCCATTTGCCTAAATTTGACCAGGTCCCAATGAAGGTGTTGGGCTAATTAGGTGTTTGGTTCCCCGGCATTTTCACATGCGCCTTCTACCACCCCCTCGAGATATTAAAATTTCTTGGCCCTCGAACATAAAAAAAGGGTTTCTTCCACTCCTGGTTAAAAGAGAAGAAAGGGGCTACAAGAAACTTTTGATGTGGGCGTATCGTCAGATAGTAAAAGTCGAACTCTTCTGTACTGCACAACTTCCAAGACATCGGTAAATAAAATAGGCTAAAAAAGTTGACAAAGGATGCTGGCTGCTCAAACATGTACATCAACACAGTAAAGCTATACAAGGTAGCGAAATAGTTGGAAATCCAAGTAGCAGTAATAATTACATTGCCGCCCTTTAGCGCTTCATATTTTGTGATGTAATCGGTTCATTAAATGCACGAAAATCATTAGAAACCCTAGTCGAGAATTCAAAAACCTTAGTTGAGGGGACATAATCTTGGTTGAATGCGCATAACTACCATGAAATCGTCGTAATCTCCATAACCATCATTTACTTATCTACTCCCTACTCCTGTTTGTCAAAAAGCTCGATCAAGACTGTGAGTAGAGGGGACTCATGATATGGGATAGCCTAAAAAGGCCCAGACGAATAAGTTTTTGACCTTAAATAAGACCCCATGTCCACTTAACATGCACGGCTCAACGTCGCTCACGGAGCCAGTTGGGCTGAAATCATTCGACCATAGTCAATTGGTTGAGAGGATATCCCTCGACTACACTTAATGAGAGGCTTTAAACCACTTTATTTGTGCAATCATCCTTCTGGTCGACCTCCTTATCTGTTCAATGGTTGTCAATCAGAGTGTTCACTTTGACATTGACTTATATTCTTGTCGCATTTAATATTCTGATAAGCAGCATGCCTCCGCATTAATGGCGCATGCCACCTAGTACAATTTCTGTCATTAATTTTACCAGGAAGGCACCTGCCCAGAGTACTGTTTATCCTGAAAACTAGGAGATGATGCCATCTGGAATAGAATTAGAATTGGAAATAATCAATAACACTCAGGCAAGGACAAGAGCCCTCTACACTTGATAGAGGGCATATTAGACATATCATTCACTAGGAGAAAACTATAAACACCTTACTATCGTCAGTCTCTAGATAATGCCAGATACACTATAAGCTCCTAATTTTCTATTTGATTTTCTTCTTTCGACCAGAACTAACTTGAGCGTTGGAGTGCCTTCGCCGAAGGCACTTCAACTAGTTTGACGTTTAACGTTTGCTATTGTTGCAGATCTCAAACTTCAATAAAGATTGTTGTTGATCATTCGACCTCCTTGGTTGAATTAGTCCAAACACAACCGAATTCACTAAATACAACTTTTAACCTCATCAATTTTTAAAATAAGGTTAAATAGTATTTTACTTTATAAAATATATTTTAGATTAAATTGGATTAGATGTTGGGAAAAAAAGGAGGAGTCATTTAAAAGTATTTTAAAATCTAAAATTTTAAGAGGCTCAATTGTTCTAGGCTAGAAATTTTGATTTTTTTCATTTTAAATGTATGGTTTTGCTACTATAGTATGGATTTTGAAAAGAAGATTAAAGTGATATCTTGTGCATTTTTTAGAAATATATTATTTTTCAGAAGGTTGCCGAAAAAATATGGAACTTGCTATAATAATCAACAGAAAAAATTGTATAAATAGGCAATAAATGCGAACTTTTTGAAATTTTAAAATTTTAAGACTAAGTTAAAATTCCATGTGCATTAGAGTTGAAAGTATTACAATTGCATTGAATTTATTTGAATTAAGGATGCAATTAAGTTGAATCGAACTGAGATTAGGAAAAATTTTCAAATTTAAGTAGAAAATCTTTCTAGCTCAAACTCAAGCTTAATGAGCTTATTGTTTTGAATTTGAACTCGACTTGGCTCAATTAAGTTCAAATCATCAGGTAAGTAGTAAACAACTGCTAGCTCCAACTCAAAACAAAATAATAGTAATATAATATATATTTATTAATAAAATAAAAAATAATATTAATTAGATACCAATTCACAAGCTTCAAACCTAAATACAAACAACTCAACTCGAACTCAAAACAATTTGATCTCCAGTTGAGCTAATTCAAACTCTACATGTGAATCTTGAATTGACTTAACTCATTTGCATCTCCTAATTTAAATAACTTCATATTTCAATAAATTTTAAATAATCAAATTTTATTTTGGATTAATTTTGAAAAGATTGTGGTGAATCTTAGAGCCGGTTGAAATCTTTCCTCAATTCTTGCCTCAAATTCAACCTAAATATTGTAATTGTTATAATTATTCCACAATTTAATATATTATAGATAAAAATTATAGAAATCAATATATTACCAATTTTTAATACTCATCTAAATACAACAACGTATTTTGATGAAATATAAATCAAAGAACACAATATTAATAACAAAGGAAACCCAAACCATGATTAGAACATATAATTTAGATCTAATCATCCCAATATCCTTTAGAGCTAGTTTGGTTGTCATGATAAGGTAGGATATATTGTTTTTATCTTACCTTATAATTCATTTGGTTGGAGTAGTAATAAATACTTAGGCCTATAGTAACATTTTAAGCCTGCATTTATATGTACAAGATGAATGATAAATTAACTTACCATTGTTGTGGGTCTATTTATCTATCAATTTGCTCATTGTCTTGAAATTATATATTTGTCCTTAAATTATGAAATTGATTTTTATTATTGTTGTTGTTGTTGTTGATGATGTTGTTGATGTTGATGATGATGATGATAAATTCCTTACTTGTCAATAATAATAATAATAATAATAATAATAATAATAATAATAATAATAATAAATATTTTTTATCATAGAAGAAGACATATAAAGAATTTTTTTATATTTGAGTAAGGGACAAAAAGGTAATTTGATAGGTGTAATTAAGATACTTTAATATTGGATCAAATACAACAACCAACAATCATATAGACCCATATAAAAATAATGATGTAAACCAAACTATAACACAATGATAAATAATTACATGAATTACCACATGATAAATAATCATAAGATAACTTAAAAATAGAACCAAACTCGCCCTTATAATATCATTAATTATCAACAAATTATTCTCACTGGAGAAGAAATCTTTTTAAACCTTATTTTTTAACCACGGTTTAATTATTTTATATGCATATGACATTTTCATTCCCCATTTTCACATTTTCGATTATTTTAGATATAAAACACATAACTTTTTATATATTTTTATTTAACATTATTTTTTTTATTTTCAAAATACATTATTCAATAACCTATATATCTTCTCATAATAATATCTTCTCCCTCTAATTCTATTATTTCTACATCTCTCTACTTGCAATCTATTAAAATCAACATAATCATTATATTTCTAACGTTTCATTCAAATACAAACTCATTTTTAGTTTATTTTTACTAATTAATTTTTCAAATTTCAAAAATAATGGAAATAGAAATTGGAAATGAAAATAAAACCAGCCCATTTGGTTTTATTTCCAAAGGTCATTTCCATTTCCATTTTCAGCCATTTTTAAAAGTTACAAAGGTAGTTATGAAATGAAAATAGAAATTGAGATGTATTTGAATAAAATGTTGATAAATAATGATTAGAATATGTTATAGGATTGAAAAGTAGACTAATTTATATTTTTTTATGTTTAAAAAGATTTATTTTTCTAAAAATATATGTATGTTTTATTAATTTAAAAATGATAGCAGGTACTTTATGTCACGTTAAATTTAAATTTAATTAATATATAATAAGATGATATGGTATATTTAGAAAGAATTTTGTAAAAAAAATATATATTTTTTCTAGAAAAATTATGAGAAATTATTCAATTTTCATTCCCACGTTAAAACGAAAATGGGGCTTAGAAATGAAAACAAACGGGCCGTACAGCAATTTTTGATCCAACAATTGCAGTCCATCTTCATTTTCCGCTAATTGTACGGCAATCACCATAATTCCAGGCCGGCATTTTTTATTCTATGTAATTTTCGCTTTTTGGGTAAGAATTTTCGGGATATATTATTGGAATCCACTTGCCTTTTATATGAAAATTGGAGAAAAGTTTTGAGAGAATGGTTTCAATGTTGGGGTGGCGTTCAATGTTGGGTTAGGATTCGAATTGTGGTTTTAAATTTATTTTGGACTGAAAGTAGTATGAAATCTAAGTCAAAATTTGAGAATTCCTGACTAAAATTATATTCTTTATCCGATGATGTGCTTGTTGATGTCTAAGTATCATTGATGTGAATTTTATTGATCGTTCTTTATATTTTTAGCATGCAGATTATGGGCTTTTCTTGATTGACATATGCTGGAGTTTTGGAATTGATGATCATAGTTCATGCTGATTGACGATGTTTCTCTATATATTTGTACACATTGAAGGTAGCTTCCTTGAATTTGAGAAGCTTGTCGTGTGTTGGAACTAAGATGTGCCTGCTTTTAGCTTTCAGGCGCGCAAAAGCATTGAAAACTGATTTTCCGTGGAGTTCTTGCATCCCATGTTTAGTATTTGGATGTTGTAGAGGCTACATAGTTTTGGATGGAAAGCCATGATTACGGTTACGCCTAAAGAATCAGCCAAAACTGAATATCCGAGGAGCCTTCTATCTATTGTTGCCTTAGTGGGAGGACTTGCCTTATTCGTAATTCTTCCTTCAACTCTACTGGTCTCGCAACCCATTGGCTCTACTCTTCATGGGTATTTCTCTGGTGATAGCTTGAGAAAAACTGACTCAGAGTCCTCCCTCAGCAGTTTAGTTTCCGAGTCATATCAGAATGTTTATCCATTTGAAGACATAGGAAAATCAAATTTAACGTTTTCGAGGGGTAATGAAAATGAAGTTGTTTCCTGAATCTCAGAATGAGAATAAACTGTCAGATTCTGAAACAGTAGAATCCAAGAATTTGAAGGACCAAACTCCACTTGCTAAGGTATTGCAAGAAAATGATTGAAATAGAAGTTCATCTTTGTCTGATACTGCATTTCGGGAAAGTGATCCAGTCTCCTCCACTAATATGTGGACAGAATTAAAGAGTTTGAAGTCTTCTGCTGCTATCACCAATTTGACTCAAGCTAATGTTTTTGATTCAGGTAATATCTCGGTATTCACCTCAAATGTTTAGCCTTCACCCCGTTTTCTATGTTCTTTCTCATGCTTTACTTTTTCTATATGCATTCTTAATTGTTTTCTGTCCCTTTGTGGTTTCAACATACCTTTTTATTTGGAATCATATTTTCACCTGGTTGGGGTACACTTGATTGCTAAGTGGGCATAATTAAGTTTCTGTCTCCTCCTCAAGCACTGATGTTTTTACTTAAATAGAATTAACATGCCCTTCCAACTTCTGCATTGGCCTTAGGATATGGCCGATATGATATTCTCATCACCTTAAAAAAATTTGGTTTCTTGGTAAAGCAAATGAGTACCATGTTCATGGAAAATAATTGAAAATAATTGAATGCTTCAGCACTAACTTGTTTTCATAGTTAGTCTGCAGATTATTTTTCTAAATTTTCTTTTCCAGGTGGCACATTTAACGCTCTGTCTTTCTTCATCTCTTTCTCAGGGTGCTAATTGGTTGTCACCTTTTATGACTTTCAACTCAGCAAAACTATTTTTCCTCCACCTCGGAATCTGTTTGTCTCGTGTTTGGCCTACACATGGACTGAAAAATAACTCTGGTCATGATAGCAGTTGTGCTTACATATCTTTGCTCTGATAGATATGTGAAGTAGATCAATGTGCAATTGAACAAAATATTGGCAGCTGACACTTTCTGCAGATTGTTAATCTAAGTTTGTGCCATGCCCTCAGCTGAAGTAACAAATGATATATTTTCATTGTGTAGATTACTACATATGTCTTGTTTCAAATTCTTACATGGTAAATTTATGTTAGTTATGTTTCAGATTGTGATCTTTACTACGGAAAATGGATTTATGACTCAACTGGACCCTTATATGCAAACAACTCCTGTCCTATAATCACTCAGATGTAGAATGTCAGGGAAATGGAAGGCCTGACAAAGATTATGAGAATTGGAGATGGAAACCTACCCAATGTGACCTCCCTAGGTTTGATGCAAAGAAATTTTTGGAGCTAATGAGAGGAAAAACATTAGCCTTTATTGGTGATTCAGTTGCAAGAAATCAGATTGAGTCATTGCTGTGTATCTTGTGGCAGGTTAGCAGAAAGACCCCTTCTATTTCAAAGTCCGTCTAATTGCACAATAAAGAAAATGCATTTGATGTTGTATGTAATGTGGGGACTAGTTTTGGTCGCAGAAGTATCACCATAAATTTGTGGTCTATTTGCATAAAACAGTATTGTATAACTCAATTCTCTGTGGATTCTTGCTGCATTTTCAGTATCTGTCAGCTTTAATATAAAAAAAGTGCCCAGTCATTCTTGTACTCTCTCAGGTTGAGGTTCCCAAAAACAGAGGTAATTGGAAAATACAACGCTACTATTTCAGATCCACATCAACAATGATTGTTCGTATATGGTCCTCTTGGCTTGTCCACCAAACATCTGAACCATTCGACTTTGCTCCTGCCGGTGTTGTTAAGCTCCACCTTGATGCACCCAATGAGGGCTTCATGGAATATATCACTAGTTTCAACATGATTATTCTATCCTCTGGCCACTGGTTCGCCAAGCAGTCGGTTTACATACTAAACAATGAGATTGTAGGAGGACAACTATGGTGGCCGGACAATTCTAAACAAAAGAAGATCGACAATATTGAAGCTTTTGGAGTATCCGTCGACACAATTCTTACTGGCATGGCCTCGCATCCAAATTACACTGGTCTTACCATTGTCCGTTCCTTTTCACCTGATCATTGTGGGGCCTGGAATACTGGAGGATCATGTACTGGGAAAGGTTAGGCCTGCCTTGGAAGGTGAGTTAGTTGAAAATGGCTTTACCAATATAATGCATGAGAAACAGGTGATGGGGTTTAATCGTGCAGTTAAGAAAAAGGCCAACAAATCGAAAATGAAACTGATGGATATCACAGAAGCCTTTTACGTATTGCCATGATGGGCATCCAGGTCCATATCGAAGCTCAGACCCAAATAAGATCCCCAAAAGAGGTCCGAACGGTAGCCCCCCTACAAGATTGCTTGCACTGGTGCACGCCAGGTCCAGTTGATACATGGAATGAGCTGGTATTTGAAGTTATAAGAAGAGAATTCGAGGATAGATGAGAATAATTTGTCTTGAGAGTTGCTGATTTTGTTGTTAGCCAGGCAGGTTTCATCTTCTTTTGATAGAATAGGCATTTATTTTCCCCTTTATTACTTGATAGGTTTGTTTGCATTGGAAAAGATGTTATACGTTATGGATAAAGATGAATTTTCCTGGGACTGCAACTATTTGTAAATGATAAGCTCATTCTTTTGTTCAAATGTCACAGCCATCTGCATTCACAGTAATCAAACCTCTATGTTGTCTTGTTTTCAGTCCATAAATTTGTGTTGTGCTGGAGGGTAGGAGGCTATCATTGTGATGGGAATATAAGCAAAATGGCATATTTGCCCTTACTAAGTAAGGATTCATGTGTTTATAATTTGGTCGGTCGGACTGTCTGATTGAATGTATTCGCGAGTCGCTGTTAAATGGGAGGATTGTTGATGTTTGATTGGATGCATTCCCGAGTCGCCGTTAAATGGGAGGATTGTTGATGCAACAGACATATTATCCACTGTGCATTTGTCAAACCTCATTATGACAGTAAGTATTTAATGTCCACCATATCTATAAGTGTACAACTTTAAGTTATCTTCACTTTCACTTTCAATTGTTAATCCCATCAATTCAATCGTTAAATTTTTGCTCAGTGATCCCCGACGACTCTAATGTCTTGTTTTGATTTTAAGTATAAGAAGTTGTGGTCCAATTAACTCGTCCACGTCACCTGGTCACTGATTGTCAAATAGATTCGAAGAATTGTTGCCGAACCTCAGGCACATTGTAATAGGTCAATAGGCCCTAAGGATGATTATCCTTGTTTCTCCTCGTTATTCTTCTAACCAGTTTGAACCAATGCCAGGAATATGTCGTGAGGAACAAGTCCAGTTCTGTGTGGCTGGTGTTACGTGATTTTCATGCTTTCTTCTATTTTTTTGCCTTCGGTGTACAATTACAAATATTTGGCTCCTTACCAATTTGTAAGATGAAAAGCAAGCCACCACATAGTAAAAGAACTTTAAAAATTAGTTATGCACTTCTTTTTCTTTCTCTCTCTCTTACTCTCCTTTCCTTTCCTTTCTTTTACATCGAATGAGCTTATAAGATAGTAGTATCTTAATTCAAGAGCTTATAAAGATTTTGTTTTTGAAAGTTTTACTAATATTTTAAGGCATAGTCTAGACTCTATAATATTTTATGAGAATTTTTTAGGATTTTATAAGTTCACTCAAAAACATTCCAACTAAAATTATTTAAAACATTTTATAAGAGTGTCAAATTTTATTTTAAAGTTAGAACCTAAAATATTTGGATAAAATAAGATGATGAATCTAAAACCATGTACATAACAACAATGTTGTAATGGTTAAAAATTTAAAGGATATGTTAAAATTTTAAAAATAAATTAATAAGACCTTTTTTTTTTAAAGTAAAATCCTAACATACTATATTAAGAATTTATAAACTTTCAAATATTTTAAAAGTTACTTAAAGAACTTATAATCATCTCCACTCAAACACTCTCTAAAACCTCTTAATCCTAAATGTAACACCATCCATTTTATCTATTTTTTTTTGTTTATATATATACACACACGTTCATTTACATTTTAAAGTTTGTTAGAGTTTATATGTAAATATCAAACATATCACTCCACAAAATATTTTTCTTAATTCTTTTATTTATGTACACAAATGGCAAAACTTCTTCCTAATAATTTTGGTCACTATAATTTAAGATTGGATTTGGATGGCTAACAAATAGAATTGTACTTGGACCTCCTCAAACTGGTAAAAAGGCAAATGTCACTATAAAGCTGTAAAGCTGCAGAACAAATTGTTGCCATCAACTTTTCAAATAGACATTCTTTTTTATGTTTTGGCTTATATTCATAAAGAATTTGAATAATAAAATAAAAGAAAATTCCACCATCAAGGTTTGCCGTACACCAGCCACACCAGCACTATTTGACTACCCAACCCTTTTAAGAACCATCTGATGCGGGTCCATAAGGGGACAGAAGTACTTCAGATTTGATATTCAATTCATACTTGGAAATTGCAAGTGAAAATAAGCAATTATACATGCAGTAAGGTTATGGTCGTATTACTTATAGGACACAACAACTCAACAACTTAAAAAATGATCTTTTCTAAAAAGTATTGGCATAGTAACATTATAGTTGTATCACTTATAATAATAAAATAACTTGAAACGAATTCATGATTCTTTATAAAAAGTATAGGTGCATTAAAGTAATAGTTGTAGTATGTCTATGTGATTCAACTAACTTGGAGTAGAAGTTATACTCAATGCAGATATTGGAGCACAAAAATATAGATAATATAAAAGACAATAGTATAACAGTATGTATTCTAATATAATGTAGGAGGCCAAGAGTTCGAACCCGAACGAACTCTTAACGTGCATGCGTGTATATAAATAAAAAAAATAGTATGTATTCTAATGATTAATTTACTTTTCATATATAGTAATATAAATAATATAAATCTTTTATAAAACTAAATTAAGGACAAGAGAAATTAAATGTGCACGAAGTTTCCCCTTCTGCAACTGTATCTCCTCCACTTTCCTCTCTACGAGTGTGAATGGAAAGTTTCCTTCTTTTGACATTCATTTTCAAGGAAAGATAATGTCAACACATGAATATAATTTTATTTTTAAAAAAAATTTTAGTGTGGACATTTTAATTAAAATATCCAACAATAGGAATAAAATCCATGAAAAGGCCACCATGTGCTGTTTTGACTTTCAATCTCTTACATAAAAAATTCAATAATACCATTGTTCATTTGATGCACATTACAACACAAGTACACAACTACTCAAGTTGAACATACCATAGCATAAGCAGCACGTCTAGTCCTTGAGATCCCCAAAGATCACGCCTCCACGTAAATCCAAGGCCATTTCAACCTTAACTATATAAACGACCCGATTTCACCATCTTCAAACATACAACCGGAAAATCACCAAACAAAGAAATTCAAAAGAAATGCAATATTACTACTCCGGCCATGGCCACCATCAACCCGTACGGCGAGCTCCACGAAGCCGAACAAGAACATCTCAATGCACGTCGAAAGACACGCAGAAGAATCACAATCATCGGCATATAGTCCATCTTCCCTGTTGCCATTATAGTGGCGGCCGTGGTTGGAGTTTCCGAGAGCAAAGATAACAAATCCGGGGGCGATAAAAACACCGTCTCCTCCTCCATCAAGGCCCTTTGCAACTCCATATTGTATCCCGATTCATGCTACAATAGCCTGACTAATATGGCTAAATCAGGCTATCTTAATCCCCAAGAATTGTACAAGCTTTCAGTTCATGTCGCGATAAATGAACTCTCTAAGGGCTCCAAGAATTTCGTCAATATCAAAAAGTTCAATATCAAAGATCAAAGAACACTTGCAGCCCTGGAAAGCTGCCAAGAATTGCTCAATCTTGCATTAGATCATCTCAACAGTTCACTTTCGATAAGGAACATCAACTTTCTGGATGCATTAGATGACTTGAGAACCTGGCTGAGTTCTGCGGGGACTTATCAGCAGACCTGCGTAGACGAACTGGAAAATAATGCATCGTCGGTTGAATTGAGGAGTTTTATGAATAAGAACTTGACGAATTCGACTGAGTATACCAGCAATAGTTTAGCTACAGTTAGCTCGTTTGAGGAGTCGATCAGTGCATTTGGGGCCATCGGGAGAAGTAGACGTTTGATGGGCTCTGGAGATGGGCCGGAATGGCTGTCGTTTAAGGAAAGGAGGCTGCGGGGACTCCAAGTTCAGGCATAAAGGCTGATGCTGTTGTGGCAAAAGATGGAACAGGGAAATATAAGACATTTGGAGATGCACTTAAGGCTGTTCCTCATAAGAGTGGGAAGAGATTTGTCATACATGTGAAGAAGGGAGTTTATGTGGAGAATGTGAGGGTTGAGAACTCAATGTGGAATGTGATGGTAGTTGGCGATGGGAAGAACGCAACTATTGTTTCAGGAAGTCTCAATGTTGTTGATGGAACTCCCACATTTCAATCTGCAACATTTGGTGAGTTAATTTGCCATTTTGATGAAATGATCTTCAATGCACCATATTAATTCATTGACTCCTATACATTAAAATGATTTATAGGTAGATACAAGAAAATAGATACTTACTAATTGAGATAGTAAATTTAATTGACAGTAGATAATTCCTATCTTCGACATGAACAGAAAGAATAAAAAAAGTACTTTTTATCTTTTTATTTTATAAAGTATACCGTATATCTCAATAAAATATATACAGAATGGGGATATTTATAGAAGATGAAAAGAAGAGATACGATTATGATAAAACTCGTGATGTTAGAATAGTTTTCAAAGGACCTTTCGAACCTATTATGTTAATTATATTTATTTGAGCTTTGTCTATCCTAGAGGTTGTTTGGTTAAACTTTTAAAAAATTACTGATACGGGATGGCCCAATAGGCCCAAATTAACAGTTATCGATCCAAGAGTGTACCTCTAGGCCCATCCTGCTTTTAAGGCTCGGTCAGATTATCTATTCTGATCGAACTCCCACTCACCTTATCGTCCATGCAATAAGTAAGATTGGCGCCACTCGACTAGAGCTCGGATTGAGTGCAGGGGATCGATTGTCTCCAATGAGAGAACTCAAGCGTCGTATCCACCAGTTGCCGTCCACACCTAGAGCTAATTCTGAGGTCGGCTCACTGCCAAACCCTTTCTCTACAACATTAAATGCCCTGACAAGTAGCGTGCCCTCACATTAATGGTGCATATCACTCTAGTACTGCTCCTGACAAAGGACGCGCCACCAATGTACTGTTTTGTCCCTAAAAGAGGAGATGAAACCACATGGAATAGTACAGGAATGTGAGATGACCTAAAGCTCCCTATACAAGGATAAGAGCTTTTTACTCATGATAAGGGTATCTTGGACATATCTTCTACTTGGAGAAAACTATAGATACCTCATTACCAGCCACTTTTAAGGTATGTTATTCTTCACTAAAAGCTTTCACTCTAATGCTCATCTTATCTAATCATTTATTTACTCATTTGAGCGTTGGAGTGCCATTGCCAAGGGCACTTTGGCTAGCCTGACGTTTGCTCATAATTGCAGATCTTAGCCCAAGTGTCTTTGGAGTTGGACTACTCGACCAGATAGGTTGATTTACCCCAAATTCTAGCCCAATCCAATAAAACTCAATTTTCACACTTATAATTTAGCATTGTCTATGGGAAGCATTGAGACTATGATCAAAAAATGATAAACACTAGGTTAGCTGCTTTGGAGAGGGAGGAGAATAAAAGGACTGCATCTTTACCTCCTCGACTTCCTCAAGAGTCAAATGCCCCAGGACCTAGTGTCCCGCCAGAGTAGGTGGTCACTTTGACCGTGCCCTAACTAATGCAACTAATTAGCGAAAAGATCTCTGCTTAACTATTCGTTGCCTTGAATTAACATGCAACCCCACCAACCTCAATAGCTAGCCTCTGCCTCCCGAAAAGAGATTACTTAGAGACAGCCGCGATTGACCAAAATCCAGGTGACCATTAGCTCGACGCAAAGTTAGCCCTAGATGTTTCCCCAAGTAAGAGGTTTGATCACCCCCGTGGGTGGAGATTGCAGATTTTGTTGATCATTGTGCTTGGCCTATTCGAGCCCAACAATGTAATAGGGTTGAGCGATTAAGGCCCTAAGCAAATAGAAATATATACCAGTCAGATCGAGAGAAATGGGAAAAAGTATCCTACCAGGTGCAATAGTTGAATGGGTACCTAGAAGAGATTTTGAGGAGAAACACTAAGAGGAATTTTCACTCAAAAAGACTGCAGAGGTTCTGTCGAGAAGGGAATCCCTATTTATGTAAGAAATAATCGATGAGCGCATTACAGTTGACATGAAGGTCCCTATAGTACTCCCGTGGTATGATGGCTCCTTGAACCCAAATGGGCACTTGATGTAATTTGAGAACATGGTGCAGTTGTATGGGCCCAATAAGTACATACATGCAAAGATGTTGGTCACCACCTTCCAGGGCATCGCACTCGATTGGTTCATTAAGCTTGAGCTAGTGTCAATTTACTTATATGACTAGTTGTGTGATAAATTTTTGTACCTGTTCATGAATCGGAAGAAGGCGAAGCTCCCCCCCACTCACTTACATAATGTCAAATAGAATGGAAGAGAGTCTATGCACAATTTCTTCACTAGGATAATATAAAAGTACTGAAAATTAACAACCTAAGAATTGAGTTTCTGATCGATATGCTTTTCTTGGGCCTCAAACATAAGAAATGTGCCAATGTCTTGGTATGTAAGCGACCCCAGTCGATAGAGGAGCTGCTCGATCTGGCAGAAAGATAAATGACCTAGGAGATAATGAGTAGGCTTAAATTTAGCAATCCTAAGGTCGATAAGAAGAAGAATAAGTAGAAAGATGATCGACAGCAGAGGGCAAGTCATTGATCTCCTATCAAATGCTTCCATGATTATACCTCACTCAATCTCCCTAGAAAGGAGATATTATTCACGATTTAGCACGATAACCTCCTGAAGAAGCCTAGAAAGCCATAAATAAAGAAGCCATGATATCAAAGACTATTTCACTTTGCATGACGAAATCAAGAGGCTAATTTGATAAGGCCAACTTAAGAAATATGTAGTTGAAGGTGCCTAATCAGAAGTGAGCAAGACCGACCAAACTCCCTATAGAGAAAGGTCAATTAACCCGATGAGAGAAGGTAAAGAAAAGAAGCTTGCCCAGGACCCCCACCCACCCATTCAAGGAGTTATTGAAATGATTGTAGGGGTCCCACTAAAGGGGACTCCAAGTCCACCAAGAGGCAGACCTAGAGAAGGCTCGATTCCACCAAGTCCACTTTGATCAAAATGATTTTCTAGCTCCCCACCAACATAGAACCTGCTTCTTTCACTATTTCCAACAAGGGGTTGATCACAAAATTGACTGCACTATGGTGGTATATGTAGAAATTACTAATTTTGAAGTAAGGAAGGTCTTGGTTGACAATGACAATTTAGCCAATTTCATATTCTTGTCAACCTTAAAGAAAATGGATTTGGGATAGTTGAAATTTGAGTCAGTCCGTACACTACTGGTTGGATTTAGAGGGTCAAAATCATACTAGAGGGATCGATTAATTTGTCTACATCATTTAGGGAAACCCCCACAGAAGAATCCTCATGGTTAACTATCTAGTTGTTGATGCTTTCTTTGCCTACAACGTCATTTTAAGATGACCAACTCTAAATGATTTTTGTGCTATTGTGTCAACTTACCACATGAAGGTCAAGTTTCTAACCCCAGCCAACATAGGCAAGCTTGTATGTAATATCAAAGAGGCGTGGCATTGCTATGCCATTTCAATCGAGTCGAGCAAGTAAAAGACCCAACCACAGCTGAAGACCTTAGGGGACGCTCTTATAGCGAAACTCGAGGAGGAATAAGCAAGAAAGAAAAAAAAGTTGGAGGATACTAAAGTTGAGCCTGTTGGGGAGTTCAAAACAATCAAATTGGAACCTGAGAACCCTAATAAGACTATTAGGATCGAAAATGACATGGGCAGCCACATGGAGTATCTTATGGTTGATTTCCTGCACAAAAACATCGACGTATTTGCATGAAAAGCATTTTACCTCCAGGGAATCGACCTTAGTGTCATCGTCCATCACCTCAACATGGACCCTCGTACAAGCCAGTAAAGTAAAAGATGAGGACCTTTAATGAAAAGAGATGCCAAATCATCGAAGAGGAGGTCAACAAGCTCTTAGATGTAGGATATATTATAGAAGTCTAGTACCCCTGTTGACTTTGTAATACAGTTTTAATCCCCAAGAATGAGGAGAAGTGGCATATGTGTAATGATTTTACTAATTTGAATAAAGTTTGTCCTAAAGATCTTTATCCCTTGCCTCGTATAGATTTGCTAGTTGATTCTATAGCTGGATGTGAATTATTGAGTACGATAGATGCTTTCCAAGGCTATTACCAAATATTTATGGCATATGAGGATAGGGATAGGACCTTTTTCATAATCCTTAAGGGGGTTTATGGTTTCTTGGTCATCCCTTTTAGGCTTAAGAACATAGGGACAACTTACCAGAGACTGGTCAATTTTATGTTCAAGAATGAAATCAAAAAGTTTATGGAGGTTTATATCAATGATATGATTGTCAAGATTGAGAAAACTAAAGAGCATCTCATCGACCTCAACCATACGTTTGAGTTATTGCGAGCATTTAGCTTGAAGTTAAAACCTAACAAGTGTACTTTTGGGGTTCATGGAGGTAAGTTCATGGTTTACATGGTTAGTCAAAGGGGCATCGAACCAAATCCATAGAAAATCTAGGCAGTGTTAGATATTGCACCACTCTAAATAGTTAAGAACGTATATTATCTAGTCGAGAGGATCATAGCTTTTGGCAGGTTCATCACTCGCTTAGCCGACAAGAGCTTACCTTTCTTCAATATATTCAGAAATGAGAAGAAATTGGATTTCCAATAGACTGAACAGTATGATTAGGCTCTAGTCAAACTGAAGTAATATTTATCTTCATTGCCTATGCTCACTAAACCAGAGTTAGGAGAAATTCTTCACATGTATTTGGCTATCTTCAAGGCCTCGATCAGTTTAGTTCTAGTCTTGATCAGGGATAAAATCATTGACCAATCTATTATTGTAGCAAGGCATTACAAAGCTTAGAGCACAACTACCTTGAGATCAAAAAGTTTGCTCTCGCTTTGGTCATCATAGCTTGAAAACTGCGACCATACGTCTAGTCCCATGCTATGATAGTGTTGACAAACTAACCATTGAAATAGGTGCTTTCAAAACCAAACACGTCAGAAAGATTAACCGAGTAGGGCATTGAGTTGGGAGAATTTGATTTCACTTTTCAACCCTGAATGGCCATAAAAGCATAGGTTTTAGCTGATTTCATCCCCAAGTGGGTTGACCTCCTTGATCAAGATGGTGACACCCATTCTGTGTGGACTTTACACGTTGATGGGTCAGCAACCAATTCGGGAGGAGTGATAGGTGTTTCACTCCATTCCTTATTAGCGAAGGAATACAACTTTGCAATCAAGCTTGACTACTCGATCACTAACAATGAGGTTGAATATGAAGCCCTCATTGCAGGATTAAGGATGGTAGCAAATTGTAGAGTCGAGCACTTTGCAGTAATTATAGATTTCAGGTTGGTCACAAAATAGGTCAAGGGAAACTTCAACACTAAGGACTCAACCATGAGCCAGTTCTTGGTTAAAGTAAAAAAACTACAACAGTTATTCAAAAAATTCACCTTCAACCAGGTACGTCGGACGAAGATTGAGTGTGTCAACGTCATGTCTAAATTTGCCCGCTTGACAAGAGGGACAAGAGATGGAACAACAACATTTTATGTCATAAACAAACCATCTATAGGCACTCTCTACTAGAATTTTGTGGGGAACGTCGAAGAATCCATTTCTTCTTGGTAAGATGTAATAAAAGCTCTACTTGAGTCAGGGCACAGTTCCTAAGATAAAAATGAGGCACGCAAACTTAGAGGTCAAGTAGCCTTAAGATACTTGGATTTAGACCAAACCCATGAGATCTTACAAGACATCTACACAAGCATTTGTGGGAATCATTCTGGAGGATGATCTCTGGCTCATAAGATTATCAAATACGGATATTTCTAGCTAAAGCTGTTGAAGAATGCTGTTGAATTTGCTAAAAGGTGCCCATCCTGCCAAGTTTATTCAAACATACCACATCAGCCCACTGCGTCGATGGTAAATGTCTAGCTCATCTGTCCATTTGACTAATGGGGGATCGACATAGTGAGGTCCTTGCGAAATACATCAGGCCAAGAAAATTTATTATTATTGCAATCGAGTACTTCACCAAATAAGTCGAGGTGAAAGCAGTTTCAAAAATAATCGATGCAGCCATCAAGAGATTCATTTAGAAATATTATTTGCCATTTCGGTCTCCCTAATGTCCTTATCTCAGATAACGTCACCCAATTTTAGAGCAAAAGCATGAGAAATTGGAGTGAAGCTCTAGGGATCCGCAAACACTTTACCTCGGTTGGGAGCTCTCAGTCTAAAGGCCCGATAGAAATAATGAACAGAATAGTTCTCAACCATCTCAAAGCCCGATTAGAAGGGACCAAATTAAGTTGGGCAGACAACCTCCCTAGAGGGTTATGGGCATACAGAACCACTTCTCGTATAACTACAGGTCATTTCCCTTATAGCTCAGTTTATGGTTCTAAAGTAGTTATCCCATCTGAATTGATACAACACATAGTTTGGTTGATCCATTTTAATCCGATCAGGAACACATCTGAAAGGAAACTCGACATGGAAACTATCAACGAGCTACAACAAGAAGTTTACAACACCATGTAGCAACACCATGTAGCAATACGGATCAAAGATGATGGAACACTACGACGAAGGGGCCCGACTACGCAGTTTTAAGGTCAGGGACTTTGTTCTCAAGAAAGTAGAGGTGTCTATGAACGTTGGCAAGCTCGACCTAAAATGGGACGGTCCTATACTGTCGTTAAGGTATCAAAGCACAACGTATATTGACTAACAGACATCAATGATGATGAGCTCCCACGACCTTAGAATACCATAAACTTGAATAAATTTTATGTATGAAAAGCTTTGTAACTACTATTATATTATCTGATATAAATGAAGTTGTTAGCAATCTTGCCAATATTCACTTGCAATACTACAATGCAATACTACAACAACCCTCTTCCCCAATAATTCAAAAACATGAGTCAAACACTTATAATCGACCTTATAGTCAACCAAAACTATAGCTTCAAGC
>JACGDI010005823.1:1551387-1571726 GCA_014898725.1 Jacaranda copaia
ATATATATTTTATTTCAAATAATACATTATTTATTAATATTAAATTTATAAAAAAATATAAATTTCAAAATAAATAATCAATTAAATTAATTAAACTCATAGTTTAATTATTACAAATATATATATATATATATATGTACACACACATCATCATCCAACTATAAATATACATACATATAATATATAAAAAAATTATTTTCACTCTACAAAGGACAAACCCAATAAAAAAGCAATTAATTTGATATCTGTAAAGTTTGTTTCTCCTCAAAATATAAAGAAATAAACAATATATTTTCAAATTATTTTTCATATTTCTTCAAAAAAAAAAATATTTGCATATTTTCCAAAATTTCTCCCAAAAACTCATTCATCCAAATTTTTTTCCACAATGTACAAAATGTAAAAGAATATAGCATAAACAGACATACCAAAACTTTTGAGAATTAATTTTTAATTAATCCCCAAAATATAACAAAAAAATTTATTATATTCTCCAACACAAATTTCACATTCTTTAATTTAACTTTCAATATTTATTCTCATAAAACACATATTAAAATCATAAAAAAAACATTACCAAACATTGCATAAGCCTTTTATCAACTTTATATGCTACTGTGTATGTCGCCTTTTTCAGGCACATGACATTGGGAAAAAAAGTATACTACAACTTAGTACTAACATTATTTCTGCAATCTTAAAATTAATCATATCGGGTGTTTAGTTAATTTATGCATGGTTGTCGAAAAGAACAATAGAAAATCTAAAAAGCTTCTCATATATATGTATTTTATCTTTAGCCGTCTTCGGCAAAGGATTCATCGCCCGGGACATGAGATTCCGCAACACCGCCGGTCCATCCAAGCACCAAGCCGTCGCCCTACTGTCCACCGCCGATCTCTCCATCTTCTACTGCTGCACCATCGACGCATTCCAAGACACCCTCTACACACAATCCAACCGCCAATTTTACCGCGAATGCGACATATACGGAAGGATCGACTTCATCTTCGGGAACTCCGCCGTCGTTTTCCAAAACTGCAACCTCCTACCCAAGAAGCCCCTGTCGGGCCAGCAAAACACCATCACAGCCCAAGGCAAATTCGACCCGAACCAAAGCACCGGAATCTCGATCCAAAACTGCACAATTTCGCCCGCTGCAAGTCTCACCGGAGTCAGCACATTCCTGGGCCGGCCATGGGAGAATTACTCCACGACAGTTTTTTTTCACAATGTGATGGATGGTTTTATCGACCCGAGGGGGTGGCCGCCGTGGGTCGGCCCGTCGGCACCGAGTACCATTTTCTATGCAGAGTTTCAGAACTGTGGGCCTGGTGCTACGACCAAGAATCGGGTCAATTGGAGCTGGTTGAAGCTCAATCTTACTCCGGGTCAAGTTAATAAGTTTACGGTTGGGCCGTTTATTAAGGGGGATAAATGGATTCCGGCGACGGGTGTTGCGTATATGTCGGGGCTTTGAGCTGAGGTTTTTATTTCATCATATTTGCTTAGGTTGATTGATTTTGTATCTTCTTTGTTCCCCCACAAAAAAATAAAATAAAAAAATCTCTGTCATCTTTATTTGTGTATGATCTTTCGTTCTTTTCTCCTCATTCATTATTTGTAATTGTATTGATGACTTGTATTTTTCTTTCCTTTTTTTGATAATTTATTGATGAGTTGCATTGGAATGGCATTCGATAATATACAAAATGAGTTTTTGGATGCTTATCTTGACATTTAGTGGGTGTTTGTTTATGTTTTCAAATTTCACTTTCATTTTCTACATTTTTAAAATTTAAAAAATTAGTTAGAGTAATTAATGAAAAATGTATTTTTATTTGAATAGATTGTTGGGAAAGTAATGATTATATTGGTTTTAATAAATTGTAGATAGAAAGAGATAACAATATTAAAGAAGAGAGAGAAAATATATAGATTACTGGAAGAAGATATATAAGTTATTGGAAGAACATATAGGAGAAGATATTGTGATTATTGAAAAATGTGTTTTGAAATAAAAATGAGTTGAAATATTGATAAAAATAATAATAAATTATTATAAATTCATTTTCATATAGTGAAAATAATAAAAAATATTTTTAAAACATAAACAAACTGCCCTTAGTATCCATTTGGTTTTGTTTTTAAACACCGTTTTCATTTTCTATTGAAAATGAAAATAGAAAATTATTAACTTCTCTCATATTTTCACAAATATTTTTATTTTTAAAATATTCTCCAAAATATACTATTACACACACTCTCTTTTCATTTTCACTTTTCATTACTTTTCATTTTCTTCTATTCACATTTATACGATTTTTAATACGAAAACACTACATTTTTCAAATATAATTCATTTTCGACCTTACGTAATTATTACATTTTAAACAAAATTTTCAAATAATATTTTATTTTCCAATTCAAATGTATAACTAACTTTTCACTAAAAAATAAAAATATCTCTAAAAAATAAATCCAAACGAGCCCTTAAGAATTAAGATCCCGCGTGAAAAATATTTATTTTTATTTTTAAACCCACATGCAAGGGTGCTACCTGTTTTCTGGCTGCGCCCTTTGCTTGAAATTTATAAAAAAATTATGGTCGAATGACTTGACATTTATAGTTGTTGTAACTCAAAAAAATAAATAATAATAATTAGGAGCGACCTATAAAGTAATTTGATAAAATAATACAAGATTTATGAATTAATAAATCAATTAATTGTTAAAATATTATATTTTGAATGTTTATTTATCTACGTTGATATGTTTGTTGAATGTTTAATTAATTATCTATAAATATATGAGACTTAACATGTAACTAAACAAATTACTTAATAATAGATCACCCTATAAACTTGATATATGAGAAGTAGAATGTAATTAAATTACCCATAATTAATGGAGAAAAAATATTCAAATTCTCCACCATTCTAAGGTGAAATTATGCCAAATGCTCTCACTCATTTCCCTTATGGCCCGTTTGGATTTATTTTCATTTTCATTTCCAATTTTCAGTATTTTTAAATTGGTGAAAATTAGTAATGTGATGTGAAAATAAAAATGTATTTGGATAAAATATTTGAAAATATAATGATTATGTTAGAAATATAATGATTATATTGGTTTTAATAGGTTGTAAGTAGAGAGAGATAGAAATAATGGAATAGAGAGAGAAGATATATAGGTTATTACGAAAAGATATATAGGTTATTAAAGAATGTATTTTGAAAATGAAAATGAAAATAATATTGAGTGAAAATGTGTAAAAAAATGATGGTTTTCATTTATGAGATATAGAATTTGTGAAAATGAGATTTGAAAATGAATCCAAACGGGGCTTAGAAAATGACATAGATAGAAGATGATCCACAATAAAGTCCTAATCCTCATATTTTACATATATTTTTATCAAAATATAAGTAATTAATAATCATATGAAATATAAATTTTATTTATTTAACTATGTCAGCTCATATTTCATTGTACATTTCATCCAATATCCTGTTTAAAATTCCCTTCAGCCCTGCCCACATCACCCAAGTTAGAAACCCTTCTCATTTCCTCGTGCTTTAACGGTCGAGTTTTTCAAAAACTCCTCCCCCTATTTTCTCTCTATCTTTTCCTCGCAATTCCACATTTTGCGATTCTCATTCTCTTCTCGAATTCAAGCTGGCAAACCAAACCATTCTGCTTCAAGCAAGGATTATTACTGTGTTTGAATATCAATTTTCAGGTATGGCCCCCCATCCACGTCTGATTTCTATGGATTTGCTGTTTTTAACCCTCTTCTTTCGTTTGAAAAGATTTGAGAGAGACTCAAAAGTTGTATAGATAAAAATTACGGAGTATTTGGAGACATGAGTTTTCGAAAGGGAAAAGATAAGATACCAAAGAAAGGAAGAGAAATTGACCAATTCTTGTTAATTTGCCAGTTTCAAGTAAATCAATTACGAATCTTATGATTTTTAGGCTCTGTTTTTTTTCCCCTCAAACTTATACAAAACATTTGAGATTGTGGTTGTACAATTAATTTTTATATGAAGATTTGTGTTATACTGGGGTTTGGTAGGTCAGCTGATTTTGCAACATTATTATTGCGTTTAGTAGCCGATTTACTAAAGGTTCTGTTAATAATTCAAGAATGAGAAATTTTTTCTGTTACATTGTTTTTCACCAATCTGCATGTTACATTTCTTTGCTCATCAATTGATACGAGAAAGTACCTTTTTTTCCCTGTACTCTCTTCATTTGTGTTTAAGTTTAATATTGAAAGGCATAATTGTTATTGATCATTAAAGACATTTATACAGATATGAAAAGTCACATTATTTGACTTGAAAAATTAGTATTATTGAAAATGTTGAACTGTCTGTATAGCTCACTACTTATGGAAGAGTGGTGTTTTTTCTGCAGCTAAACTTTTTCCGTTTATTTTTGTTTTCCGTTAGTTGGGGTAGAAGCTTTTTGGACTTGTAAAGGTTGGTGGTCACATGGTAGTGTATTAATTGTGTTTGTGATCTTATTAGAGTATGTTCTATGGGCAGGTATAGTTACCTTAAAATGTTGCCTGGCCAAAGAAATCTGCTTTCTCGAATGGAAACAACATGTGGATCTCTTCTATATGAGTTGCAGGTTTTCTTATATACTTTCAATTATGACTTGCTTACAATTGTCTCTTCAGGCCCCCGTTTTCTTGCATTCACCATTTGAAATACATAATTTTGATATTCTTACGTCCTGCAATTGTTCAATGGCAATGTTTCTTTACGTGACTACCACTCCCATAGATAGGGGGTGCAAATCACTTGAGCTCAATCGAGTTTATAAAATTTGATCTCTAGTTTGAACTTGACGAGTTTGTTAGATAAGGTTCCAATTAGGCCTTGGGCTCATTTACAAAATAATAATAATTAATTTAAATTATTTTTTAATCATTATATAATAGTATTACTCCTATCATTTTTATTAGTTGTCATCATTATTACTATATGTTATCGATTAAATTATCATATAATTTTAATATTAATATTTTTATTGTTTTATACAATTATTGTTATTAGTAAAATAAACTTGAAGTCATTTCAGCTCAATAAATATTATTTCTAAATTATTATTATTATAAAATTTGTTGATATATCACCTTTGCTGTTAATGGAAACAATAATGTCATCAACTTTCATTATTGTTAATAATATAATAAATTAAAATATAATATGATAAAATTAAACCTCTAAGTTTTCTAACAATTGTATGTGAGATTGAGCTCGAGTTCGAGTTGAAATGACTTGGTTGATGAGTTTTTGAATAATAGTATTTAAACTCGAGTCTGCTTGTTAAAATAGCTTGACTCAAGCCTTACTTGAGTTGGCTTGGCTCATCTTACATCCCTAAACCTAATTAATTTAAATCCTGTTGTGTTTTGTATATCATCAGATAATATGGGATGAGGTTGGGGAATCTGATGCTGAAAGGGACAGAATGTTGCTTGAACTTGAACAAGAATGTTTAGAAGTCTATAGAAGAAAAGTAGATCAGGCAAACAGGTGTAGAGCGCAGCTGAGACAGGCAATTTCTGAGGCTGAAGCAGAGCTTGCTGCCATCTGCTCTGCAATGGGAGAGCAACCATTGCACATCAGGCAGGTCAGGCTTGGATCTGTTTGATCAACATCTTCATTGAGTTGGTTCTTATATCGTTCCTTTCATCATAGAATGTGCCAATGCATTAACTTCGATTCATATACCATTTTAATCAGTTGCAACTGTTGATTAGTGTCAAATCCATCTAAAACTCTTACTGGTATATCTTGACATGGAAACATATCAACATAAACTATTTACTGAAATGTAAACTGTAAAGATTCATAGATGAAATATGCTCTGATAAAGATTAGCTACAAAAGAAGCATGTATAAAAATTAAAAAAAGAAGTGGTCATTTGGGATATCCATTTTACTGATACCAATGGTCTTTCTTGGTGCAGTCTGATCAAAATTATGAAAGCTTGAAGGCTGAACTCAGAGACATCCTTCCACAGCTAGAGGAGATGAGAAAGAGAAAAATTGATAGGAAGAATCAATTTATTGAAGTCCTAGAAGAAATACAGAAAACTAAGAATGAAATCTATAATTTAGATGGGTTTGCTTCAAATAACCCCGCAATTGATGATGCTGATTTGTCTATGAGGAAGCTTGAAGAATTGCATGTCGAGTTGCAGGCACTCCAAAAGGAAAAGGTTACATTATTCCCCCTTTTGCATTATCATTTTATTTTGAATAATTTATCTATTATTCTCCCCTCATATATTTCCCTGAATGATCTTTGCATGCAGAGTAAACGTCTGAAGCTGGTGATGGACCACCTGAACTATTTATTCTCACTGTGCATAGTTCTTGGTTTGGATTTCAAGAAAATTGTCAGTGAAATTCACCTGAGTTTAGGGGAACCCGAAGGTTCAAAAAGGATTAGTAATGGTACTATAACGCAGTTGGGCACTGCTGTTGAAAAAATAAGAGAGCTTAAAATACAGCGGATGCAGCAGGTATGTAATTCTAGATTATGCTTTTGTTGCTTTTGAGTTATTATTTTGTTTCTGTTCGACACCATTTGATGACCTTTCATGTTGGCAGTTACAAGATCTTGCAACTTCATTGTTGGAGCTTTGGAACTTGATGGACACACCAATTGAAGAACAACAGATATTTCACAAAGTTACTTGTAATTTAGCAGCTTCAGAAGATGAGATGACAGAGCCTGGCATGCTTTCTCTTGAATGTATTAATTATGTGAGTCAAAAGTCTCGGTTTGAGCGATATATATTATATTTTATTCCATTGCGTTCCACCTTGCTTGATTTTGTGGGTGGAAGATAGAAATGTGTAGAGTTGGTGCTGAAGCAAATGCCTATTATTATATCTTCTAGGTCAAGGCAGAAGTTTCTCGATTGGAAGAGTTGAAAGCAAGCAAAATGAAGGAACTTGTTCTGAAAAAGAAGGCAGAGCTGGAAGATGTTTGTAGGAAGACACATCTTATTCTACATACAGATAGCAAAATGGAAAAGGCTATAGATGCAATTGAATCTGGTATTTATCTGTGTACAACATAATTATCAATTTCTTTCCTTTAACTTCAATTCTATATTCTCATATTCTATTCTTTTGATTGATAAAAGGAGCTGTTGATCCCGGTTATGTGCTAGAACAAATTGAGCTTCAAATAGCTGGAGTTAAAGAGGCATCTCTCAGCAGGAAAGAAATCCTTGAAAAGGTTGAGAAGTGGATTGCTGCGTGCGAAGAGGAGAGCTGGCTTGAGCAGTATAATAGGGTTTGCTTCTTACAGTTGCTTTCAGGAGACTTGTTTACAAACATTCCATTACTCAAAGTAAATCTTCTTTTCCTGTAGGATGATAATCGCTATAATGCTGGGAGAGGTGCTCATATTGCACTAAAACGTGCTGAAAAAGCTCGTGCATTGGTCAGTAAACTTCCAGGTATGAATGATTGGCAACTCATGTTAATTCTTGCATAAGTCTCAATAGGTAAAAGGAAATGAGACACAAATATTTGATTCTGATAATGGCTTTTTTGTTATATTATTGTGATGGAACAGCAATGGTGGAAGCATTGACTTCAAAAACCATAGCTTGGGAAAATGAGAAAGGAATTGAATTTGCTTTTGATGGTGTAAGTGCACTGTACTTGCATTTAAAATGTAATTTACACCATCTCTTTTCTTTCTCAAGATAAATTAAGTTATTGTTTTTTTGTTATTTTATTTGCTATGTCTAGGTTCGCCTCCTTTCTATGCTCGAAGGATATAGGGTTCAACAGCAAGAAAAAGAACTAGAGCAAAGAAGGCAGAGGGTACGTACTCCTTCTATCTTTGATTTCATGCTATTTCAATTTTGGAAGTATAACTCTCTCTCAACCTCTTTCTTTGTGTTTGTGGGTGTGTTTTATTTAACTTCAGGACCAGAAGAAACTTCAGGGACAGTTACTAGCTGAGCAGGAAGCTCTTTATGGTTCAAAGCCAAGTCCCGTCAAGAGCCACACTGTGAAGAAGGGACGTAGATTGTCGTGTAGTGGTGCAAGCAATAAAAGACTTTCTCTTGGCCCACCTATGCTACAGACCCCTAAGCAGGATATGCATCCTTCTGCAAAAGCAACTCCTAATGCACGGAATGCCAAGAAAAATGAGCATATTAATGCATTTGCAGCTCCGTCATCTGGTAAACTTTTTCTCCCGCTTTCTGTATGTGATTGGCGTTTTCTCTTTGCCTATTTCTTTTTATTTAATTTGGTTTCGTCTCTAAGGGTGGCTTTTTTTCCCCTCTTCGTTATTGAATCGATAGGATTTCTCTTGCTAAGACCCTATATTAATTATTGAAACCTCAGATTCGTACTTGGAACCACAATGATTCAATACAAAATCATTGCATTTTTCTTATTTTATTTACATGTCTTGATTTCCAGGTAGGAGAGGCTTGGACATGGCTGGTCATCATGTGAAACGGCATTCCAATGCTCGTGAACAACTAGAGTTGCCCACAAATCGAAAGCCGTTCTCTCCCATTTCTACAAAGTCCAATGCTGCAAATAATTTGAAAGGTCTGAACAAAAAACATAATGAGATGTTGCGCAAGACCTGTACGATTAACAACACTCCTTTCACTACTCCTACCAAAAAGGTCATTCCTGGCGGTGATGAAGAGAACAGAACGCCCCAAACAGTGTCTGTTCCAATGCAGACTGGCATAACGCCAGCTTCGATCCAGAAAGCGATAACGCCAGCTCCCATTCAGAAGGCGATAACGCCAGCTCCTATGCCAGTTGAAGAGGAGATTGAGTACTCTTTTGAGGAGAGGCGAGCCAGATTTGTGCTGCCTAGGTCGCATCTATTGACTGTGATACAAGTTTGGGAGTAAATATTGATCTTGGCATCTTCTGTTCAACTGCAGTGTTCCTTCGGTCTTAATTTTATGTCTTGGATTTTCAGATGACAAGCCAATTCTATTCTTTGTGTACATAGTCTGCAAATAACTGAACCTGGATGTTGAAATTGCTGAACCCCTCACTACACTGTCTAATGTGAGTTTCCTCTTGATGTTGGTCCTCCAACTTGTGGTAGAGGTCAGTGGAAATGATTTGCATAACTTGTTTAGTTTGATCAATGTACTTTGGTTTGTGACCTGGTCTAATTTGTGAATCAGTGTCCTTGCCCTCTTTTCAATCAAGAATGCCAAAAACTATCTTGGTAACTTTTCTTTACTGTATTCATGGATTAGTCATATAGCGGTAAATTCATTTTTGAACTTTGTATATGTTGTCCATCACGTTATGGAAGTTGGTCTGGCCCAAAGTTATTGCCATAACAACAATAAGAGGATGTAGAAGGCAAAATTTGTTACTCATGTCATTATTTTAAATGCAAATAGAATGACGCAAAAAGTAAAATCATAACTAAATTGAAGTCGTAACAAAGCAATCACAACATCATGGAAACATGGGCCCAATAATCTTTTACATAGTTTTTCATTAATAATTTTAATTACTGTTGCATAAATTGTTTGCTTAATGGTTCTTAAACCATCAATGATCAGTATATATATATATATATATATATAGAATTTAGGGTAAATGGCATTTCACCTTCCCTCAAGTTTAGTCGTTTTAGCGCATTACTCTCTAGAGATAATTTAAAGCAATTTCACTCTCTCAACTTAGGCTCATTGGAACACTTTGCCCTCCAAATAGAATTTTAGGTGAATTATGTTGTCGAAAAAAAAGGCTATTCTCATCATTTATATATTTTTTCACCTTTTTTCATCAGAACAAAAGAGAAAACCCAGCTACCCTTCTAAAGAATTACTGTAAAGAAACTTCATCTAGTATCGTATTAAAGCTTGAGAACTAGTCCCCTAATGCATAATGAATGACACTATAATATACTTGTTTTCTTGTGAAAAAGAAAAGAATATCATGCAGCAAGCCTGAAGATCGAAAGTAATTTTGTTTGTGTTTGGCAACAATAGTATGAAGAAGTGGAGCATGTCTCTAATTTATTCTAAGTTATTCGATATTGAAGTTTGTAGTGTACGCCCTTCAATGTCGTTGGCTTCTTCATCTCAATAATCAATATCTAATAATATGAAAATTGAATACCAAAAGATCATATAACAGATACTGAAAAGAGTTTTTCAACGAATCAACCAAATCAAATTTTCTACAAATAATTTTTATATTGACGAATATTCTCAAATCCTCTGCCTTCCAAGAGTGCATATTTTGAGATCCGTCCAAATTTCTTAGTACGTTGAATCCTACTTTCCATGCATTGGTACACTTTCTGCACAATCTCTAATTGTTTGTGAGACACACTCATAAAAGCTGCATTCTAGAATCCAGGTATTCTTACCCCATTTATAGCCCAACTATCAACGCCATTCAAACCACATGAATGAAAATTCTTCTGACTGAAATGCATGTACTTTAAATTCATGTGGCTTCATTTCAATCAACAACGAAATTCCTAAATGGTAAGAGAAGGCAGATGAGCTAATGTAAGGTAAGACTTGCATCATTCTTTATGGGCGTCGCTATGGCGTCAGTTGCGGGCATTATTTTCTACATAAATATTAGCAAGGAACCAAAGCTTAGAGCCACAGTCGCTGGCGTCGTTCTGAATAGCTGTTCTTTTTATGTGCCTTTATGAGTAAGATTGGTAAGGCTCGATATTGCTTGTCTGTTTGAATTATACTTAAGTTTAGTTCCTTGATCTGTTTTCTTTCCTAAACATGTGCTTTGCTATTTGCGTCTATCGAATGCCGTCTTCTTTTTTAGGTCTTTACAAGGTTTGGAAAGCAGAATTTATTGTTTTGTGCTTGTCGTAGTCATGTGACTAGATGCAATTTCTTCATCCGGCCTCATGAAAATTTCCTAAATTCATTCTTAGTTTGTCTTAAAATCTATCTTTTAAGCTTTGGATAATACACAAAACCAACTAATATTGTAGAGTTCGAATTCCTATTATATAGGAAAAAAGAAAGAAGAAGAAGAAGAAGAAGAAGAAGGTAAGAAAAGATAAGACCCCCTACAACCTATTGTTATGGGAAGATGGATTCCTTTTATTCTTTTGAGTTGAAAAATGTTGAAATAAGAAGAGTAGTTGGATTTCTTTTTTGTTTTGATGGAAAAGGTGGGAAAATATGAAAATGACAAGAATAATATTTCCTCTGACCACATAATTCGCTTGAAATTCTACTTGAGGGGCAAAGTGTTCTGATTAGCCTAATTTGATTGGGTGAAATTGCTTTAAGTTCTTTTTGGGGATAATGTGTCAAAATGAGTAAATTTGAAGGAGTAAAATGCCATTTACCCTAGAATTTAATTATAATTGTTTAAAAAATATTATCTAAATTATATATATATATATATTCTATATTTTAAATACTTTATCATACTAAAAGGTGGGGGCCAAATAACTCACCTTCTTTTGGACTAAATGATTTTTGGCTTGTTTGGTTGCAAATTGAAATATTTTATCAAAATATTTTGGTAAAATAATTTTTGGGAAATATAATGATTATCTATTTGTATTTTGGGTGGTAGTAAAAAATATTTTGGAGAAAATTATTTGTTTGATTATATTTTGAGAAATGATAAAATGTTACATTAATAATTTTTGTATTGAGTAGATTGGGTGGAATGATATTTAAAATTATATATATATTTTTATATATAGATTGAATGATTAGTAGAATATGTATATATTTGAAATGTGAAAGGGACAATTTATGATAAGTAGCATAGCATTGGAGAATGTATTGAGGTGTGAATAGAAAGAATATTTTGAAAAATGAATTTTGTACTTTAAAAGTAAAATTGAGGAATATATATTATTTATTTATTTAAATTT
This sequence comes from Jacaranda copaia, assembly GCA_014898725.1. Classification (NCBI taxonomy): domain Eukaryota; kingdom Viridiplantae; phylum Streptophyta; class Magnoliopsida; order Lamiales; family Bignoniaceae; genus Jacaranda; species Jacaranda copaia. Next base: position 1,563,307 of record JACGDI010005823.1, read on the forward strand.
TAAAAGTTGGAAATTGTATTGAAAATTTTCAATCAAACAAGTCCTTTGCTTCAAATTTTGGTCTTTTTATTTAGCAGACAGGACAAAGATTGCTTTTAATAAAAGCCCTTGTTGGTCTACATACGAAGGTGTCCACAGTGGCACAGACAGTAAATCTTCCCTGAATTCAAGGGCATCTCTTTCCAATTAATGGTCAACTTTTTTTAACTTAAAACGACAGAGAACAGGTCAGGGGTTGAAAAAATTGGAATGGCTCCAATGTTAACTTTACAGCTTTAAATAATTAAACTGCCATTTTAAAATTAAAAGAAATTATTTTTTTTCCCTGTATTTCCCTAAAAATTCCAAATTTATTTAACTTACTATGTTTTAAAATCCCATTTTATTAAATTTTCAAGACGGACCTGAAACCATTTTCTTAACCATAATTAATACTTTGCATTTTGTAATTAAAATAATGCTTCCTACCTAATTTATTTTTCAAATAGTTAATTAATTCCCTTATTTTTTTAATTTCTTAATTTTCTTCAACTTTATTTCCTTCCTCTGCTTTTTTCTTGCAAAAACCCTAATTTTACTACTTCCGAAAAAAAAAAAAAAAACCAACTGAGATCTTGAATTTTCTATTTCATCTGGATAGCTCTGTACTTGCTCTGCTGTGACAGAGATTGAATTTTCCGTTTCATAAGTGGAGAAAGTATAGCAAAATAGATTCTTGTAGCAGAGCGCTGTTGTATTCAGATGATCTTAGAATATTCATGCCTGAATCTTGCATTATAAGATTTGCAAAACTTTCTGTAGTGGGTTTTATGCGAGCTTTTCTGGGTTGTATGTTGCCTTAATCTTAGACATTTCATTGTCACTAAAATTTCTTGCTGAAAAAGATGGGTTTTTTTTCCGCAGTTCCTCTGAGCTGAAAAAGATTTGAGATTTACCAATTTAGCAAGGTTGGGTTTAAGATTTTGCAGTCTTTTTGAGGGTTTAAGGATTTTATAGGTATCTTTTTGACTAGTATATGAATGGAGGAAAAAGAAGGGTTGAGTGGCTCTGGGGTCACAGTAAAAGGTGATGAAGCTCCTCAGAGCTACAGAGTGGAGCCAAGGTTTGAAAATCCTGACCCATATGGTGGATCAACCGCCGCGCCCACATCAGCAGCTCCGGTGAAATCGGCAGCGCCGGTGCCCGAGCCGGCGGAGGGAAAGAAGAAGAGGGGAAGGCCAAGAAAGTACGGAGGAGATGGTTCTGTTGAGGCATTGTCACCTATGCCAATATCAGCTTCAATTCCACTTACAGGTGATTATTCAGCTTGGAAGCATAGTGCAGGCAGACCAGATAACTCTTCCAAGAAAAAACATAAATTGGATTTCGAAAATCCAGGTATCATCTGGTATTTTATATGCTGATCTTAAGTTTGAATTTTTTGAATAGTGGGTGCTGTTATATTGAGATCATGTTATTTGGATAAGGTAAAATGATTGCTGTTGTTACTATCTCGTCTGAGATTATTTTATTGTGTTATGTTTGTGGTTGGTTACAAGTGTCTAGAAACTAGATCCACTGATCTTGCTTTTTATTTCATCGGTGTTCTCCTGACTTTCTGTGGTCGACTTTAAATAACATGTAAGTGTCCATTTTGGAACTGGGACCGAATTGGGACCCTTTGTCAGGAGGCCAGCCCTTCGAGGTGTTAATTTTGATAGTTTGATGCTCTGAGTAAACAGAATGAAAATATGCTGAAAATCAACCTTGTTTGTTGTTTGAGCTGATGTGACAGGACAAAAGAACTGTCTCTACTCAATAATTGCAGTTTGCATAAATGACAAGTTGATGATAGAGAACTAGAATGAATAAATGACAACAAAACGATGATGTAACATGTGTGGATCTGGACCAGCGCATAGGCGGACTTTGTGCAGTTTCAGTAGAGATGTGATTAATAGTGGGAGGGAAGAAGTCTAATCATAAGGCATATTCCAACATCAATCTTTGCCTCTGTTTGTCTTACTACCATCTGGGCTGATTTAGGGTGCGATATGGGTGATACTTGATAGAATGACACAGAAGGCATACTGTTTTTTCAGCAGACAAGCCTCTAGACCTCATGAATTTTGCTAGTAATTGTCATAAACGTCAAACTCGAATATCTATCTTCTGATATCCTTCTGCCACTTCACTAATTGTATTGAGGATGATGCATGTACACTCAATTCTTGAACGTATGTATCTCCTCTTCTGTCACTGTCATGACAAGAATTTGTTGATTTTCCCTTTATTTATATTAACAAATATTACCAATTTATTCAACTGACATGCAAAATCACTTGCATTTGGGTTAACTTTTGTGTGATTGCTGAAATTAAAGAGTCCTCAAGTTATTGACCCTGGTTGTCTAGTTGAAATCTATAGCAACAGTTATCACCTACAGTTATTGTGGTGATCTATGATGGTTGATCACTAGAATTTCACATCTTGTTCACTGTAATCTTTATTATTTTGTTAATTTGCTCTAGCAAATGCCTTAATGTTTTGTGTATTGCAGGGGGGACGATGGCATTCTCAGTAGGTGAAAGTTTTACACCCCATGTGATTACTGTTAATACTGGCGAGGTACTTCTAATTATAAGTAGTTTTGTTAATCTTATTGTTTGAATCTTTTACGAAATATCCATTTGCTTAATATTTTCTTTGATTTCTGTTCCCCTGGATAAATCTATTCTTATCTAAGGTGTGAAGTACTGTAAATCTATTAATTTGGCACCACCCAGTCAGGTGAATCAAAGTTGTAAAATTGGACTAAAAACAGGAATTAGCAAAAAGAGAGGGGGGATATATATATATATATATAATATTAGGAAAGAGCCAAATTGTGCCTTGATGATTGTAGGTTTTTCCCTTCTTTTGCTCGAGGAAAAGAAAAAATCCAAAAGAACCATCAAAATGGTGAATAATACATGGATGCATGAACCATAGTTAAGTAAAATTCTTCGTTGTTGATATTTTACATACTTGTCTTCACATAAGTTACCTTCAGTTTTTGGGGGTTTGGATATTCTGAAATTGGCCGTGGAATATCATTGAGAGGGAATCTTTTTCTGAGGCCATAACTTTTTTTTCCAAACATCTGTGTTGTACAATAGAAAAAGAAGCTAAATTTGTGGCCCTACACAAGATTCTAGGAGTGGTCAAATATCCCATTTCAGCTCAATGTTGGAGCTCAACAGTTCCCTCTGTTAAAAAACTTTGCTTGAAATATGCTAGTGGTGGATCTTAGTGCAGGTAAGAGTCACCTATAATGTCCATATATGTTAGGCAGTTTGCATTAAGTAAAAGTTTCAATTTAATTGAAGTAATTCTCATTACACGCAATACAATTGTGCCCTTAAACAAGATACGAAGAGTTCCAAATCCCACATCCTCATCTGTTTTTGCACCTGGAATAGTGACTGTATAAAAAAGGAAAAGAAAAAGAAAATTCAAAATTTACAACATGCTTTCATAGTTCTGGAAACTAGATGTGATATTGTTCATAATTTTTATTGTCTATTTTTTGAAGCAGCTATGCCACACGTCTAGACAGATAGCAATATGCGCAGCTATGCTCTTTTGGAAAGTGCTTTATTCTTGTGGCAGATCTTAATTTTACTAATTTTTACTTCATTATTTTTCGACAGGATGTTTCAATGAAGATAATATCTTTTTCTCAACGAGGAACTAGAGCCATTTGCATACTGGCCGCAAATGGTGCTATCTCAAATGTTACCCTGCGACAACCTAATTCTTCTGGTGGTACTTTGACCTACGAGGTAGGAACCATTTGTCTTGACACGGAAATAACATAGCATTTTCCTATGTGGCCGACTTACCCTTTGCCGAAATGGGTTTTCCTATACGTAAATTTTTCTTCTAATAAAACTATCGTCAAGTGTACACTCTGTGAAGTTTGAGAATTGTAAATCATTTTGCCATAATCTTCTACATGAAATAGTACTTTGTTTTGAACATAACAACGTGCTTTCTACAGGGGCGTTTTGAAATACTTTCTCTCACTGGATCATTTATGCCAAGTGATAACGGATTAGCGAAAAGCAGATCCGGGGGGATGAGCGTCTCTTTGGCTGGCCCTGATGGCCGTGTACTGGGTGGAGGACTAGCCGGCATGCTAGTAGCAGCCGGACCTGTTCAGGTTAGATATATGATCTTGCAATCAAAATAAAATTTAATCATTAGGTAATTGGCAAGTGATAAGCTCAGCAGAATTTTCCGTTTTCTTTTTCTTTTTTTTGAATTTTTAAATGCAACAGGTTGTGATAGGAAGCTTTCTTCCTGGACATCAGCAGGAGCAAAAGCCTAAGAAACCGAAATATGAGCACACAATAACATTCGGCCACATATCTCCCAATCCCGATTCTGAAGAACGATATGAAGCTCCCTACACTGGACTAAAGCCGAATCTTACAACTTCTGTTTCCTTCCATGGAGACAACTTGGGTTCTGCAAACTCTGAACACGGTACTAAAATCGTGAACCCTGAAACTAATGTCTCATTGGCCCGCGAAGGCACTAGAGAACAAAGCCACGGAATAACCTGCTGACTATTGTCTTATGTCTATCGTGTTTGTATCTTAGCTGTTTTTTACTAGGGTTTAAGGGTTTTAGGCTCACTTCTTTCTGACCCCATCAATTGGCTGTTCAACCCGGACTTAATCGTGGCGTAGGTGCTGAGTTAGGATAGGATTTCCTTCTTGTCCTTATGAAATCTGTGTCTTGTAGTACTATAATGTATGAAACTAGAATTATTATTTATAGACTCAAAATTTTCTGAAACTTCAATCTGGTGGCCCTCTTTCTGTTAACACTTGTGTGCATTGTTTAGCGCTTGAATGGACTAACAAGTGCCATTAAATTTGATTACAGACTAAGCAAGACCTGAAAATTAACCATCCATGAGCAGATCAGGTGGAATATTCTTCTAACCAAGGTCGAATCTCTGTCGGGTAGGAAAACTCGAATAGGATTTTAGACTACAAATAGGTTAAGGTCGTTGTAGGATGCCTAAAGAAAATTCCACGTCTAAGTATTGAACAAGGGAGTGAATAAGAAACTAAAAATGAGGGGTGCATATAGGATGCTATGATGATTATGATTTGTGTATTTGAAATATAGAGTAACATATCTATTTTTGGTGTTTCACACACTTTCTTTCATAAAAAGTATCTTGTGATTAGGTTTGAAACAAATCGTAGATATTTGGACAAAATTCTAAATAGAAAAGACGTGGATCCTCTTAATAAACCACATGGAGATCTTTGAGTTTGTTATACTTGCATATATAAATAGTGTCATACAATTGGGTATGAATCAAATTTATGGATACCACAAATAGAGAAGATGTAGATCAGAGATATCCTAAATTAAGACGTGGGTCCTCTGCTTCATTTGGGCATGCTCAGAGGGTATTTTGGTAATCATAGAGGCTAAAGCCATATGATTTACCAAAAGGTCCAACACTATTGAAAATACTATCATGATATCAGATTTTACATAAAAGTCTTCATCTCTTTGCTTTCCTGAAATCCTGTACTGCAAGTTGATCGTAGAGTCAAGTGCCCATGATTTTTTTAGATGCATGCAAGAAAAGTTACCAAAGATTCATCTGAATATGACCTTTTGCCTTGTCTTTCTGCTACTTTATTCTCACCCAATATGATACTAAACCAAATTGGGCTGAAAAAAGAATAAAGAAAAAACGGGGAGGGGGAAATCGCGATATCCATGAAAAAAACATCTCATTTTCATACATAGATACATTAAATTATTGGATTTTCCAAACTAGGTAGTCTTTAATTTCTCTGGCAAAAACGAGACTCTTGTCTTCTACCATACATTCTGAAAGGAAAAAAAAAAGGTACTAAATGTACAGTAAACAGTTATAGTTTAAACTGCATGACCCTCAAAAGTTCACTTTTTCAGCTCTCCAGCCCTTGTTAATTTTCTCAATAAATTCTTCAACTCTTCTCCTCAACTCATCATCATCATGATCATCATTTTCCTCTTCTTTTTCATCAGGGCTCTTATCCTCATTCTCAACCATGGATATGCTCACAGATGATAATTCCCCTGCCTCAACCAATGCACCCATCTTCTTCCCACACAAAGAAACTGAAGTGCTTTTCTTGAGATTTCCATCATTCAGAATGGTGGGGCCCGCTCTAGGCTTCCGTGGATTAAGCTGGGGAACAAGAAGAATGGCTATGATCAGATTACAGAAACAGAAAATCATAAGGGAATCGGACACAGCCAAGCCGATCAACTCAAATGTGGAATCCAACATTTTTCTTTTCCTTTTTTCCCCCTTGACAATGAGGTGAAAATGGGAATGGAGGAGATTATGTAGAGATTTGAGTGATGTTTGTCAGTTGAAAGGGGTTTGAGGTGAAAGGACTTATAAAGGCTTTGCTTTGAAGGAAGAAAGAGGGAGAGAGGTGTTGAGGAAGCTACCTTTTTTAGGTGTGAAAGCTCTCCTAACTTATGTTGCGATTATTGATTTTGTTCAATTGATTAATCAAAGTCTTTGCAATAACCCAAGATGCCCACATGGCCATTGGGTCATTTTATTTAGTTTTCTAATGTTGACTTTAGGCACTCATTTCTATTTAAAAGCAGTGAGTGGATATTTAGTTTGGACTAAATTTAATAAAAATAAAATTAATGGTAGATAGATAAATTTGCATTTGTCGTATAATTAGCTAATTCATGTCATAATGGGGTTGCTAAATCAAGGACGAACTATAATTTAATAATTAATTCCCACAATCGTTGATCTCTTGTCAATTGATTATGGATAATTTATCAAAATTTAAAGTGAATTTTGTAAAAGTTTCTAATTTTGCAAATTGAGTCAGTTACAATTTTCATTTATTAGCTGGCTTTAATTTGAAATGCACATCCTGGGGAAGATTAAATTCATCCATTAGTAATAAAAATTGCGTCGGTAGAAATATAAACAGTACTGTAAACTTACTCAATCCCAATTAATTGGATCTCGTTCGGCCAATGAAGCTTAGTTTAAATGGCAAAGTGAAGCTCCAAGTTTTCCTATTCGAATTCCACCGAAATGTGTTTGTTAATTCATCCTTGTTATGGTTATTGATAATGAGTATTTAATGATGTAATTATATACAATAGATTTACTCAAGAAAATGGATCTTGTGCAAATAATCAAGTCAAAGTTTTTAAATTTTTGTAATGTATAATAGTTTTTTTTTTTTTTACTTTTAATGTGTAATAGTTAAATCCCACGAAAAATACAAAGTATTAACATTAAAAATAAAATTTGATTTTAATTTTTTAAGTATTTGATATGCAAATGACTTTTAAAGAAAAAAAATATGTAAGTGGACAAATAAAACTTTAATTAATCTCTCTCTTGATCTATATCATTAATTCTAGAACTTGCAAGATTAGTTCGTGTCATAATTTCACTTCTTTATGAAGTATATAGCGGTAGATTAGAGATGCTGAAAATTAACCACCTAACCCCACTAAGAGGGGAAAAGGCATCGAACTTAGTCAAAAATTTATTCCAACAAAAAGTTACGAAGTCACCATAAGACATGATTTCGGGAATTTTTTTTTTTAATTTTATGATATATATCTATTCATAAAATATCAATATCATTTAATATGTTTTTTAATGATGTATTTAAAATGCCCTCATTTTTTTATTTTAAACATCATGCATTAATTACTATTACACCCACTCATTCTATACTTCACTATTAACATTTTACATATTTATTTATTTTTATATAAATATCTAAATAAGTATATCGAGATTATTAAAAAATTTAAATATTATATTAAAAATAAATAAATGATTTTATTTATTTATACTATAAAAATTTTAAGGTACTCGTAAAATGTATTCTAAACCAAAAGTTATAATAATTATATATATGTGTATTTAATTTGGACGGATTGAATTGACCCTATTGAATCATCGTCAAATAAAGAAAAGACAAATACTACGGGAACCTCTAAATTTGTCCAAGTTAACATGAAAAAGGACAAGTTGACTTAGTATGGACAAAATTAAGAAAAAGACCTAGGATGGACGAGGCATCTTCCCCCCAACTCATACAAATTATTTTGTCTTGATAATTATAAAATTAGGGAAGAAACGAATAATGTATTAATATTTTTTTTTCATTTTTTTAAAGTACGTAATTTGAGTCATAAGTATTGTTTAAAGAGTTGAGTTTATCATTATAATTTTAGCAATATATCGATTACATTAAAATTTTTTGATCATACAAGTTTTCAATTTATAAACTAATATTGCAAGTGAATTTGAATACATAGTCTCCCTATAAAAAATTATGTAACAGACTGATTGAGTTGTCGCTCTAATAATCAAACAA
>JACGDI010005823.1:1583953-1602091 GCA_014898725.1 Jacaranda copaia
AGTAAGTATGCAGTGAATAGTATAATTGCATTACCTTGAGCGTAGTGGTGTTTGCAGAATTTATAGTCTGATGAGGATGTGATTTTACTCCAGTACCCTTATCAGGTGTACTTGATTTTTTCCCACGACAAGGGGTTTGGAGTCATTTTTTGCCCAGATCTCGGGGCTGTGCCAAGTGGCGCAATCTCCTATTTTTCTGGATGGTCATATCAGTAGGAGCGTGCTCCTGCCAAAGTTGTTGGCAAGGTTGTCAAAGTTGTTGGAAGCGGTTACATCCGTTGGCAGCAGTCACATCCGCTACCACGTATAATCATTGCTGAAAGGTTCAACTTGTCCGACTTGCAACCAGAGGTCGATTCATGTCAACTAGACTTGGATGATAAGACTTTGGAAGCGGCCCTCAGATCGATACGGGTCGACCACGGGGCTTACCATATGAGGTCAATACTAGTCAACCAGGCTGACTTGCCTCTGGGCTTCATGGGCTGTCTCCTCTAAATCTGGGCCTATTGAGTCTACTGGATTATACTGTATCACGTTGGGCCTCGTGGGTTGTCTTATTTGTAGTTGAGCCTATTGGGCCTGCTGGGCTATCTCATATCAGTAGTCAATAACTTCCTTTTTCGCTTTTTTAATTTTATAGCATAATAAATAATGCTATTATCTAAATAAAGTGGATATATATATATATATATATTCACACATATTTAATGAATTTTCAGCATATAGCTATTTTATTTGCAGAGTGCGATAAAAAATAGATATATATACACATATAAGTACGTATGTGTGTGTCTCTATGTGTATGTATGCATGCTAACCCGTGTGTATTTACGGTGAGGTGACGTTAATTTTAACATGTCTTTTTCATGTCATTGAAATTATTATTTATTTATTTTAATATAATTAAAATTTTATTTATTTAATAAAATTATATTAAATAAAATGTGATATCAAATATTCAACAATATTTAATTATAAAGTAGATTATTGTGCTCCATAATTTATTATAGTCAAATTATTGAGTGATGTATTCCTAACAGACTGTGTGAGTGTAACCCAAATTAAATTCCCCTAATAGCCCAACTGAATCAGTTCCCTTGGCAAAGGCCCAAATTAAAACAACTCTTCCTAATCGGTCACAATTTATTTTTGTAACATAAGTCTGCGGCGTGTTTGCACGAGCCTTTGTTTTATATTTGAATTTTGAATTTTAATTTCAAAAAATATTAAAAATTATTTTTAATTTTAAATGACGTATTTAATACTTTGAATAATTTGTTTTATCCTTCTCTTTTCTTTTCTCTTTGTCGTCTTCTTCTTCTTCATCATCCTTTTTTTTTCACCTTTTGGTCATTAAAATTGAAAATCCAAATGCAACCTGAAGATACACGAATCAATAAACAAACTATTATGAATTATTTGTTATATGCTGAAAGGTCAAATGATGCGTTTAATAGTGGGCATCAGAATGTTTAATATGCATAATTAAGGTGATGTGTCATGGTTGAATTAAGTTCTACTTTAATCAAAATCTCCTTTCCTTCTACCCGACCCGAGTTGTTGCTGGCTACTTCAGAAAACTCCGATTTACGTGTATTTGATTCACACGAGCTAATAATCGTCGGCGTTTCATACTCTTCTGCTTCTCTCTACCGTAAGGGGGGAGGGGACAATGTGGCGGCGGAAGAAGATGCCCTCTGGCCTCTACTTCTTTTCTCGTTTTAATAGGCCAGAAAATACAAGTTCCCATTCTTGCTTTATTCTGTTATTCAATCATTTTAAATTAATCTTTTGTACTTCACGTGATTATCAGCAGAAGATAACCCAATTAAACAGAAAGTGTTAAAAGTTAAGGGCGAAACCACTGCTCTCTCTATATGGATCATAACAGCAATGCTAGGTTTGTTGCAAATATAAAAGCAAAACATAAGAAGGAAACCACAGAGCAGTATCCCACATGGGAAACTAATGCGGTTTTAGGACCAAGCAGGAAGTGCAACGGGATCGGCCTTACTTGAACAGGATCTCTTCTATAGGTTTGTACCTCTATATCCTTGAGCATAAACTCTAAGGAGACAGAAATTAAGTTTGGTGAATGTGTCTTGGCTAGGAGACACGAAACTAAGTTTGCTGGATCGGAGGAGCGTGATTATGGCCTCTTGGGGACGGTCTTGCAACTTAAGGGTGTTGTAAATGGAATCAGATATGTCATTTTTAAATTTATATTCATTTAATTTTTTGAATATATGGATATGAATATAAATTTGAGGGATATTATCCATATCCAATGAATATTAAAAAATAATATTCGAATTATTTAGAATTATTTATATTTTATTAAATTTAGATTTATTCGTATTCAATTATAATTATTTAGATTTATTCTAAAACTTATCCGTATTCGAATTATTTTTTATATTCATATTCGACGATAATTATTTAAATATCTATTTATAAATATCAAAATACGTGAATTTATGAATCTATAACAAATATATATTTTAATTAATAGAAATCATTTCATATATTTTAATTAATAGAAGGAACTATATGGTTTTATTAAAAAGAGAGCAATCAAATAAATAACATAATTTTTAATTAATAATTGACTTTATAATTGATTATTAGTACTTATTAATAATAATGACATTTAAGTATATTAATTATAAAGTCAATCAATAATAATTATATTGATTAACTTTATTCTTTAATTTTTTTCTTTATATTACAATAATTTTTTAAATTTATTCTCTTTTTTTTCAATTCTTCAATTATAATTTATATATACATATATGGATTATCAAATTTTTATTAAAAATATAAATAATAAATAAATATATATTCAGAACGGATATTAAACAAATTGGATACATATTTACCATATCCATATTTATTTATAATTGGATATCTACTAATAAAATATGAATAGTATTCACTTTAAATGAATTTAGATAAATTTTGTATAAATAAATACGAATACAAACGATAAATAAATTTTCGAATATCTATTTATATTTTCTACTTGCAGCAATCTGACAGGACTGACTTAATCTTTTTTTGTGTTGATTTCTTTTTCATTGCTTGGTTTTGAGAGGGCTGAGGCCAAAACTTCATTCTACTATTTAGGGCTCTCAGAACACCAAAATATTATGAGAGCAACTCTTTTGTCTCGGGACATTTGTGCTAAAAAAAAATGTGATGGGTATTTGGAAATTTGGATAAATGAGTCCCATTTATTAAAAGAGAAATAGTGAAAATATGTGTTCTTCAGCAAAAAGCCTTGATATTTAAATTGGAGATATAATTTGTTTGTTAGAGAGAATGTATACTGATAAATAAGTATGATTTGGAACTTGGTTTAGTTTTGTATTTCTACCTTCTAATCCAAATCTATTTTTATTTGAATGCTAAAAGATCAACTCTTTTCTTATTTGGAGCTATCAACCATTATGTAGGTTTTTACTAGATTAATCGACAAAGTAGGATATTTGTCGTGGTCTAAATACCAGAATTTATCTCGATCGCTCAATCCAACAATAATTATAATACAGTATAAATTTTGGTTGGTCCCATCTTGTCTTATTATAACTCAATAGAGTATTTCGACTCATTTGAACTTGTTACAACTTGCAATGTAGGATGTACGGATACGAACACAATATGATACGGATACGTGGACACAATATAATTCGGACATGTGGACACATTAAATTTTAAAATTTTAAAACATGATACAGCTATTAAATATATACAATTATATATATACGTATTCATTATTTATATTAATTTATGTAATATACAAAAATATATCAAATGAAAGTGAAAAAAATCAACACTAACTATTAAATAAATATATTTTAAATTCAAATAAAAGACAAATTCCTCTAAATAGGACTAAGTAATAGAATTTATGCAAATTATATAATGAAAATTTTCGATACAAAAAATGTAATAGTAGTTACAATACGATAAGTGATGGTGTAAAAATTGTAACTAACAACATATGTGGAGAGATATTTGTTGAGATAGCCATGAGCGTTCTTTGCAGAGGTGCCTCTCCAAATGAAGTGGACAAGCTTATGGACCCTTCAGGGATGATCTCTGACCCTCCCAAATTCGACCAACAGGGTGTGCACAGGCTTAAATTTCAGCTTCCCCATGTTCATTCTCTTCAAGGTCGATAGGAAAGTAATGTTTGCAGAGATGTTGTTGTCGACCAGTACCTTCATGACCTCAAAGTTGGCTATTTTAACAGATACCACCAAGGGGTAATCTAGCTTGTTATCGTCCCTTGATTCTCGATGTGGGAGAGGTCGACGTCAAAGAAATAGATTGGTTCCATGCTAGTTAAGAGCTGGAAGACTGCTTCAATCGAGGTAGATTAGGTTGATTCCAACCTCATTTGGTTTTGCCTTTTTGTTGCTTTGGAGTCCCTTCAGGTCAGGCCTCCAATAATGGCATCAATGACTCCCCCGATGGGTGGCCAAGGATCATGGGTAGGCTTCTTTCCTTTATCTTCTTTCTTCAGGCTAACTGACCTTTCTCTACAGGGAAGTCTAGTCAATTTGGCCCATCTCTTGTAGGGCTCTCTCTCATCATGAAGATTGAAGTAGTCCTCTGTGTCATGGCCCTTTTGCTTGTGGAAGTGATAGTATATCTTGGATCTCTTCACAACTTTAGTCTCGATCAATTTACTAGGTTGTTTGAGGAGGTTGTCATGCTAAATGGCGATAGCACCTTCTTTCTGGCAGTGCTAATTGAAGTGTAATTGTGAAAATGCTTGTTCGGGGATCTATGACCATCTTTATGTTGTCGGTCATTTTTCTCTTTAACCTTATTCTTGTCGATGTCCAAATTGCCATACTTGAGCTTGTTCATATCTTATTTGGTCATGTACCTTTCCATGATGTCGAGTACCATCTTCATTGTCCTTGGTTACTCTTGGACCAATGCATTAGCATTCTTCGTGTTGGAGACCTAAAAAAGCACATCAATCATAAACTCAATTGTAAGGCTATCAATCTTCAAACCTTCTATGTTGAATCTAATGAAAAAGTTGCGAAAGGACTCTACCTTATTCTGTTTAACAGTGTGTAAGTGGGTGTATGGGATCTTTACCTTTCTTTGACAAGAACATGGCACACAGTTGGTCATATGAATAGATCGACACTGGCTCCAATTTGACAAATCAGTTGAGCATAATTCCTTAGAAAGTGGTGACCAGCATCTTTGTGTCGATGAATTCATTATGCCTGTGAAGCTGCATCATCTACTTGAACTACAGAAGGTGCTTGTTCAAGTCCAATAAGCTATCATACCTGGGCAGACCTATAGGAACCTTGGCATTAACAGCAATACGCTCATTGATTATCTCTTGCACAAATGGCAACTCCCGCTCGTGATGAAGCTCAGGAGCGTTATTATAATGAGGGTTCTTCCTCAAAATCTCTTCTAGGCATTTGTTTAATTGTTGTACTTTGTGGGATATTTCCTCCTATTCTTCTCAGTCAACCTGGGACAAATTCCTATTTTTCTAAGGTCTCGACCACTCAACCTTATCATGCTGTGAAGTTCGAAAAAATCGGGCGAGGTAATCAATTGAATCGACAACTTCTTCTTAAAGGTTGGGTCAAGGTTTTCCCTTGGGAATTGCCCTGTGCTATCCTCTCATCGAGTAGGCGGACATCTAGCTTCTAGTCTACCCCTATCATCTCTTGGTAGCCTTTCTTCTCATTGTGAAGGTTGGGGAGTGGCATTAGCAGCTGGACCAGGTTGATTGTTATGCCTGTTGAGGGCAGCTAAAAGTTTTGTCAAAATTTGAGCTGAGATATGCTCGCTTATCAACTGCATGAGCTGGGGCATGTCAAAATAACTACTTGTTCTAGCTGAAAGCTAGGTCCAGCCATATCTAGTTCTTGTTAGGGTTGAGGGGGAGAGGTTGGGGATCTTTTGCTCTCTTCCCTTTCGAACATAACTCACCCAGTATTAACCATTCTTTCTTGGCTATGGACTCAAGTCTCCTATAGACAACATCAAATGATGAGGGTGTAGATTGTTATGGATAAATTAGGTTGATGTTCCATTTGTTCAACCAGGGGCGAGGTCAAGATAAATATTTGTTGAGATAATTGGGTCGAGTCCTACAACCAATAACACATGTCAAGCTAGCTGAGATGTCCTCAGTTGAGGCACTCTGATGCTCAAGTCAGTAGATAGTTGACTAGAAGATAGAGCAGCAGAGTGAGAGCTTTTAGCGATAATGAGCATACTTTGCTAAAGGTTGACAATTGAGGATTTATAGCTTTCTTGGTGAGGTTGATATGTCCATAATGGCCTTATCATGCAAAAAGGGCATTTGTCCTTGCTTGAGGACTTTTAAGTCTTCTCCAACATGTATACTATTTCAGGTGTTGCCATCTCCAGCTCCTTAAGACAAGGTGGTACATTGGAGGCGTGTACTATCCAGACACAGTAGAAAAGGTAGTATTAGTAATGACATGCGCTATTAATGTGGAGGCATGTTGCCTATCAGAGCATTCAATGCAGCAGAGAAGTGGTCACATCTATTCAACCTCTAAGGTCGAGGAGAGTATTCCCTAGTAAGTCACTTGTTCACATTTAGTCGATATAGTGGAAACCTGTAGGTTTCAAGCATCTCCTGGATTGAGCACTGAATAAGTATCCTCGATCAGATAGACCATGCTTCGATGAACTAGGCGAAATGTTGATATTTGTGCAAGATGAAAAGGCTCAGTGGGGTTGAATTTAGTCAATGATCTGGTTGATTGTCAGTGAGCTAGGCTCGATGGTTACTTAGGTTGTCCAACATCATATCTTTGGTATGATTGAGTATTATTGGGTTGGGTCCTTTGGGCTATCTTATGTCAATATGTTAGGTGAAAAAAAAATTATTTTGCTACTGATGATATTATAAAGCGGTAATAATTTTTGTTTTGTTGTTGTATGATTTAATAGTGACAAGAACTAATGATTTAAATTGTTATTATTGATAATTAATAGCATATGTATAATTGCAATATAATTGTCTCTATGACTTTTGAAAATATTTATGTTTATCATTAAAGATATGCCATTAATTGTTAATAGTGATAACTTAAATATAAATTTTGACACTATTAAATTTGTAACAATTATTATTGTGATAAAAAAAATTATTACTTATGTGTTACAATTAGTGTTGCGTTTTTAATTATTACTGACTATTTTGTTATAATTTTTATTTTTCTTATGGTTTCTCTAATCATCCAAATTAGTTTATTAAAATATTATGATCACTATGAGGTTTTTTTCTATCTTTATTTGTCATTTAAAAAAAATTATTTTATAATTATTTATTAGCCTTTAAATTTTATAAAATTCAAAAAGAAAGAAAGCCCCGCCATATCTAGCCAAGTTTGACATGCCCTTTAACCATGTCCAACATCATGTTGGGATCATGTCTATATCCATCACGTGTTTGGCACTATATAAAGTAATTTTATAGAGTGTCCATGCATTATAGCTTGCAACTCAATACAATAACTCAGGATCCTAGCATCAAACGATATTGAGGAAAACACTAAAAAAATGTTTTTATGGCCACTTTACATAAGATGTTTTCTATAATTTACACATGATTAAGAGGATGTCTTGATGAGTTTATAATTATATTAGAACATTTTTATCAGATATTTGAAAGTTAATAAAATGTTATAAAAAATTTGATAAAATTATTAGTAAAAGATCTTATAATTTTTCAGAATAAGATGTTGCAGTTTTATTGGCTCTTTTTTGAAAAAGTAAGGAATTTCTATCTTTCTTTTAAAATCAACTCTTCTAATTAAATAAAAATAATCATGTTACTATTACTAATATTTTATAAGTTCTAAAATCTCATTTTATTTAAATACTTTTGGAACTTATTGATAAATAAAATTTAGCATTTTATAAGCTCTAACAATATTTTACAAATTTTATGAGATTATAGGATATTTTCATTAGGTTTAGCCAAAGACCCTATAAATTATATAACTTAATTACACTTTATTAAATATCCATAAGGTTCCCAACATAATTACTTAATTATCATAATCTTCACTAGGCTGCCAATGGATTGGATTTTAATTCAAATTCGATTCGAATTTTAAGGCTATGTTCTTCTATATTTTTTCAAAAGAATTTTCAACCTCTAGAAAAAATTTAAGAGTGAAGGTGCATTCTCTAAATTTTCTCTCAAAACACTCAAATTTTATTCCCAAAAAATCCTACATCCTAAAAACCATACATACCCCCTTATTTTCTCACTCTAGTTCTCACATCACTCATTCATTTATCAATCTCTCATTTCACTCATCCATATGTATATATATATATATACATATATGAAAATATTAAAATTTTACTAATTAAAAATTTTTAAAACTTATGTTTACAAATTTAATTAAATTAATTATTAAAAAATGAATTAAATTTAATTAAATATTATTTATATTATTACTAAATAGTTTATTTATTGAATAACATATTAAATTAATTAAATTTACTTATTAATTAAATAATATATTAGTTATATTTAATAATTAATGTATTAATGAAATATTACAGTTGTCCATTTAATAAATAACTCAAGATGTTTTAATTTGATATAATAAATAAATTAATCCTCTTCAAAAAATATTCTTCATTAAATATTGATCTTCACATTTATTTAAAATTATAATAAAAAATTTGATTATAGGGTGATATTTATTTAATGATCTATTAAGTTTAATAAATTAATATTGATATGCTTAAAGTAATTATTGAGAGAATTAATTAAATTTATGTAAAATTATTTAATTATTACTAAGTAAGTATTTAATAAATAATGTATTAATTAAATAATAAGTTAAAGTAATTAAATAACTTATTAAACTACTTTATTTAAATAACTTGTTATTTATACATTAATTATGTTTCATAGTTTATGTATAATTAAATATTACTATATTTATTTAATAAATAATTTAAGATAATGTAATTTCATATAATATAATATTATTTATTTTTTTAATTTGATGAATCATTATTGAGTCTTATATGTATAAATTATTAAAAAGTTATTTTATTTAAATAAATAACTAAGTTTTATTTATACATAAATCATAAGTGATAAATAGTTAAATAATTATATTTTAATTAATAAATAATAATTAATTTATAATTAACATATAGTAATTAAATTTTTTATGAATCGATATTAACAATTATGATATAAGCTAATTTTTATAATTAAGATATAATGATTTTATGAATAATTAATATATATTTTATTTCAAATGATACATTATTTGCTAATGTTAAATTTATAAAAATAAAAATTTCAAAATAATTAACTAATTAAATTAATTAAACTCATATTTTAATCATTACAAACACACACCAAATAATACAGCATTTTCACTCTATAAACTCAATAAAAAAGTAATTGATTTGATATTTACAGTAAAGTTTATTTATCCTAAAACATAAAGAAATAAATAATTTATTCTCAAATTATTTTTCATATTTTTTCAAAACAAAAAGAAACACTTGGCATATTCTCCAAAATTTCTCCCAAAAATCCATTCCTCCAATTTTTTTTCTATAAAATGGCCAAAATGTAAAAGAACAAGCCCTAAGATTTTTATCTGATTAATTAGATTTGATTATAAAGATTCATAATTTAAAATAAGTTGATCGAATATGAAATTAAGTAATCCGATTTGCCAAAGTTCCGAATCCAAATTTTAATATTTTTTATTAAATTAATACTCTTATATATAATATTAATGAATATTTTAAAATAAAATCTATAAATTATATTGACCTAATATCTATATTGATGTCTATATTATACTATTAATATTGAGTCTTTAATCTAAAAAATAAGAGAAATATTGATAAAATGTCAAATATAATAACATATAATAGTTCATTTATGCATTAATATAATGTGAAATATGAATTTAATATTTATATATTTAACTTTTGAATTAATATATACTAAAAAATTATTAAAAATTCAAATATGACATGTTTATTTTATAAATATAATATTTTTATAAAATTCCAAAAAAAAAAATTGTATCGAATTTTTTAATAGGGTTTCGGATATCCATCAAATTTGAATATCATACTAACTAACAAAGATCTTATAAAATTTTGAATCGAATTTAAATATAAATTTTGATAATTAAATTCAAATTCAAACACGACAAATTCGATTTAAATACAATAAGTTGACAGCCTTATTCTTCACAATGAAAAAAGAAAGAAAATCCAGCTCTTTAACTCATTTAAACATATCAGCCACCTCAATCGACAATTGGGCTAAATTCTACATCATCAACACTTAGAGGACCACATGAGATCTTTGCAATTTGTGGCAATTTTTTATGAAATCACGGAAGCGACCCTGCCCTTTACCATATTTCTACTCAAAGTCCTATTCTGTCTTTCCCCAAGCAACTGAAGCATTATCAGACTACTTTTAATAATAATAATAATAATAATAATAATAATAATAATAATAATAATAAATATAAAGAGAGGGCGCAGGCACAGAAGTTGAAAATCAGGAGGAAAAAAAAAAAAAAAGAAGGAACGAAAAAGAAACGAAAAACCAGTGAGAAATGGGGAAAGATCTGAGCGACGACCAGATATCATCGATGAGGGAAGCTTTCACTTTGTTCGACACGGACGGCGACGGAAAGATCGCCCCGTCGGAGCTCGGTATCCTGATGCGTTCCCTCGGCGGAAATCCCACGCAAGCCCAGCTTAAGTCGATAATTGCCGAGGAGAAGCTAAATTCCCCGTTCGATTTCCAGAGGTTCCTCGACCTCATGTCGAAGCACTTGAAGCCCGAGCCATTCGATCGCCAGCTCCGCGACGCGTTCAAGGTGCTCGACAAGGACGGTACCGGCTACGTCGTCGTGTCGGACCTCAGGCACATCCTCACCAACATTGGCGAGAAATTGGAGCCTGCAGAGTTTGATGAGTGGATCCGCGAAGTCGATGTTGGATCCGATGGCAAGATCCGGTACGAAGATTTCATCGCTCGCATGGTCGCCAAATGAGCAGGTGATATTTGAGGAATTTGAGACTATAAATTGTGAATATGTCCATTTTTTTTCTACTTTAAATTATATTTGTGCGGATTCGTTATACTGGTGTCCTCCGGTTTTTTCTTTGTTTGCTGTTCGGGTGATTGTTGAATTTTAATCACGTTATCACGAGTCTAGGATCTATTGTTGGAAACTGAAAAAAAAGAAGGAAAAGTGAAGTCAATGAAAACTAGTTTTTGTTGCATTTTACACATCAGCAAATGAGGCGTTGGCTGCAGCCTATATTTGGCATTACATTTGGGCAGTCATGTGTTTTCCATAAATTGGCAATGCATATTTTTCATGATTTTGAAAGCACTCTATCAAGTTCTGAAGCTTCTGGCTTCCAGTTTACAAGCTCATTTGAATTTAAAGACTTTATTTCGTAGGGTTTAGCTGTGTACATCATTTGA
Source organism: Jacaranda copaia (assembly GCA_014898725.1). Classification (NCBI taxonomy): domain Eukaryota; kingdom Viridiplantae; phylum Streptophyta; class Magnoliopsida; order Lamiales; family Bignoniaceae; genus Jacaranda; species Jacaranda copaia. The sequence continues at coordinate 1,595,493 of JACGDI010005823.1, forward strand.
TAAAAGGATACTTAGTGGCTTCAAAACATCCTTAGAAGGATATCTACATTATTGTATTTCAAATCCTAAATTTCCTGTTGCAAATAAACATTATGGCTCCTGATTTGAAGAGTTTGTTCGTTAATCATTAGTCTGCCTGCCAAAATTTGAAGAGATTATTTTTTAAGCTATCTACTGAATTTGCAAATAAACTCTCGTTTATCATGGTTTGAAGAGTTCATTTGTTAGGCTACGGACAGAATTTAATAAACTCTTTTTTTTATAGACCCTAAAAGATTGTTCAGGGTGTTATAAATTTGAAATGTGGACCTATAAAAATACTGTAACTTTTCTACTGTTTATTGCACTAAATATTTGCCATGCTTACTGAGACAGAGGTCAATAATTGATGTCCTAGATATTCTTCCAGCTGCTTAAAACTCTCAATTTTGGACAGGCCTCTGTTTGCTGTTTCTTTAAATAACACAATGATTCAAAATAAATTTTTACAGTTAGCTTAAAAGCAAATTAAGCTTGCTGTTGTGTTTATATTCGCATGAGTTCTACTTCCATGGAAGCCTGATTGATATATCATGCTTGTAAGCAAGTCCAAGGTGTGTTGTTATCGTTGTTGATGTTGATGTTGATGTTGTTGTTGTTGTTGTTTAGGGTTTACATATATATAATTTATGAAAATATAGTAGTTTTAGAAGTACGTATCAACTCTAAAACCTTGGGCCACTAGTGATTTTGATGTTTCTCTTTGACCTACCAAGATATTATTTGTCCGAAGTTGCTTATTTTCTCATTTGATTAGCAAATAAGAAGGGAATAAGAAGTTATTGCAACTTTATGATGAGGTTGCAAGCATTCAAATATCAGGATCTTCATAAGGATATTACGTATAACAAGAAAATAAGTCATGCAAAAGGAGCTGCCTGTATCAATAAATGTTACAATGTCATGCTTGAAAAGGGAAATCTCTATCTGTGTCTATGTATAATATGGGCCAGACCGTTGACTGAGTATTGTTCACCCAATATAATCTCAGGGAATTGAACGGTGTTCGTGTATAATGCCTACCATGTTACTTGCTGTGTGCCCATTGGTAGTTGCATCAGATCTAGCTGAGCCTGGATGTTTCTCATTTAATGAGCTCATTCAATATAAATTTCTGAGAAACTAGCTAAGCTCTTTCCTTTTAATGGAAAAGAAAATAGGGGCGGTTCATTGTCTGGGAAGAGTACAATATTTCTTTTGTCTTCTCCTTTCTGATTCTGCTTCCTGATACATAAATAATGTTTGTTATATGGGCAATTATGTGAAAACACTTTGAACAAAGTAAAGACTTGAGTTTTTGGGAGTTTTTATTTTGTCTTCTGTAATCAGCTAATTCGGTGAAATATCCTAGTTTAGTTTTAACCTCCTATATTCTGGTTATTACCCAGTTCTATTTGGCATTATGTTATAGCTGTTTATTGGTTTGGAGAACCTCTAATTGCTTTATAGTCTGATTAGGGCTTATTCTTCATACTTATACATGCAGGTGATCCAAAATGCTGGGTTGTAGTGTGTATTCTCCCGAAGCAGGATCCTGACTTTTTCTCCTTTTAGGGTAGTCCTTAATTTGGCATGCTGAAGTGCAATTTCATTAGCCTTAATGATCCCAATATGTTTAGTCAATTTGGTCTGGAAGTTCGACTGTGTTTGATTTTGATGATTTTAAACCCTTTGTTGTTTAGTATAATTTTACATCTTTGCTACTCACAATTTCTTCTTCTGTTGTTCAACCTATGTGTATAAATAGTTGAATTGCATCCAAATCGTGAGAACAATGGTTCCTGTTTCTTGATCTATTTTTCTTTTGGCACATATTTTAATATTATTGTTGAGTTGGATATAAAATTTAATGTGACTGTAAATTTATTATGTACTCTTGCTTGGAGCAAAATCGAAATAAATTTTCAAGCTTGAGTTCAATTAACTTATATTTGAGTTCAAGTTTGACTCAATCAAAATTTGAGTTCGATTTTACTTGTTTAAACTAGAATTTGTCAAGTGAACAAACAATTGCGAGTTCGAGCTCAAAATAAGATAATAGAAGCATAATATATATTAATAAAATAAAAAATAATATTTAATTATATTTCGGTTCTCAAGTTAGAGTTTAGATTCAAATGGTTGAAGATTGGCTTGAAATAAAGATTGGATTTGATTCAAATTGACGAACTTGAAATAGTTTGAATTTGGCTTGCAAGTTTGCTAGACTTATTTGCACTCGATGTACTTCTAACAAATGCACTTGTGTTGCATCCTATACCGGTTAACTAACCTTTATTTTTGTTGAGAGAGTTTACTAACCTTTAAGGATGTCCCTTCGACATTAGCCCTTCTCCAGTTCCACAATGGCAAGCCCTTAACACCCACTCTACTACTTTTCCTTACCAATTGAAATAAGTACCAAGTCGAAGCATTTAGCAATGTTTAGAGGCTCGAGCTTTTGACTCATCAAATCTCATTTCCCTTTCTATAATGTTTTGCAAAAACAATCTTGATGAATGAATCTATTCCAGAGCGCATCCATGATGAATGTTTTCACTGATAATTCTTTCCAAGAACAATGTCAAATGAAATTCTTAAGTGTGTAATTTAGAACACATGGAAAGATTATTTTTTAAAACAGGATAGTACTATTTTCAAAAATATCTTTAACGTATTTTGGCATAGGTATTATAGTTAGAAAAATACGATTGAAACCCCATCTATTACTGCTTTAAGTTAGAAAATACAATTTTAAGCTAATAAAAACCACAATATTTCTTGAAATAGATAGAACAAATATCAACTTTTGGTGTTCAATAGGTATTTAATACCTTACAATCAACTTATTAGTTCAGTCATGCCGAATGATGAATTAATCTAATGACATCATTCTTACCATTAATACGAGGTTCGGTTCAAATAGATGTGTGTTTATTGATACTACTAATAATAAACAATAAAAAAACTCATTAGTTGAGTCAAAAGTTGTACGCGGCTTAGAAATTTTGATGCATGGCCAAGGCCCATGTTTATTGGGCATTTTACCATAAGCTAATGGTCGAAGCCCAAAGTACTTCAATCTCAACTCAGCTGCGTATTAAAACCCTAATCCTAAAGCCAATTCTTAGGAGCTAGGGTTTGTGGCCTGCCATTTTTTTCAGTAACAGTTCATCGGTGAACACAGAGACGTGCCACCTCCGCCACCATGGGTCGTATGCACAGCCGGGGGTACCTCTCTCTCCGTCATTTCCTTCAATCCAAGAATTATTTTACCCATTTTTGGTATAATTTTCTCGTAGCATCAGAATTTATTTTGGTGATCTACTTTGTTTGATAACAGTAAGGGTATTTCTGCTTCTGCCCTACCTTACAAGAGAACGCCCCCCAGCTGGCTCAAAATCTCCTCTCAAGATGTAAATTTATCTAATCAAAACTTCACATTTGTGCCAGCATTTATCTCTCATGCCTGCTTTTGTAATATAGGAGACGGAATTTGAGTGTAAATTTCAATCTTTTTATTCAAATTGATAAGGTTGAGGAGAACATCTGCAAGTTCGCAAAAAGGGGAATGACACCATCACAAATTGGTGTGATTCTTCGTGATTCTCATGGTATTGCTCAGGTGAAGAGCGTTACTGGCAGCAAGATCCTGCGTATTCTCAAAGGCCACGGTATTTTGAATTTCTGTTGTTGAATATAAAGAACTTCTAGTGAATGAACTGGTCTGTTCATTTGTGGATTGTGGGGTATTGGTTATTGGTATGTTAGGTTTGGCGCCGGAGATTCCTGAAGATCTTTACCACTTGATCAAGAAGGCAGTTGCAATAAGGAAACATTTGGAGAGAAATAGGAAAGATAAAGATTCAAAATTCAGGTTGATTTTGGTGGAGAGCAGGATTCATCGATTGGCTCGATACTACAAGAAGACTAAGAAGCTCCCGCCTGTCTGGAAATAGTAATTCCCTTTTTTGCTTACTACTTTTCTTTTTCTTTTTTTTTTCTTGCCTTTTTACTTGAAATTACTAGTCACTATTGTTTCTTTAATTTTATTTTCGAATCTTTAACTTGTATAGGAGAAAGGAGAAGCTTATTGAAATGTGTCGGCAGGGATTTCTTTTTCTAGTGACCTGGCCTTTGTTGCTTCATAACAAATTTTCTTGTGCATGAATACAGGTTTATGCTTTGAGATTTTTGTTCTGTGGCTTTACTTAAATTGTATTGAATTCAACGATTAATGAGAGGCTACCTTAGGTAATAAAAGTTAATGGATAAGGATAATTGTACATCTAGGTCATTGTTTTGCTCTTAACCTTGCTGTTTTGGCAACATAGTTAGGTTGGAAGGTAGTTATCTAGTGGTATAATTTTGATGCTGTATTGATGATAAGTTGAAAATCCCAAGTGATTCTAATATTGGCATATTAGCTTTTCTAACATAATGAGTTTTGTATCCTGAACCAACATTGAAGGCTGTCAAGCTCCCACCTGTGTTGTCAAAGAAAGCAAGTAGTCAACAACAAATTTGTTCTATTTTAGAATGTGCATTTGTCTGGTAGCTTTACTATTGTTGTTCTTTGGCAGACTTCAACTTGTGTTATTGCCAAAAGTAAATGATTCATCTGAAAACACCCCATTGTTTTTCAAACTTATTTCACAGCCACTACATTTGTTTTGTCATCTTAGACAACCTAGATGCTTGTGTGTTTTTTGCTCTGTTTCTGATGATTATTTGTGCCTTAGATTGTTCTGGTATGCACACTGGTAATCTTTTTTCATTCTCTTGATTAAAACTTTTTCTTTTGCAGTGAATCAACCACAGCCAGCACCCTTGTGGCTTAGGCCAAGAATTTCCCAGATTATTTTTGGATAAGCAATGGAGAGGGTGTAGCTGGCACGAGTCAATATGTCAGGAAATTTTTGCATTTCATAAAAAAAATGTGTTGGTTTAGAAATTTGTATTTGTATTCAACAATTTTATTAAAAAATGGGTGATAGATTAAGATCTCATTTTTGGTTCACCATTTCATTAAATCAAAAAAATGTTCTGATTTAAAATGATCATCGTCCTGCTTGATTTATGGTGAAACTCCAGTTCTTGGCTTTGGTCGTTCAGTTATGTTCTTTTAGCTCCAGCATAGTTGGATTTCGATCCCCCAGTTGGATTTAGTTAGCTATCTTTGGTTCGATGCAATTAGCTTAACCATGCAAGTGAAGCTTAGACGTATTCAAGTTTTCTTTAAACATTGGTTTGATATTTGTAGTTATTAGATAGCTCTCTCTAAATCCTCCATGGGTGGAATCCCGAGTCTGCAGAAAAGTTGATATTGTTGTTTACCCTTGGAACACATGTGGTTGTGTGACATGGGGCTGATCAGTTTCTGTTTATTTTATACATAAAACCTATTGAAGTTCTCATAGTAGAAATTCTTGTGTATTGGACACTGAGGCCAAAATTGAAGTTTGAACTTGGCAGTAGGATTGCTTAGGAATTATTATTTGCACTTCAAAATTTGTTATTTGCATTTCATTTTAAAATTTTAAGTTATGTTATTAATTAGGATATCCACTTACTAACATGGCAAGTGGGTACCAATTAAAAACCCAAGAATAGATGGTGACAGGTTGGATAAATTTATTTATGGGTAAAATTATTCTTTTTTTACATGGATAATGAGTAACCAACAAGTATCAATATTTTTATTTTTTTTATACTTGATGGTAAATTAATATGTATTGAATTTGCATGGTATTATTCACATATTACTTATATAAAATTAATAAAAGGGACTATAAATTTTAAATATTATATTGAACAAGCACTTAAAGTATATTAAGTATTTTAATTTGAAAAGTACAATTTAAATATTTAAACATTTATTGATTTTAAGTTATATTATATTTTGAAGTTTAAATTTAAATCTCATTATATGTTAAAAAAATTTTGAACAAAAACTTTAAGTACGACTTAAACATTGTAGTTATCATAGAAAAATGTATTATGCCTTCCAAATTATTTGTGAGAATAAGAGAAAATTATATATATGGTTATTCATAGGGGTGTTTAAAAAAAATCAAAATCAACAGAATTGATCGAAAATGAAAAAAATCAAGGCTTGATTCGCTTCTCGGTTCTATATTTCAAAAAAAATAATTTTCGGGTTGGTTTGATTTTATTTTATTTTTACTCAGTTAATTGAAATCAAACTGAAAATTAGAAGGGGAAAAAAGTTCGATTCAAAATCTACTTTTTAAAATTTTTTAATATACAATTTTTTTTTATTCAAGTGCTACTAGTTTTAGTTTTATTTCACATTTTTGTTAAATTTTTTAAGTCTAATATAAATAAATATAATTTTTCAAAATAACGTAAATGTTAATGTATTTTTAAGTTTTTGGGATAAATAAAAGAAATTTTTTTAAGGTGAAATAATTGAGGAAAAAATAAGTAAAATTGGAGAAGAGAAAATAAACTATATTGTCTTTATTTTATGAAATATAATTAATTTTATCATCTTATTGCTAAATATATCAAAATAGTTATTAAAAACTCTATATTTTATAAATAGTATAGATATTAAT
>JACGDI010005823.1:1608852-1627689 GCA_014898725.1 Jacaranda copaia
TATAAAAAATAACAAGTGGGGTCAATTGACCCCACATACTTATGTGTAAATCCGTCACTGTCCATACGGACTGTATGGCGTGCTATGATGCCTAGAAAAAAATTTCTAATGTGTTGTGGACACCCAGATGGATTGCAAGACGTGTCCCATGTATCCCATTATATGATTGGCACTCGGCCCAAGTACTATTTTCAAGAAAGTACAACAAATACGAATAAAGCAATTGAACGTGCCGACAAGGCATTGGATAACATAACAATACCAAGGATTGAACATAACAAGTAAAAATCAAGATAGATAGATGTTTTAGGTGCTAGAATAATCAAGAATGACTCAACAAAACAATATAAGTACTAACCCACACAAGGGTGTACAATCAAACAAATCGAGTACAATCAAGTATCAATTTTAAGTAAACGAGCAAGAACAATCAATTAAGCTACAAGTAGGTATAATCAAGCACATTAACCCTCATAGGGGTTTGGCCACAAGAACAATAGATGCAACAAGGCCAAATGGCAAACTCTCACCTCCATTAGCTCAGGAAATGTAGTCAAAAGTCACAATCACTGAGCCTCAAGTTCCACCTCTTTACCACCTAACCAAGATAGCATAATTATAGTCAAGATCTACATTTGACTTTTTAATACATCATTATCATGCTTATTATATTTCAAGATTACCAATTAACTTATTAACATGATAATTTAAAGCATAACGACTCTGTCATCTCGAAAAAATAGTTAATATCATTAATGTTTCCCAAGTACGTTCAATTTCCACATTTGTTTCATATATCAAAAAATACTAGCCCACTTTTATATCGTTTCATCATTTTAACCTAATATCTCACTAATTGCATAATTCCAAGATTAACCTCATCTTATATATGAATCAAGGTCATCATAATCCTAAGCAACACTCATATGTTAATTCCTAATCAATTTCCAAATCAATTGCCACTTAACTTATAATATAGCCCTTTATACCATAATTGAAGTCCAATTTTGGCATTTGCATAAGTCTGGGTCCACCATTCCCATTCTAAATTCCTAGCATATGTATCAATAAACTTGTATATATATCATTCCACATCCTATTCTTAGCAAAGTACAATGCTATAAAAAAGAAGGTACAACATATATAACATATGTATATATAACATGATACAGTTATCAAAAATTAAAATTCACCACCGAAAGTCCGAAACCACAAACTAATAGCATTGAAGCGTTCGTCGCATTAAGGAGAGGATATTGTCTCTCCATTGCTACCGCTGCCGGAAAACTGGCACCGCCACAAAATTTCTCCTCTCGATGAGAGCTATCCAATGCCTACCTCAGTTCTAAGTTCCACAGCCTATAGCTACAAAAATTGAGCTCAACAGCTAAGAGAATCACTTCCACCACCAAGCTCCAGTCGCCCTTTTTTATTGTCGCCACAGTGCAAGACTCCCCTGCAACAACTCAAATGAGGTCTCTGAACTGAGAGCTTTCGAAATGTTCACCCATAATCCCAATCAGCCTACTATACCATCAACCATTGTGGAACTCGCGAAGTGGGTTTCCTTTTACCTTCTCGCTACCAGTGGTTTCAGCCCATACAATGGTGCATGTGAGTATAAGTGTGGCCAAAATGTAAGGGGAAGTGAATAATTGGTGTAGTTTGGTGAGAGCTTTGCCAATGAGAAGGTTCGCTGGGGTGATGGTGATCGCGGTTTTGAAGGAGAAGAAAAGTGAATAGTAAATGAAGATGAAATGAGAGTTCTACCAAGTTATACCTAATCAAATTTTCCAGATTTGCAATTCAGTCCCCAAGGTTTAATAAGTCATGCAATTAGGTCCAGGAATTTAGGAAAATAATGTTGAACCACACAATTGACTTAGGCCCATTCCATGCAAACCCCAAGCATTTCCAAAAGCATGAAATCAAGTCCTCAAAATTTGCAATTCGGCCCCAACAATTTTCAAATAAAATAAAATCGAGTCTATAGAAATAAAAATTTTGACCACAAAACTTTTAAAAATAATTAATAAATAAAATTCATGAACATTTCAAATAATGGCAATATTATAAATATAATCAAGAAAATTCTAGGGGTGTTACAGAGGGGTATTTGTAATTTCATAAAATAATTGGACCTTGTCGTAATTAGGCTAAACCTCAAGGGGGTCTAGGTAATTAACCCTAAATTGAAATGATATCCTGAAAATACATGGATATAATGATCAATTCCTATAAACTAAAAATCAATTAGAATGCTAATAATAAATTTTGAAGTGCAAATAATCGTATCCGATCACTGATGTTGCAGATATAACTTGGCTAGATGGCTAATTGTTGATTGGGAAGCATTGAAACTTTTAATGCCTACGTTTGGAGATGTTGGCTAGAGTTCGATATCTATAGTTTTATCTTAACATCCTATATCCCTTAAAAATTTGACACGTGTACAAATAACTATTTTAAATCATTAGTAATTAAGTTAGTTTACTGTAATAATCTTTTTTAATTAAATTAAAAGTAAAATAATTTTTAATATGAAGATATAACTAAAACAAAAAATATAATATAATTACCTATAAAATGAAAAATATATTTTCTGTTGAACCAATTCAACCCTTCATCTAATTCCCAAATTTAACCTACAATTCAATCATCATTTCAGACGTTGTTACGTACACCGAGGATGCCCGTCCGAAAACCGTCACCTCAAGAGGCAGGTCGTAATTTGTGTGGTTTCGGTGGATGAGGTTTGGTGTTTGTTGGAGACCAGGTTTATATTTTATCAATGTATAATGTTTTAGTAGAACATTAGGAATTAGTGATTTTAGGAATTGGGGATTATGATTGGTGTTGGTTTATTGATGTATGTGTCCTCATATCCTTGTTTTCAGAAAACTAAATCAAATTTTAGGACTTTGATTTAATTTGTGCCACTATTTTAATTTAATTAGCATATTCTTTCTGTTTTTCTGATTTTTATTTGATATTGTAGTCTAACAATTGCTCTATATTATTAGCTTTGATTCTTTTAGTTTGGTTCTAATTTATAAGCTAATTGAATGTATCATTGTTTTTATTTCCAGTTCTTTGGATTAGCTTGAAGATTTTTTGCGTTGATTTGAGCTATATTTTTTAAATTTTATTTATTGGGGTTGAATTTGGGAATTGGGACGGAGGGTTGAATCGGTTAAATTTAAAATTCATTCATTTTTCTTTTTTCTTTGTAGGTAATTATATTTTATTTTAGTTATATATTAATTTTTGATGAAAATATTTAAGGTATGTCATATTAAAAATTATTTTACTTTTAATTTAATTAAAAAAAGTTAGTATAATAAATTAACTTAATTCCTAATGATTTAAAAAAATTATTTGCACACTTATCAATTTTTTAAGGGGTATAGGATGTTAGTTATAATCATATGTGTCGGACCCTAGTCAATCACACCTTTGAATCCAAAGATGAAAGTTTTTTCTTCTTCTCATTTAGACAGGAAACAGCCTGTCTGCGCACCACAAATGACTTACGAAGAAGAAGAAGAAGAATATGAGAACAATATAACATTGATTTTATATTTATATATGCGGAGTTTAAATACGTTCGTGTGTGTAAAAAGAAACAAAATTATATGAATTATAGTTTAATTGGATGTTTTTTAATTGAATTCAACAATATGAATTTTGTGTGATTATAAATTACAATCTAATTGAATTTTTTTTAATTTTTCATTATTTTATGATTTGAAATTGAACTACTGTTCCTGAAAGGTGATCTAAAAAATTGTTTTAGGAATTAGGATTGATGGATCGTAGATTTAAAAGTTGATTATCATTTAATGTTAACTTTCAACAAACATAGAAGATTATTGTAATATGCTAATATTCCACTATTTATAATTACCATAAACACCAACATCTTCTTTACAAAAGGGGTTTTAAATGCCGATAATATACAACAAATAAAATCTAATTAACTTGGAAATATGTATTCTTTTCTTTTTTCTTTAGTCCAACAATAATTTCAATATGCAATCTACTCCCTATTATAGAGGTAAATTTTATTATATTAAATTACTGACTTTGAATTAAAAAAAACTACAAATAAATGATTATTTTAGAATTATTATGATGAATTTCAATTTCAAATCTTTATAAATATTTCAAAGCCGAAGTATTTAATCACGGGCAATACATAGAAACCTTTAAAAAAAAAAAAAAAAAGAGCGTGGGGCGAGGGTCGTTGGGTTGTTTTATAATTAGGCTAGATCTTTTGGGGATATACGTAATTATCCCAAAAATAAAAACCCTAGCCCTAGGTTTATAAACTCATCTAAAATTCGCTGAACTCCCATTCCACTCCAAATCATCGAAGCTCATAAGCTGCTCAGCGTTCTAGCTTCGCCGCCGTACTCTCCTTAAGTCTTGCACCGGTACAATTCACTCCATGAGTTGATCATCTCTTCATGTCCGCCAATCTATTTCCGATTGCTTCCAGCAAAGATTTTTTGCCTTCTAATTTACGGTGTGGTTTTTGTGTATTTTTGCGCAGAGAAAAAAGAAATGGCGTACGCAGCAATGAAGCCGACGAAGCCGGGGTTGGAGGAGCCTCAAGAGCAGATTCATAAGATTCGCATCACTCTGTCTTCGAAGAATGTGAAGAATTTAGAAAAAGGTGAACTGTTTTAATTCTAATGGCGTTTGGATATTCAGTCAATATGTATATATTTTTTATATTGCACAAGTTGTGAATAGTGAATTTTCTTCAGTGTTACGTATCCTTGCGGTTTGTATGTTTCGACAAAATTCAATTTGTTTCTGATCCAAATTGCAGATCGCGAATTTTGGCTATTTTTTCCTGGCATTGTTATGCTGGAGTTCAATCATAATCTTTGTTGTGTTTTGTTGTTTGCGTTGGTTGAATAATCTGTAGTTTTATGAGGTAGTCTCTTGCATTACATATTTAGCTTTACTATTGGAAACTGATTAACTACAACATAAAATGAATAATGTGCATTTTTTTTTTATCTTCCTATGTTGTTCCTTTATCCGGTGTTCTTTGTTCGTGGAATTGTTTATGCAGTTAAAAGTCAGTTTGTTTCAATTTCAAAAAATAGATGAAGAATTTTATGTTATTGTGTCTTTCTCAATGTTGTACTGTGTTTGATCCCTGAAATTCTGATCAGTCTCACTGTGTTATATTTCATTATACATTTTGTTTGCTTGAGTGATTATGAGATTCATTGGATTTTGACTGTAGTTGTCTCATATAAAAGGATATGCTTAATTTGTGTTTCCTTCAGTACCTAAAATTGTACAAAAACAAATGAACTACAGGCAATTATAATTAGATTATTTAAAATTGTATAGTTCACAATAACACACATGGACATTGATTGTTAGAGCATGTTTGGTTGTGTCTTAGCTTCAGGAGTGTGCATTTCTTGGCACAGAGTAGTGAGTTAATTTTTTTGTCAGATTGAAGCAACTTACGACTGATTGGACAGGCTCTGAGTCAGATATTTGAGGATCAGTTTCGGCTTTTCTGATACGTGATGTTTCCTAATAGTTTGAGGCACTGTTGACTAGAAGTTTTTATTTACAGTTTGTGCTGATTTGGTACGTGGTGCCAAGGACAAAAGGCTCAGGGTCAAGGGACCAGTGAGAATGCCTACCAAGGTTCTTCATATCACCACAAGGAAGTCTCCATGTGGTGAAGGTATGAATTCTATAACAAAGTGTAAAATAAATTTAGTTACATTTTTACTTATGTGAAACATTCACTAGTTTTGTATTCAACAATTTGGCTTGGTTTGAAAGTGATGTTTCTAGAATTGTTTTGGCTGAATTTATCTGTTTGTTTTTTAACGTTTCTGTATGTATCTGTTATATAGAAGATTAACTTAAGCATTTTGGTGTTTTCTTAAAACCATTACTTAGATTAGGTGGCCAAAGACTATCAATAGGTGTAGACCATGTATTTGTTTTTTTCTTCTTCTTGTTTTGATTAATTTCGGTTTGAATATAGTGCTTTCAGTTTGTTTTACTTGGCTATGGATATTGCCATTAAAATTTGAGCATAAGCTCCAGTAAGTTGTGAGCAATTTATATTTTGTTGTTTAAAACCATCGTGTCTTTATATTTCAATTTGATTGATTTAATATCTAAATTGTATCGAGATATCTCATCTGATTCTTCTTCAAATAGAATTTTGGAATTTTGTTGTAGTATGTTTTGTTTTGTACGGCAAGGTTCCTTGGATTGCTGTTAATAAGCTAGCAATTTGATTGATTTAATATCTAAACTGTATCGAGATACCTCTTCTGACTCTTCTTCAAATAGAATTTTGGAATTTTGTTGTAGTATGTTTTGTTTTGTATGATAAGGTTCCTTGGATTGCAGTTAATAAGCTAGTGGCTTTCACATTTCCTTGGTGCTATTGATGTATGGATCTGAAATCTTTTCTGTTTTTGGAATTTGTTCAATAGGAACAAACACATGGGATAGGTTTGAGCTGCGAGTACACAAGCGAGTGATTGACCTTTTCAGCTCCCCAGATGTGGTGAAGCAGATTACTTCAATCACCATTGAACCTGGAGTAGAAGTTGAAGTTACCATTGCTGATTCCTAGATGCATCCCTTGCCTTTGATGTATTTCTGCATTTGCTAGTTAAGTTGAAGACTAGTTTATTGATTTTGACCTGTTAGAAATATGAAATTCCATCTCTTTTTAATGACTGATGAGCTTAAAATTTGTAGCTAAGTTGTGAAAGACCATCTAAGAAAGGGGATTCTTGTAGGTATTTTGTTTATTTTTATTTGAATGCATAATACCTTTGAAAGCTGAGAAATGAACTTCAAACTTGTGCGGTGGTTCATTTTTCATGGGGATTACTTCTCATTTGTGGTATTCCATTGGATTACTTAGCAGAACTTAGGACAGCTTCTTTGTCTGGTTAGCGTGGTGTAGGAAGAAATTGACTCGAACGAGGCATGGACAGTAAAAAGGCCAATTAAGGTAGGCTCGCACCTGTGCAGTCCAAATGGGATCTGTTTGTGTACCAAGAAAGCCGAGCCCATGTAAGTATTGGAAATTATAGTGATCAATTAATTTGCATCATTACATGAATTATCGAACTCAATCATATATTGCTGTTGCTTCTCAATTTTTTATGGTGATTTAGTTATGTTATAGAAGTATTCAAATTTGATCAATAGTCTATGTTTAGACTTCATTCTAAATTTAATTAATTATCTTTAACTATGTAAATTAAGAGTTTAAATCGTGCCAATGGAGATTGGCCAAGCTAGGCCTCTCAATGGGTAGGAAAGTATCATATTAATGCTCGTAATAATAGTATAATACTCATATTCATATTCAATAAATAAATAAACATAAGACGTGAAGTTTACCTAAACTCATAAAGAAAAATAGAATAGGTAAGGATAAGGTCTATACCTATAAAATATCCAAATATCCAATATCAAATACCAATATTCCAACTCTCTTCTTTCAACTTTAATTTTTTTTACTCATAAAATTTTATTAGTTACTATTTTTTTCAAACTTAAATCCAAAAATATATTAAAATAATAGAACGGGTGTAATTATGTTTATATGTAAAACTTTCAAATTATGGTGCATTGTTGGAAAATTTTTATTTTTCAAAAAAAAAATTTAAAATTATATTTTATTAAACATGTTCTCTTCGAAAAAAAATATGAACTTATTCAAGAATGATTTGAAAACATCCTTGCCTTTTTCATTTTTATTTATATTTAAAAATATTTACCAAATGTAATAGCATAATTTTTTTCTACTATTTACATATATTTGATTGAATATATTATATGAAATAATAATATTTCAAAAAAAATTAAAAGAATAAAGTTAAAGAAAAAAAATAATATCAAAAATAGAGAGAGAAAAAACATAGATGGGGAAGAAAGAGAAAAGTGATACATATTCTTGTGGTTTTTATTTGTTTAATATACCAAAAATTAAATGTATAAATTAACTAAATTAAATTAAAAGACTAGAATTAAATCTACACTCTTTTAATTTAAAAAAAATGAGTTAACTTTTTTAAAATACGCCGAAAAAAATTAGTCAATATTAATAAATTACTCTAGCATTCAAATATTAGGTAGTTTTAGCATTTTAATTTACAATAAATAAATCTGGAAGAGATGAAAAAATTATTCCGATCAAGACACAATTCAAAATTTTGACCTAATAAATTAGATCTAACCATAGACCCAATGAGCTTTGAATTTGATAAAATAGGATCAAGTTTATGGTCCATTATTTGAATATTTTAGAACATAAATTTAATTAAATTTATAAATGAAATAAAATAAAATAAATATAACATTTAATTATTTAAATATATTAAAATATGAGTTTGAATAGAACAATATTCTATTCATCAATAGTCTTCCCATTTGCCATTTTAACGGCACCCTAATACTTGTGGTTGTGGATATAGAGTGCTCTTTACCCAACAAAAACTGAAGTAAGAAAAAAAAGAGGGGGGGCGGGGGTGATAATTTCAATGGAGCATGTCGGCCCCGTCCACCTGACGCCAAAAGCCATTAACCCGTGGTGGAAAAGTTGCCTCACATAAAAAGGGTCAAGGAAAAGGAAAAGGACATTTACGTGGAACTTTTGTCTAAAGGAGTTAAATCAAGAAATTATCTTCCGTCGCATTTTCTTTTGTTCTTCAATTGCCACAGTAAAGTAATGAATGTACGTATCTTGTGGGGGCCGGGGGGCGCAAATTGGGCTTTGTAAAAATACCTATGTTAAACTGCTTAATATAATTTATGATATAGTCGAGGTAACAATATAGGATGCTCCAGAGTGTGGAGCAGAAAGCTTTAAAAGATTAGAGTGTCTGAAATTTGTAAGATATTTTTCTAGTATTTGTATGTAATGAAAACTTATCCCAACAAACTTATTTAATTTATTAAAATTATTATTGCTGATATTTTATAAACTTTATAGTTTTACTCTATCAAAATATTGAGGAGCTCATTTCTATGAGGTTGCTTGTGTAAGCTTATTTTTTATGGTCTTTCTTACATCTTATGAGACTTTCTAAAGCTTATGAAGTTTTAGATTTTTGTATGAATAAAATAAGATTATAAAGATTACTAATATCATAATATTAAGATTAGATATGTATATGAATATGAATATTTTGTAAAAAAATTAAATTTTGTGAGGGAGCTTATAAATTTTTTTTATTTGTCTATAAGCTCTCTCCTCAAATTTTTACTTTTTAACATTTTATAATTTCTAAAACAACTTTATAGCAAGATATAAATATTTAATTAATTGAGTCAAGTTCAAACTAAGTTTCATGCTTTGTTAAGTAAAGAAAAAATTATATTTTATTGTCAATCAATAATAAATAATTTAGTTAACTTTTAAGTGAGAGTGCTTTACAGAACTAAAAAATGAGTCATTTTACTCTTTGATTTGACAAGAGCAGAATGCAGAATTAGTGCCCACCGTATCCCGACTCCCGAGCAACATTTTAGCATACACCAATTCTTTCTTTAATTTCAGATAAATGACTCTATTTTCTAATGTTATAATTTTAAATATTTAATAAACATTACTGACTCCTAATTATTATTTACCAAGATAATATTATAAATTTATTTAGTTTTAAATGATAGCAATGTGAAAGAAACCATAAAAGTTTTGTTTTGTTTTGTTTTTTTAAAAAAATGATTTTAGTGTGGGTTTCTGATTTAATTTGCTATGAGTCATGCCGAACACAGGACACAACAAGACTTTGTTAATTTTGATGTATGATTTGAGGTCTCTTTCTCTTTCGGCTATTTTAATCCCACTTTAATCAGTCATCGCAGCATTATCAAAGTTAGATGGGCACTCAGCAGCACCTTTCGCTCGCTCCATTTCCCTAAAACATTCCATCAAATGAAAGAAAGAAACTGCTAATCATTCTGTTCGTTCGTTTATTTTTATTTTCAAATTTTGATGTAGGTGCATTGTACAGGATATGATAAGATAATTGTTTAAAATGTTGCCATAGTATGAGGCATGTTCGGCCCGTGCATGTTCCAGAAACACTCGACATTCAGACCAAATACAATAACGCCACAAAGACTAGATGGGACAGACTTGTGCAGTAATCTCCTATTAACTCTAACCTCTGCGGTCTGATTTTATATCCAATCCATCATCCTATGCCCACCCAATCATATGCAATTCTTATGGACCTTTGACTAGGCAGGATCGACTTACAAATTCACACCGGTCAATTTTCATATAAATGTCATCAACATATAAAAATCTTATATCAAAAATGTGTAAGTAATAAAAAATATCAATCATAAATAATACAAAACAATCCTTCCACAAATCAACACAAAATTTCCCCTCCCCTCCATCACATTCATACTGCATTATTGCCTGACCGCGGGGTAAACTTTGAACCGGCCCACAAACTCCATTGGCCCAAAATAATTTCCCCCCAGACGAGGCCCACGTTTCCCCAACCTCTCGCCCCGGAGCGTGACTCCCACGCTCCGTTACGAGACATAAGAGTGGTCGCCACCCACCCCACAGACTGTCGCCCGCGGCAGAGAACAGTACCCAAAGATTCCGCAGAATTGTCTTCGGACAGACAAAAGAGCAATGAGCGGCAGCGCGTGACGGGACAGCAGGTGTCAGCGCACGCGTGGGCTAATTTCAAGTCGCGTCCATCGGAGGATACCAAAAAAACAAAGAAGCAAAAATATAAAAAATAGAACAGCTCTGTGGGACTGTGACCACAAAAATCTAGAAAAAAAGCTCAAATTGTCAGAAATTTTGGGCCCGCAATGGAGCCCATTAAAGACTGTCTATGATTTTATTTTTGGAGCTTTGGGCCTTATATGGGCCCCGCTTGGGCCCACTATTCGCTTTCTTGCTCGGCTGTTGTGTGGGCCCGTTTGCTTTCAGACTCTTATGTCTGAACATAATTAGTGAGCAGCACCATTCACTCCATGATCAACAAACCATTTCATCCGCAATTTCCTTTTTTTTTTTTATAGTCCTCGAATCTACTTTGGATTTCTTTTTTAATTTTTTATCTCACGGTGCATTTTATTCTATAGTTACACGCCAAATACATATATCTACGTAAGATATTTATTTATGGAATACTTTATGCACTTGACATTTAACTATGATATAAAATATAGGATTTTAAAGTCCTCCACCTATCCTTTTAAACTTTATATTTTTTTTGCTCAATTAAATTTTAATGTTTGATACGTTCTATATTGTTATTCTTTTTAAATAGTAATTGATAGTTAGCGATATTACATTAAAAGCAAATCCTAATCCTATTTTAACAAATGTAGTCTTGAATGGACATCTTGAAAAAGAAATGGGAGTAATAAGTTTAAAATAGCACAAAAGGTTATTTTTTATGATTAAAAATTAAAAGATGAATTATTAGCATAGTGCTTCTCTTTGGACGAAATAATAGGACTTGTAATCATTGTCAAATGTTCATATCGAACAATAAATTTTGGCCAAAGGCCAAACATATTACCATAACATGTAAAAGCCGTCTGGCAAACTAAATTCCTTTATACGACTAATCCACAATTTACTACTGCAAAAGTCAAGTGTAGGACTTCTTTAAATAACGTGATGAGCCAAACCAATTGAATTATAAATTTAATGATTTTTTAGTGTGGTTTTTTTTCACCACAAAATGATTAAAATTTATTATTTTTTTTATTTTTTTCGCTTTATATTTTGCATGAAACATTGACCATTGAACCCTAGATATAAGCTCACCACTTTATAACATCATAAATTGGCATTTATGGGAGAGTAGTGCTTGAATATTGAATCCTCTTGACCTAAATGCTTAAATCTGATGGCCAAAGAATTTACACCAAACTATGCATTTAGCATTTAAGTTATGGGCAAACCTTTTTGTACTACAAATGCTCATCAATATATGGGATGGCAACAAGTTTAAAAGAGTGTGGGTGAAAGTGGGGTATCTCACTTAACAAAGTTGCAAGAAATTTGGTCATATTCAATTTTCTATCTATCTTTTAATAGGGCGGTGAAGAATTGTGGAGACTTACATGGCACTTCAAACCATAAACCATAATGTCCACGGACTACCTAACATAGTACACGGGACACATTAAGGCAATTTGAAGATTTTTTTTTTCTGTTTTACTTTACACACATACACATACTAAATGTTCATTAAAATTGAAATCCCAAATCTCACACTTATAAATATAAGGACGATGTCAATGACCAGCACTGCTCACTGCTTACTGCTCGGTAGGCATTTTGGATATTGAGGATTAACAGAAAAGATATTGCTTATATTTTCCAAAGATAATTTTAACATAAAATCTTATTTTTGACAATATGTTTAACTAGTCCTTGTGGGTTTTAATAATTGTTACGCTAAATGACGTGGTTACTAGGTAGAAACTTCCGTGGATGTGGGATCTTGCCATTAAGGTGAATAAATAGTTTGATCTCAACTTTGAAGAAATGCTTCCAAGTTTCCTTTTCAAAAAAATTACAAATTTTTTAAAGTGAATACGCAATGGAGTATTTATAGATTTTTCTACGGAATTATTTATATTTTTTAGAATGGTCTTTTTTGGAATTTTTGAAGTATGCCTGATTATTGTGTTAATTTAGATCTCACGAGCTTCAATTATTACGTTTCTATGAGCCTAATGAATGACAACTCAATCTTCTAAAATATATATTTTTTAAATTATTACTTTAGTTAAAAAATATGAGATAAAGCTGCTAATTTATTATTATGTACAATATTATTTTTTAATGCATTGGTGCGCCATAGACTGCAATGTCTCACCCTAACAACTGATTCAATGAATTAAAAGGAAATTGCTTGAATTCTCCACTAACTAAATTCATCAAAATTGTTATTTTTTATTTGTGAGTTAGTTACATCATAAAAGTTTTAGTTTGTACTAGCTGAGCTGCCCATAAAGTAGCTCAAAAATAAATATACACTATGTAACTAATATTTACACCCCATAAATATGCCAAACCATTACATTTTAAACTAAAAATTCATTAATTGCGAATAAAGTTTATGAGTTAATGGGACATTTTTAATTTATATCACCTTCTCAAATCAAACAACGAGTATCACATTATACCAGTAATAATATTTATACTTCATATTAATATATACATATTTGCCATCGTTTAGGGCTTGATAGGCAACTACTTTGGTGTTGATGGTGTAAAGTGTAAACCATATATATGCTTTCACAAGTACCGTTGATATGGTGTCTATTAATCTAAGCCTAATCTAATGAACTTGATTGGGAACCAACTTATCTGCCAAGATAAAGACACTACTACTAATGCATAACAAACAATTACATAGTTTAGGATGCTTGCGAAATTTTTTCCTAAAAAAAAGAGTGTAAAGAAAGGGCAAAATGAAAAGGGATTATTTTGCAGGAACTACCATCAAAATATGAGTACAACGATGATGTGACTGATTAAATCTTTAAGAGTAAAAAAGTAAAAATGAATTTAAAAATTTTAATTAGTTCAATAACAGATAAATTAAAAAGTCTGAGAGTGCAATGAATTAATCCACCAAAAATATCATTTAGACCCTAGTGGGCAGAAATATACTAGCAGAAAAACCACCATAAATACAAAATTCTAGTTGAGTTGATCCAATCTCATTAGAGTCAAGTGATAGTTAATCCTTAACTCTAACTCAAGATTAAATAATAACAATTATATTTTAATTTTTGAGGAACACATTATTA
This sequence comes from Jacaranda copaia, assembly GCA_014898725.1. Taxonomy (NCBI): domain Eukaryota; kingdom Viridiplantae; phylum Streptophyta; class Magnoliopsida; order Lamiales; family Bignoniaceae; genus Jacaranda; species Jacaranda copaia. The sequence goes on from JACGDI010005823.1 coordinate 1,622,683, forward strand.
TATACTTTATTTATTAATTTAATGATAAAATTTATCTAGTGCAATTTACTTATTCTCAATTTTTTTCTCTCCTCTCCTCTCCTCTCTCTCTCTTAACATCGACGAATCTTCGTTGAGGCTCAACCAAAATAATCTAAATTATTTTTTATATTTTTAGGAGATATTTTTTGTTTTAAATTAAATCGATTCTATAAACATCTCGATCTTTACCTCATTAATTTGAATTTAAATTTGAATTTGAATTTTAAAAACAATATTTCTCAATATCTATCAACTCCCAAATTTCACATATAATTATAGTTGGAAATCATCAGTGAAAGCAAAAAAAAAATAAAAATCAGAAGATTAAAAGCAAAGAAAAGGAGATAATTATAAGTGAATAGATAAATCATAAGAATATCTTAAAGACAAGGACAAAATTGACCAGCGACAAATATTGGCGCATATGAACAGTAGCTGCTTCCCCTTTCGAAAGCGCTTTGTTGGTCCAAAGCTTCCAAAGCAGAAAACAAAGCACCTAAGCGGTCTCCAAAAGCCTTACTTTTAACAGGCACAGTACCCAGAATACCCCTCCATCTACATTTTCCCGCCAAAATAGCATACAAGAATACGAAAACCCGGAATGTCAATTCGGGCAGGACTTGCATCCAACCCGGCACATCACTGTCAAAATCAAACTAGTGATTCCCCACAGTAGGCCCCACAGCTCCACCTACACTTTTAAGAATACATCTGTCCTCCATTAACCCCCACAAGTTCAAAATTTTTGTTCCTATATGCAACCTTTCTCGCTCTCTCTGTATATAAATCCGAATTAGTTTACTCTCGTACTAGCCACAACTCTCTCGTTCAGCCATAATAATGCCCCCAGCTCCACCCCTCACGGCGTCGATATCTCTCGCGCCACTCCTCTTCTTATTCTTCCTCACTGGGCCCGTCGTTTGTTGGCGGCCGTGGGCCAATTCAAAGCCAAACTCGACAGATTTTCTGTACGGTGGGTCGAAAAAGTATGAGGGCTCATCGGAGTTTGTTCACTTGATATACCACATGGGTCCGGTCCTCACCGCTAATATCACCGTCTACCCCATTTGGTACGGCACGTGGCAGAGCTCCCAGAAGCGGATTATCCGCGAGTTCATCGGCTCCATCTCCGCCGTCGACGCTAAACCGCCGTCCGTAGCTGGGTGGTGGAAAACCGTCCAGCTTTACACCGATCAAACCGGCGCCAACATTTCCAGAACCGTCCGCGTCGGAGAGGAAAAGAACGATCGGTTTTACTCCCATGGGAAGTCGCTGACCCGGCTATCCGTACAATCCGTGATAAAATCTGCCGTTACTGCCTCCACGCGCCCGCTGCCGATCAACCCAAAGAGTGGAGTTTATCTCTTGCTGACCTCCGAAGACGTGTACGTTCAAGATTTCTGCAATAATGTATGTGGTTTTCATTACTTTACTTTTCCTTCGATCGTCGGGTACACGCTACCGTACGCCTGGGTGGGCAACTCCGCTAAGCTGTGCCCCGGCGTGTGCGCCTACCCCTTCGCTGTACCGGATTATATCCCGGGGCTGAAGGCCGTTAAATCACCAAACGGCGACGTTGGGGTCGACGGGATGATAAGCGTGATAGGTCACGAGATAGCAGAACTATCCACTAACCCGTTGGTTAATGCTTGGTACGCGGGTCAGGACCCGGTTTTCCCCGTGGAAATAGCGGATTTGTGCGAGGGCATTTATGGAACAGGGGGAGGTGGGTCGTACACAGGGCAGATGTTGAACGGTAGAGATGGAGCCACGTATAACATGAACGGAATCCGACGGAGGTTCTTGGTTCAGTGGGTTTGGAACCATCTTGTGAATTACTGCACTGGCCCTAACGCACTTGATCAGTAAATGATGCGTTTACCCTTTCTTTAATTGTTTTTATTTTGTATGGGCTTTTTGAAAAAAACAAAAAAAAAAATGTTTTGTTTGATTTTTGAATTTTTGGTTGTTAATGGATAATTAGATAAGGTATGTTTAATTAAATTCTGAAAATAGTTAAGTTTTTGATTAAGTTGTGAAGATGCTGTAAGATCAATTATAGTAATTTATATGTATAATAAAAAGAAATAGTTATTTTGAGAATATGTTTGGGTGGTTGGAGATATTACCATTAATGTTGGGGACATATTTGTATTAGAAACTCTAGTGGAGCTTTACAAGTAGAATTGTAGAAATAATTAAGAAAGGTGAGGTGATTAAATTTTAAACATATGTAATATTTTTCAAATATATATTTAAATGTAGATCAAACACATATGAAATATGACAGTAAAAAAGGTTTTTAAGACATTAGATAAATGTTCTATAACTATAAGTCTAGAATACTAAAATAATTTGTTATGTAATGTTTGATGAAAAATATTTCATTGATAAAAGCTTAGATTTTGTTTTGGCAAAGTATAAACAAATGTGCACTTATTTTCTCTCCAAAATGTGAAAATATATTTTTTCAAAACGCTCTTTTCTATTCTTTGTTATTCCTAATTTTTTTTATTTTTTAATATATATATATACATATATATATTTTTTATTATTATGTTTATAAAAAAATTACTCAATTTTATTTTTATCTTATAAATTTAATAAAAAGATACTGATTTGATTGTTACAGTAAAAAATGTCTCCATCCAAAATATAAATAAACATATTAACATTCTTCAAAATAAATTTATAATGATTTCAAAACATAAATAAATATTCATCACATTTCCAACACAATTTTTACATTTTTTAAGCCAATTCTCAAAATACATAATACTAAACATATAAAGCGCAACCAAACATTACCTTAGTTATTGTTAAAAAAAAATTAGTTATTAAATTAATAGTTCATTATTACTTTTTACAGCCAAACATATTATTTAAACGTATTATCAACTTCAATAAATTTTCTCATAAATTATTTTAGCATAATTAATCAAATTGAATAAATATCTTTTACCCTTATTTTAGACTAGGAAACAAAAATGTTAAATCGTGATGTATTTTTTTATGACATCTATTAATTAAGTAAATTTTAAAAAGTAAAGTTGTCAAATTGATGCACTAGAAAAACAAAAGTAATGTTTGGTTATATTTTTTTGTGTGATTTTATTATGTGTTTTGGAAAGATAAATATTAAAAGTGATATTGGAGAATGCGAAAATTATGTTGGAGAATGTAATGGAATTTTGGTTATATTTTGAAAAATTTTGGAATGTTTATTTATATTTTGGGGGAGATTTTTTTTATTGTTGTAGTCAAATTAGTGCTTTTTTGTTAGATATTTGAGGTAAAAGTGAAATTAAGTGATTTTTTTATTATTAAAATAATATATATATAATATATGATATATGTGTGTATATATTGAAAAAAGAGGAAGTTTGAAGAATAATAAAGGATGTGAGAGGGAATTTAAAAAAAAAACTTTTTTTTTATATTTTGAAAAAAATATATATATATTTGATTATATTTCATCAAAATAATTTTGTTCTATGGAAACATAACCAAATCCTCCCAAAGATAACATTGCCATTTTCACTTGTAATTCATGAAGGCAAAGTAGAATGAGGCCTTTATTTATTCAAATGATGATGCAAATTATCAATTTAGAATTACATCTATTTTAGAGAACTTTTTTGAAAAAAAATTAAATATAAAAATTAATAATTCAAGTCGGGATATGTAAATCACACTACATTCGAACTACACAGTTACTCAACATATTTTAGTTTTTAGTATTTACATTTTAAACTCAAGAAATTTTTGTATCATCTAAATAGGATGTGAATCACTAGATAAAAATATAAAATAGAATGTGAATCACTAAATAAAAATATAATATATAATTTAATGATTTATAATTCAATTCAATTAAATATATATATGTATTCAATTAAATGGTATAATACGAACTCTAACCTCAAATGCAAACACTTATGGCTACTTAACATTTTATTACGCCCATAATTTATAATCTATCATATATATGTATTTATTTTTGTACTTGTGACCAGATGTATTTTAAATTCAAATTATATAAAAGATCATTAGAATTAAAATCAGCAATAATTATTCAAAATATATATATATATATATATATCAATGGCTAATCCTATTCAAATGGTACCTTATTGCAGAGCATAAAATTCCCCAGCCCAATTTCAATTCAAACTTGTCGATATATACAGTTGTAAATGTCAAAATCAACCCAATCGATATAATCTTGAAAATATCTACCTCTGTTGCAGAATGCCCCACTCTACCTGCTCACTAGTAGATTTGGCACATCCCAAGGGTGCTTTTTTGCGGGGGTCACTACCACTTTGGTATCTGTGCCTTCACCCCCGCCCTTCCCCAAAATTATGCAATTCCCTTTTACTTTTTCCTCCTTATTTTCCATTTACCACTTTGAATTTTAGCTTTTTGCAAAGGAGCTTGGTAAATTGTGTACACACACTACTACGGGTAGGGCATGTTTTCAAGCCAATACAAATGGTTTGACATTTTAGGACACAACAATTATCTCCCGCTGCCTTAATTCATGGTGTCTTTGCCGTGGGTTGTAATTTGTAAAAGTAGACAATGTTTGGAGTAATATCCCATTTTCTATCTAATTTGCATGATGTGATTGCTGAAAGTTTAGTTTAGGGTTACTGCATCTGAGTTCATCCAACCAATTCTTGTAATGTCACTCCTCACGCATTTGTAAAGATTTTCTTAATGTTGGAATCCAATCCCAACCTTTTCAGTTTCGAACATGGAACTTTGTCAAATTTTCCGACTCTTTTTGAGGTATTCATATGAAGTGATTTTCAAAAATTTGTGTTAGACCTGTTGCATTTAATATCGGACCAATCAATCATTGTCACATTTTACATGGTACATGCATCTTCATAATATATTTCCACAAACCTAATGTTTTTATGAGGGTTTCCCCTCTTGCTAGAAACTTTAGACCTTGTTTTCACCTTCAATTTCATTTTT
>JACGDI010005823.1:1628015-1655256 GCA_014898725.1 Jacaranda copaia
TTTTTTTTTTTTTCCCTATGGTGAGACTCATAATAAGATAAATAAATCTTTCAATTTTGTAAAATTTTACCCACAAGTGACGAAAACAGTGACAAGACTCAATATTTTTTACTTTTACACTAAAGTTCTATTTCCAATTTTGTGACATTAATACTTTACTCCATTTTAAACAAAATTTTATTTTTGTCACATAAAAATTAATATAAAATAAAAATGCACTTAAAAACCGAAAAATTAAAAAAGAAAAAGAAAAAAAAAGGGCCCAAATTGTTTACAAATTAAATTAAGGGAACTGGTATGACAGGCTACAATTCTTTTAAAGAGAAGGGCAAGTTGTCAACCCATCATTTATTTAGAAATTAAAGAAAAAGGAAAAAAAGGGTGAATAATGGAGCCACTAGTATTGGCACCTTAACTCTCCGTTGACCGGTGTACCTCTCAATTCTCATATGATGAAACCATTTCATTTTTCACTTTGCATTATATGTTTAGCTATATATTTATATTTAAATTAATTAAATATTCTTTTTCAGGAATGATATTATGTGAAGACAACACTACAAAAAAATGTTGTATCATTGACACAATAATAAGTGATAATATAAAAATTATTGTTGATGATATGCATTAAGTGATAAAAGGTTTTATTTTGTTATTAATGATATTCTTTAAATGAAAATAATTTTGGTTATACCACAATATAGTTTAATAGTAACAAAAATTGATATTTTAAATTATCACAATTCGTAATTAATGACATCTATAAGGTAACAACTTAGTGACGATAAAAATTATTACTATAATTTGTGACAAGATTTTTATTGTCACTAAGTTGTCAATCACTATAGATATGTCATTAATTGTAAATGGCGACAACTTAAATACTATTTTCATTACTATTTAGTTCGTAAAAATTATTAAAGTGACAAAATAAAATCTTTTTTTTGCCTAATATACATAATTAGTGACAACTTTTGCATTGTCACTCACTATTTTGTTACTAAATTATTTTTTTCTCGTAGTGTAATTTAATATGAAATTATCAAAGTATTGGATAAGATTGAACCGAGATGTCATAATATAACAATCAGAATTATTAAATATTTTCTTATTTTATTGAAAAGATCATATTATTTCTAAAATGTCACTCAAATTATCGCGATATACAGCATTTTTAAATGTACCCTAACATTTGTGTATCTCAAACCATGTTACCTGATATAATAGATTGTTAATCAATTAGTTAAACACAATTTTCTTGATCATTCAAAATAATCATTTGGACCATCATGACATTAAACAAAATGAATATAACTATTATAAGATAGTAACTACAATGTATAGCCCAGGGTGGACTTAGGATGTCGCAACTCTCCTTCACATGGGGTTCACACTGATTTGTTAAAAGTTGATGGACTCAAGATTAATAAAATGTCACAACTCTCTTTATAAATGTTCTTAAAACTTCAGAATCTACGAATCAAGACAGATTAAATATAACACACGAATATGTAAAATATCAATCAACATAATAATAAAAAGAGCTGTACATAAAACAAGAACAAAGCATGTATTTCAAATAAAAAGTACAGGAGACTAGGTGATAATACCCTAAATTTCCATTTAATTATACCTTTTCTCCATCAATAAATAAATAAAATAATTCAAAGATCTAGTATACGAACACTTGTCACTCCTAGCCGCACTGAAAATATATCCAATATTCGTAGGGTGGAGAGAAAACAATGTTGTGGCCCTAATAAAATTCCATGCTTCCACTAAAAGCGAGGAACCCCACAACAAAAGCACAAAAGTATAAAAATGTCTTATTGTTTCTTTATTATAATAATAATAATAATAATTATTATTATTATTATTATTATTAGGACAACTGGGTTACCACTATATATGAAAAAAATAATAATAATAACAAAAATTCCGGGGGTCAAAATCGGCGAAAAAGCAGTAGCGGCGCCAAAAGAAAGTGTAGTTTGACCTGAGAGCGAGACGTCTTTTTGTGCTAAATAAAGGGTGCATTAGTTTATGTAGTGGATATGTTTTCCTTGTTTTGCTGTCATTAGGAATTTCAGAACTAATGATGGTTTCATTAATTTATATCCAACTTTGTTGCAGAGGTCATTATTGTTAATAATTAGCAAGCTAATTATTTTTTTTGTTTTTTGTTTTTAAAGTTTTGTTTTGTCTTTGGAAAGACTTTTGTTGCAAATCCAAGCAGTTGCCCATCAATGTTTTTGATTGGTATTTTGTTCTCATTGCGCAAAATAATGGTTTACAGCTGGATAGGCGTCTAAGTCGGCACTTTTTGGTCTTGCATGGTGCCACGGTTCGGGGAATCGACTCTAGGATTTGCCTGCTTCAATCCACTTGATCATTTTGTGTATAACAATATGGTTTGTCTGCGTCCAGCTAGTAAGTTTCAATTGAATGTAGAGTATATTAAATTAAATAAAGATCGAGAATATTCAAGCGACACATTATATTATACAAAATCATAATGTTCGAGATCTATACTTACAAATATTTGAGTTCGTTGATATATGATCAACAAATGAAAGTCTTGACCTCAAAAAAATTAAAGAGTGTGTTAGTAAATTGAGTTGCAAATGTATGGACTTGGCTTGTGAACACATACTACTCAACTTCTGCAAAAAGTGCTATCCTAAAATAAAATGAGATCTCATCCTTTTCATTTTCACAAATAGGATTTAATCCCGTGATATAATTTTTTGAACGGGCGCTTTCTAAGTTGATCATCCTACTTTCTAATTAATGAATGCTTTGCATATATAAGATATGGACACTATATTGGAGATTTTTTATTAAGATTTTGAAAACTCATATTGTATTCATCTTGCACTTTTGTCCAGCACTATTTCAGAATGGAATAAATTTATACTAAAATGTAATTAATAATGGAGTAATCTATCTTGAAAAATAAACTAAACTATGCAATACTCTATTGTCTTCTATTTATCCATCTTTTCATACAATTAAAGTTCCTCAGGATATTTCTTTCTCACTCAATTATTTGTGAAAACCAAAGCACCTTACGAGGTCAGAGAGAAACATGCAACCATAATTGGTGGTGATATTATTGATTGACATAATGGAAAAGAGATGGCAAACAATATGAAAGGAATCCTAGCAACTTCAACACCTTCCCATATGTTTCCATTTTCACTATGTACAGTATGTCCTTTTATTGACGAAGTGGTTAACATGCTATCCCATCCCAAGACAAACATTGTTGCATAAAAATCAAAGCAAAGCTTGCATGGGACTATTGATTGGTCCAAAGAGGGAAAATGGGTGTAAACAAGTAATCAGCTGAAAAGCAAGCATTGAGGGGACCTCACAAAAAGAACATCTATCTCCACAGAAGAGCCAGCCCATTCTGAATTGGCTGGAGAAAAGGACCAACTTGTTTGGATGATCATTGTTTAATAATGCAGTGGTCCTTAGTTGAGATATATGCCCTTTCTAATACATTCCTTTGAGTTATCAACATCTCCATGTTGTAAGCTCTAGCTTAATTTGAACTACACGCTTTACTCATTTGATTGGTCAACTTGATGATGGTTGGTGGGTTTCGACTCTAGGATTGGATGAGATCTGAACAACTCGATGAATCAAGATGTAATTCTTTGGGATCGGCATAATCAGATTGCTTCGTTTTTTTAATTTATATATAACATCAAAAGTCCATTAGTTTCGAGACCACAATCCCTAGGTCTAAAAGCAAGTATGAAAAAGAGATATCATCCAAGAAATAGCAATAGGAGAGCCGTTGAGTCCTCCTACAACAAAAGTTCGTTCTCCTAACAAGGATAGAGTTTGAAAATGATAAGGTGATGGCTCCAGAGTCTATAGGTTCACATCCAATTCTAGAGCCGTGCTTTATTCATTGACTTAACGTGGCCAACTCAGATCATCATGCACAGATGGAGTCATGTTACACTTTATGTGTGAGGCTTATGTTACTGAGCCAAAGGCCCTAAACTTGGATGGGTTCGTAGAGAAGGCATACAGATTTTTCTACTTTTACGTTATTTTTTTGGATCAAAAAATTTAGTGAAAAACGAGAAAAACCAATGCTTTCACGCTACGTGCAAGAGAGATTATATTCTTTTTACCTTTCTTCTTTTTCTAAAGCTTTTCCAGTCACAACATGCATAAAATTGCGGATGAGAGCTGCAGTAAAATAAGATGAATTGAAAAAAATTGCCATTATGGTTGAAAATTTTCATCAAATATTGATGACCAATTCTATAGATAATTGACAGAGAAGTTATCCCATGGTTCTTGAAAGACCTGATGAAAAGAACAGCAGCAGGAAATTATGACAATAGAAGGAATAAGTTATTTGATGTAATCAACTAGTTATGACTTATGAGAGGAAAAACCAATATATGCAAGAAAAGATGGACAGGTGATTTCCTATACATAATGCTTCCATGCTGGAGTAGTGAGCATCATTCGGGCATTGAATAATCATCAATGTTTGCATGACTCAAGTCCATATTTTGGCTTCCACTTTGTCTACTATTGCAGTATAACTACCCGTGTGGAGGCTTCCTTTTAATGCGGAATGCTGTCCTCGAATTGAAGATACTTTGAATTGCTTACTGAGCCCGGTGATGAAGACGCTTCCTCCAGCCCAGGAGGTGATGCCACAGCAACCAAACATACCATACTTGGCAATCAAAAGCGAAATACACTGATGGATAAATGCGTTCACTTCGTTGATACATTTTTGCATCCCACAACCCCAAAGGATTGCTTTACCGTCCTTTTTCAATATAAGAGTACTCGACCAATGAACTATTACACACCTTTGAGGGGTAAATGCTTGTGGACAAATCTTCTGACTATGTCTCCATTGATATATAATAGAACTTAATCCCCAACTCCCGTGCTCTTTTTATTTTACTCTCGACTCATATATATATATATATATACACAATGAATTCTTACAGTAATAAAAATTTCATCATGCTTTCTCCTCCATTCATAATACGCACAAAATCATCATCGAAAAGAACAACGATCTACACACGCATATATGTATGTAAGTACATTAACCCAATTAAATTAAATAAATTAAAGGGCCGCACATTATTATTTCCATGATCAAATATGTACTTGAGGAGAAGGACGACCGCTGCCAAGGTCTAACCAAGCAAAGCAGAAATGCTCTCCCATTCTTCCTCCCAAGCTCCTGACCTATGTCCAAATTTGTGCCAACAATACCTAACACTATGTTTGGTTTAAGAATTTTGGTGATGAAAGAAAATGTCGGGGAAAGGACAAAAGTAAAATAAAAAAAATATAAAATCTTAAATTTGTTTAGTTGTTAAAGAAAATAATGAGAAAAAAGTGGTTATGATAAATATATTTGAGAAGGAGGGGAAGCTCAAATAAGCTTTTCCCTCATTTTTCTCATCATTTTGTGAGGAAAACTTATTTTCCTCATTAACACTATAATTTTCCTCAAGTTCTCTTTTCTTTATACTATATTTGGTTCATGGATTTTGGGGAGGAAAGGAAAAGAAAATGCTAAAGAAACTATTTTTGATTGTTTAATTGATAAGGAAAATTTTGGGGAAAACACAATGTATTTAAGAAAAATAAATTTTCCTTACAAAATGGTGAGTAAAACCTATTTAAACTCTCTTTTATTTTTCAATACATTCATCACCCCTCTCTTCTCCATTCATTTATTTGTTATTTTCTTTAACAACTAAACAAATTTAAAATTTTATATTTCTTTCTTTTCTTTTCCTTTCCTCTAATACTTTCTTATTAAAATCCTTAAACCAAAAAATGTGTTAGTATTTTCTTTGCCAACTAAATAATCAAAAATATTTTCTTTTCCATACCAAAATTCTTGAACCAAACATAATGTAAAAATTTGCGACAATCTTGATGCTAATGTCAACAATTAGGGCTTGTTTACTTTGTTAAATGAGACAAGATAAAAGCCCATATACTGCCTCATTTCATATTTACTTTGTGGATTGTGGGCTCTGTATGATTGCACCAGCCTGCAATTGTGCGAACTATTTGGATGATAAGGCATCCCACCAATTTGGTGGGATGGAAAAATCCCACAAAGCTTGGTTTGTGGGATGAGGGGTTAAATTACCTCTCAGGCCTCTGATTGCCATGACTTGATTTTTATTTTTAGTCGCAACTTTGAAGTAGTAGTAGTATTATTATTAATAATAATTTTATTATATATATATTATTTTATTAGTAATAATTATTATTATTGTTATAATAATAATAATAATATTTGATATGGGGTAGCCCAACAGGCCCAAGCCCATTTAACATGCACAGTCCAACGTCACTTTTGAATCCAGCTGGACTGGACCACTCAACCACAACTGTTTAGTTGAGTGTATTGTTTTCGATCGCATCCAACTGGAGTCTTCAAGCCGCTTGGCCTGTTCAACCATCTCTCTAGTCGACCGCCCCATTTGTTTGACCATTATCGACTAGACGGTTAACTCCAGCTCTAACTCATATCCTAACCGCATTTAATGTTCTAATAAGCAGCATGCTTCCGTATTAATAGCGCGTGTCAACTGATACAGTCTCTGCCACCAACCTTGCTACCAACTTTGGCAGGAAGGCACCTACCCAGTATACTGTTTACCCTGAAAAGTAGGAGATGATGCCATCTGAAATAGTATTGAGATAAAAAATGATCATTAACTCCTTCGCAGGGACAAGAGCCTTCTACACCTGATAGGGGTACCTTTGACATATTCCACATCAGGAGAAGGCTATAAATACATCATTACCAACCGCACTCTAAGTAATGTTAAACACACTATAAGCTTCTAATATTCTGTTCGATTACCTTCTTTCGATCAGAATTAACTTGAGTGTCAAATTGCCTTCATTAGGGCATCTCGACTAGTTTAACATTTGCTATTGTTACAGATCTTATTAATATTATTAACAATGAAAATAATACTAACACTAATAATAAGAAGAAGAAGAAGAAGAAGAAGAAGAAGAAGAAGAAGAAGAAGAAGAAGAAGAACAACAACAACAACAATTATTATAATAACAAGAATTATAATAAATAATAATAATTATTATTACTACTACTACTAATCAAATTAATAATAATATTAATAAGGAAAGGGTATAAATATCAATACAATATTTATCCACATTTTATCATCCATCTAAGTAAATAAATAATAAAATTATCTATCATCATCTTGTCTTTTATCCCACAAGATAAATATACTTCATTAGATATTAAATTATTCTAATCCAACTCTTCATCTCTCATTTCATCATATTATCTAACATTCCATATCTAAAAGTAGATGGTTCCTTAATGAATTTATTAATCACATGTTATTAGCGAAGCGATGATGGTTATTTTTTTTAATCCGCCTTAGTGAAAGGGGTGTTTGATAAGTTCAAACGATTCAATCGGTTAACCAAAAATTTTTATTTTTTAAAAATTAAAACCGAAGCTGAACCGAACCTATTTAGTTCGGTTTCAGGTTTTTAACCGAAAAAATTAGTTCAATTCGATTTTAACCAAAATTGAATGGGGGGGGAGCTTTTTTTGTACAAACAAATATGATAAAAGTTTTGTTCGATAAAAATAAATTTGTTTAATTAAAATTTTAAATTGGATTACTCATTCTTTTTGTACCAAAATTTTTATTTGACAAAAGTATATTGATAAAAATATTTGTTTTTATGTGAAAATATTGTTTTAGATTACTTTTTTTGTATATTTAAAATATTTGATTTGATAAAATTATAATTCATCTATTCTAAACAAATACATTTAAAATATTATAAATTTAAGAAGATAAATAAATATTTTAATTATTTTATTTTATAAAAATTTTAGTAAACACATTAAGTTTGCTAAAATTGCTAGCTTACAATCGCCAAAGTAGATACACGTGATTTTTGCATATTCAAACCTTAGCTGTTAAGGTCGAATAGTGAATTAAATTTTAAACTCAATATACTAAAATTAAATTGCTAATTAATCCAATGACATCATAATATAGATTATGAATTTGTAAATTTTATGAAAAATACAATTATAACCTTATTAAATCATTATTTCTAAAGGATAATTTTGAAATATTGATAAAATTTGTATCCAAACTATCTTTTTTATGTTGAATTCTCTAATTTATCTTTTAAACTATGTTGTCAATTTTTGCTGTTGGAACAATTAAAAGAACAGATTATGTATGTGAACAAAAATAACTTCTATTTTAAACATAAAACTATCTTTATTTTTATAATAATATAGATAAAATCTTTATTGGCTAGCAGATACAATGTACTACTATTACTACCACAAGAATAGCTAAATAGGATTCAATCTCTTATCCCTTAGTTTGTAATTTAAGTTAAATTTTCAATTTTGCTCATCAACATATCCTATAATATGTATAAGTTTAATTAATTAATTTAAAAAAATTACTTTTCTTTTTATATAATATTTTTTGCTATTTAAATCATAATCATATATTTTTTATATGTAATGTGTATTAGTTCATGTAATAAAAAAATTATGTAATTGTATCATTTGAGTTTAGAAAAATTAAATATCATTTTTGTGTTTCTTTGTATCATAACTATTCATGTTTTTATATGTCATATATTAATATTTATATTATTTATAAAACACAGGATTTTTAATAACTATTTTGATATGTTTAGTAATAAGATGATAAAATAAATTATATTTTATAAAATAAAGACCATATAGTTTTATTTTCTCTTCTCCGATTTTACTTTTTTTTTTCTCAATTATCTTACCTTATAAAAAATTTCCTTTTATTTATTCCAAAATTTTTTAAATACATTAACATTTACATTATTTAAAAATTTATATTTATTTATAGACTTAAAAAACTTAATAAAAAATGTGAAATAAAAACATTTTCTCAATTATCTCAATTGATTGAATTTTTTTTTTGATTTTTCGATTCAGTGATTTTTTTCGATTTTTGGTTCGATTTGCGTTAATCGGATAAAAAAATCGAAAAAAATTGAAAAATCAATTTTTTAAAAAAATGAAAAATAGAAAATCGAACCGAACTTAGTTCAATTTGGTTTTTTGGATTTTCGATTGGTTCGATCATTTCAAATTTTTTTTAACACCGCTGGTGAATAGGCATACTCCAATTATATATGTTTGTTAAGCATCGCGTCATTTCAAATCAAGGAGAAGTAAAAGATATCCTTTTAAAGAGCCGAGCAATAAATTAAAGAAAAAAAAGAAGGGTCAACTGAGGAACCATAAAATTCATAAGCGGACGTGTGAGTTTTGCTTTCAATTAACAAAGAAGGCAGCACGCCAAGCAAAATTTTCTTCTTTCCTCAACACTTTGTTTGGTTTAAAGATTTTGGTAAAGCAAAAAAAATTCTAGAGAAAAAGAAAAATAAAATTTCAAATTTATTTGGCTATTTAAGAAAAATAGAAGGAAAGAAATGAAGGTGTTGAAGAAGAAGAGAAAGTCACATAAGTTTTTCTCTTATTTTCCTCACCATTTTGAGAGGAAAATGAATTTTCTTCAATTCTATTAATTATGTGTTCCTTCAAGTTTTCTCCTAACTATTTTTCTTATCAACCAAATATTTAAAATTATTTTTTTTAATGTTTTCTTTTCTTTCCTCACTAAAATCCTCACTCCAAACATATTGTAAGAGTGCAAAAGGGAAGCAAGTGCAACTTTTCTTTATTTTTTTAATTTATACATGCATTTGCACACTAGAAACTTATTAGGATTTAAATCTTTATTTACTTCTTTATAATCTCAAGTATATATAATTTATGTAAAATTAAATTCTTCCCCCTTAAAATTTGCAGTTTGCCCTACTTTATGAGTCCCGGCTTCCCTTTGCCTCCCAAAATTAAAATTCTGATTCTATTTCTACTCAAAGGTGTTTGACTAAATTTATTTAAAATGTCTTATAAGTTTTTATATCTTATAAGATATTTTTGGAGCTTATAAGATGTTAGATTTATTTTTAAAAATAAATTCTTAAAGTGTTTGATAAAATAAGATTTTTGAACTTATAAAATATTAATAATAATAATTATTCTATAATCAATATGATTAAAATTAAGAAAGCTTGTTAAGTAGATCTTAAAAGTAAGTTAAGAATTCTTTAATTTTTTAAAGAGCTTGTAAGTTTCTAAAATAAGATTTTAGGAGTTTATAAGCTCTTTTTAAAAAAAAAAATTACCAAACACTTGTTGATATCTTATAAACTTTAAAGCATCTTATAAGATGTTTTTAGAAATTTATAAGCTCACCTCAACACCCTCTTAATTTATACTGAAGGGTGTTTGGGTGAGTTTATAAGCTCCTTAAAATATTTTATAAGATGTTTAAGAGTTTGTAAGATGTCAAAAAGTATTTGATAATTTTTTATAAAAAAGAGTTTATAAGCTCTTAAAAACAAAATGTTATGAGCTTATAAGCTCTTTTTGAAAAAGCAAGGATGTCCTATCATATTTCTAAGATCTCAATAAGTTCTTTCAATTTTAATTATATTAATTACGAAATTGCCATTACTAAATCTTGTAAGTTTCATGATTTTATTTTATCCAAACACTTTATGAACTTATTTTTAAAAAATCATTTAATATCTTGTAAGCTACAAAAATATATTATAAGATGTAGAAATTCATAAGACATTTTAAATAAGTTTAACCAAAACACCTCCTTAATATATAATGTGTTTTCTCAAAAGTAACTCGGAGTAGAAATTTCCTTCAATTTTATCGAATGAACAAAAATGTACAAGGCCAAGAGCTTAAAATGCAACATACTACAATTTTTTCTTGCCAACGCATAGGTAATGGCATTACCATAAAAACAAATTAGGGCATCAATGCCACTTTAAATAACATGGCCAAATTTTAATCACACCTACGTGGCCGGATTGAAGAGCCACGTCACTGATGACTCATTCTTTGATGTGATTTTTCCAATGGCCTTTGCTTCGTTTTTCATATGGGCTTTCTTTCAAATGGACTGTGAAGACAAATAGATATGGGGTTTTTGTTAAGCAAGAACAGTTGGCCCATGCAAATTTATTATGTTATCCCTTCCATTTGCCCAATGAGTGGGTCTGCTTAATTCGATGATTTGGTGGCACCATAACAACGGCTGACAAAAGAATATTGAGGATGGTTTTTTTCTAATCGTTTTGTCTTCATTTCTCCAAAATAGATCCAAATCATTTGATCTAAAATGTATCTTATTTTTTCAAAAATGGCATTACAAAGTTTTAATTATTTTAAATTATTACATCAATTAACAGGAATATTGTTATAACTACCCATCATTATTTTAATATAAATAAATATTTTTAAATTATTATATCTACGTAAAAAGAACATATGATATAAAAACTTGATGTTGCACAATGTCAATTAAATAAAAATTTACACGAACAAATATCTAAAAAAAATTATTTTTAAAAAAAATAAAATCAAACATCTATTTATTTTGCACACATTCTACAATCCAACTTCCAAAAAAGTATTCTTCCAAGATCATTCTCTCAAACGCCCAAATTAAAATCAAAATAAATAATATTCAATCACTTCATATAGGATATTTGTCTAAGTGCTCGTTTGGTTTTATTTTCATTCTCATTTTCATCATTTTCAAAATTTGAAAAGTTAATTAGTGAAAATTAGTTGAACATGAGTTTGTGTCTTGATAAAATATATAAAAAGTAATAATTATATTGGATTTAATATGCTGTAGATACATAGCGATAATAGTAATGAAATAAAAAGAAGATATATATGTTATTGGGAGAAAATATATAAGCTATTGAAAAATGTGTATTGAAAATGAAAATAAAAATGATGTCGAGTGAAAATGCATAAAACATAATATGTTTTAATTTTCAAATAGCAGAAAATGTGAAAAAGGGGTTTGGTAATGAAACCAAATGGGCCCTAAGAGGATTTTTGAGTTAGGTTATAAACTCTTTAAAATATCTTACAAATTATTTGAGAGTTTATAAGATGTTATAGAGTGTTTGATGAAATTATTCAAAAAATAATTTATAAATTTTTAAAATAAGATGTTAGGATTTTTATAATTTTTATTTTTTAGAAGTAAGAAGTTCTTTACTTATTTTTAAAATTTTAACAAACCTCTTCAATTTTAATGGTAATAATTTCAAAAAATTATTATATGAATATCTTATAAATTCTAATATCTTATTTTACAAAAATACTTTAAGGGCTTATTTTTAAAATGAGATCTAAACTTGTAAGATTATTTAAATAAGTTCGGTTGGCTAAACTTATTTAAAAGATTTTATATCTTAGAAGATGCTAAATTTTATTTTAATAATAAGTTCTTGAATTATTTACATAAAATAAGATTTTGAAATTTAGAAGATTCTAGTAATGACAGTATTATGATTAACATGATTAACATTTTAAAAATAAATAAGAATTCTTTATTTTTAAAAAAAAAATATTCATCAAATACTTTTTATCATTTCACAAATATTCAAGTGTTATATAAAATATTCTAAAAAACTAATAACTTACATCCAAACAACCACCTTCTAGAAACGTCAAACAAGCTTGGCAATAGCAAGCCTACATTCTCGAACGAATGTAATATGAACGTACCTTTTCTTGTATGGGCAGATGTTGGCGGGTTTATATTGCTTTGGGTTTAGTCGGTAGTTTTCCGTTCCAAAAGGAATCGGGTTATAGGCGTGATTTTTTAGGGTGGACCCGTCGTCAACTCAGACCCGACTCACAGTCACAGTACCGTTTCAGACGAGGATGATTTTCACACTACTTTGCAAAAAGCAAAAGTTGGTTTGGTTCCCATTACATTAATGCAGACTGACACAGTTGAAGTGCTTTTACATTCAGCCATGACCTATGTATCCCACCAGACCCAGTGTCTTAAAGCGTGTCCAATGAGTGTGGTTTCCTATCTAGTGAACAATGATTTTATGATTTTGGTATCCGACGGTTTTTTTTTTTTTTTTTTTGGGTATCCGACGTTATCGAAACGGTTATTATCTGATCTTTTCAGTTCAGTGATAAACCTCTACATTGATATTCTACTTTACTTTTCTTTTTCTTTTTAGGATCTTTAAAAAAAAATTAATAATAATTACTGATTATTAATGTCCGAAGTACTGATGGTTTGCTGTTCGCTAATTTTTATTTGGACACTGTATATATGGGTATTATCTCATATATGTATTATTGTAATATTATTGTAATTCATATATATATGCCTAAGTTATGGTTTTTGCGCATAAAGCTAACGATGATGTCTAAACTTTTTATGAATATGTTTCGCAAGATATTATTTTTTTCTATATTATATCATTTGCACAATATTATATATATTATTTTATAAATACAAATACAAGAAGTTCAGTTAGACAAATGGGTCTCAATACATGAAAGAAAGATTCAAAGGAGAAATAGGATCTCAACTCATTTAACACAAAACAAGATTTGATAAATCAAAAGTCAGTAATGGAAAAAGTGCTCTCGACTCATTCAAGAAGAGAGAGGGTTTTAGAGGAAAAATAGGCTATCAACTCGTTTAACTTAAAAACAAAATTTGATACAATCAAAAATTTTATTTGTCGGGATTTTAAAAATATACATGTCAATCTTTTTCATAATAATTGATGTTTGATAATAGCAAATCCATAGAAGATTTAATTTTAGAAAGCATTAACAACATAAGCCCTAAACTTTTTATCCTCATGAGAATACGTATCTATAAGCGAGAAAAACACATCAATTTAGAAAATTCCTCCAAAACTTTCATATTTTTCTATTTGAAATAAAATTTTATATCTTGAATTAATTCATAAGATTGAACAAAAGATTTTTAAGATCCTAATCTCTTGTCGAGTGGTTAATTGATCTAACAGCATTGTTCTCACATTTATATATATAAAATTTGAAATTTTATTCCTATTGAATTCTTAATTTATACACGCATGCAAAATAAAAAATAAAACAAACCCCGAAAAAATGCTGGCTCGCATTGATGAAGCCAAAAATTAAAGAGCGCTGGACCCTAGCGGGTCTAGGTCATTGTCGGTAGGAAAGCGTAGCAGGTTGTCACTGTTTGATACAATATTCACCATAAATAGTAGACATTTCTTGTTCAAACTCTCGACTATCAATTATTAAAATAAATTATATATTAAAGAAAAACTTCCCCTAATTATGTTAAGCCTTAAATTAATGCCTAATTGACGGGGTGTCTTTCGGTTTCATCCCAGTTCCCACTAAATAACAATGGCTCAATCCTATTGCACACGTAGCAAGTTGTGACTAGCTATCTATCCTTTGTGGACCCATTTAATGGAAGAGAGGATGGAATTGCCACTGTATAAATGTATGGTATATGAGTCCCATCCCCTACCCATATTGTCGCACTCGTTGCCATCACACAAGAAAAATATGGCAAGGCCTAATGCTCTTAAAAAGTCGCTAATATTATTCTCTTTCTTATATGTTCTAAGCGTTTCCGTTGCTGCCGCCGTCGCTGCCGCCCCCGCCACCAATCCTGCGGCCAATTTCATCAGAACCTCATGCAGAGCCACCACATATCCGGCCGTTTGCGTCCAGTCGCTATCGACATATGCCTCAACCATCAACAAAAATCCGAAGCAATTGGTCATGACTGCACTGTCAGTGAGTGTCGACAGAGCTGAGTCGACCAGAACATTTGTGGCCAAACTCACTAAATTTCGCGGGCTAAAGCCCAGAGAGTATGCGGCCATCAAGGACTGCTTGGAGGAGGTGAGTGACAGTGTGGACAAGCTGAGTGAATCGGTGACGGAGCTCAAGAAAATGGGCCGGGCCCGGGGGCCCGAGTTTACATGGCACTTGAGCAACTTGCAGACTTGGGTAAGTGCTGCGCTGACTGATGACAGTACATGTTCTGATGGGTTCGCGGGCCAGGCTTTGAATGGTAGGTTCAAGTCTTCTATTAGGGCCCGGATGACTAATGTGGCTCAGGTGACTAGCAATGCACTAGCACTTTGCAACAAGTTTGAGGGAAATTAGTTAAGTATGCTACTTTTCTCCTCTACTGTTTTTGAGTTCGCAAGTCTTAGGTTGAGCGTTTGTGACTTTGTGGCTTTAATTTTTGATGTGTAATTATGTTGCTACCCTAAACTTGTAATATAAATACAGTAATGAATGAATGTGGAATGGATTTTTCTGTTTGTCTTAAGAGTATTTTCGTCCAACTTCCAAGCAACATTGGCCCCCTAACCCTACCCCATTCAAACGTCTATTCTAACTGTTATTTTAGTTTTTGTTACATAATGGAAGTGTGGCCGGAGGGCCTTGTCTGATGCACGAGGGCTCTTTTCAGGCGTAGCTGAGTACTATTGAGAGTGGATGTTTATTTTCGACAAACAATTATCTCCTCGTAATTTTGCGCAGACAATTCTCGTGTAAGAGGCAATTCGAAGCCCGAATTTTCCCAAAATCGTTTTTTATGATTTTGGAGCAAAACGATAATTTACTTCAATTTATTGTTCAAAACATCTCAAAATTTACGTGTTTTTATGCATACTAGAAATAAATACAATTTGAATTTTAGACCATGCATTTTGTACATGTGGATAGTAAGACTTGACATGAATGATTGATATCATCATCTTTTTCAAATATTTCTAAGCAGGTAATGACAAATGTACATTATATCGTCTTATTTATTTAAAAATAATTATAAATTTTTAAAGTCCTTACTAATTTACGTATGTGATGATTATTAGATCCTAACAATATGAACCAACTTGTTTGGTTTCGAGTTAGATCAATGTGACCTGTACGGTGTATGACCGAGCCAATGTTTGACTTAACTAATTAAAAATGATTTGTAGATTGGTTCTAAATTAAAAATAAATAAAATACTTTTTAAATAAATATTTAATTACAAATTATATACATTATGTATGTATGTATGTATGTATATATATATATTTATAAATTGAAATACATAATAAAATACAAATTTAACAAGAATCCGAAATTCCTGGAGCTAGTATAATTTATTGGCTTTGAAAGTTTTTAATAACTGTACCATGGTGCCCCATAGTTCTTCATCTTGAAAGAAGTGGAACCAAATTCATATGCCATAATAATTACTCTTTAGAACAATTTGGCGAAGTTATAGTCAATTTAACTTGTCCTTTTGGGAGAGTGAATGGTAACTGCATAAGCCCACTTTCACGTTGAGGCGACATTATAATTCGACTGAATAATTGTCGTAGGAATTTGGAACTCATGTGTTTTAGGACATCATGGTATTCTAATTTTTATGTGTGGATCCCATGTTTGGATATTGGATACACAGTCACAATGACAATGGTTGAGAAGGAATGGTGTTTTATATTTGACATTCATCCAAAAATTGTATTTGATGTGTATTTAGTTAGCGTCATCTTTTAAGATAATTCAAATTAATTTCACGATCGAAATATTTATTTGATTAATTAAATATCAATTATTCATTTAAAAATTGTATTCGATGTGAGTATAAGAATCGGTTTTGAAGATAATTTAGGTCCATTTAATAATTGAGATTCGATAAATTTCAATAATTTACGTTACTTTTTAGCAAAATTTAAAAAAGATTTATTTGGAGTCAATTTTATTTGCATTCTTAAAATTTAAATTGACTTAAAAAATAACTTTAGATATCACAATTTGTAGGATCTTGAAAAGTGATGCGAATCAATTAGGAAAAACAAATAAAGTTGGGTCAGCAGAGGTTGTCCGCAAAAATAATATTGTGTTCGAATTTGTAATATGTTCAAGTGGACAATAATAAAAGAAAATAATGATAAATTAATATTACATACTTAAAACTACACTAATGGATAAATGGTATAACTTAACCTACATCGTGTTTATTCAAGGGCTCAGAGTATTCGGGTCATCAAACCAATTGATTATAATTAATCCAACCCAAATGTAAAATACATAGATCTTTTAACTTACTCCAACACTTCGCCTATTTTTATGGCGTAATTGCGGGATTTTAGTAGATACCCTAAATCTTCAGCCACTAAAATTTTTATATTCCTCTCTTATTTGAACTTTTTCCTAAGTTATTTAAAATAATAAACTTTATATTCTCGGATGGACGTAGAAGATGAGGTTTGCAGGTCAGATTTAGGCGGGGGTTCAAAATTAAGATAATCAAACAAATCGGAGCAGTAATCACACGGGCTCCACTTGTAGGCTTTATGTAAAGTACTTATAATTTTGTTGGACCCGCCCGCAAATCCAATGACCCGAATCACGCTCATGCTCGGTTACTTCCTTTCAGGAAGGAGAAGAATTAATTTAGTAATTTTTGGTTCCATTTTATTTTTTGCCTTTTCATATTTTAAAGCAATATTAGTATTTCATCCAAAATATGTTTTTTATTTAAAATATTTATAAAAATTTAATTTTTTTAATACGACATCAATTAGAAAAATATATTTGCACATTTTTCAATCATTATATTAATACAAAAAAATATTTGCATGTGTGCAAGTTAAAACTACATGTGACGATCGTTGATATAATAGTAAGAAAACTTAATATAACACTATAAATCAAATAAAAACTTATACAATAATGATTATAATAAACTTTATTTTCTTCCAAAATAAAAATATATATTTCCTTTCAATTTCTATATATTTTCTTGCTCTACTATCAAGCAATGTTATCTCAATCACTAACTCAAAATATAACAAAACTGAACATTAGGTATCTTTGTTCTTTGTGGCTCGATCCTGTTAAAGCTTTGTTTTATTTTATTTGGCAGAGAGAGAAATTATTAATAAAAAAATATAATGAAATGAATGATAACACTAAATAATCAAATAAATATTATGTATATCTATAGAATTATAAATAACATATTGGTTGTCACCATATGTATATTTCGATGCATTAAAAATAATTTAAGGGCTTGTTCTCCTACATTTTGGAAAAATATTTTTCAACCCTCCCAAAATTCTATAATGCAGGCACATACTTTAATTTTTCTTTTAAAATATTATAATTTTTTACCCAAAAAATTTCTCACAATTTACCAAAAAAAAATTCTATACCTACCTCCCTCATTTTCTCACTCCATCTTTTACATCACATCACTTATTCATTTATCACTTGCTCACTTCAGTCACTCACTCACTCACTCTCTCTCACACACACACACACACATTTATATATATGGAAATATTAAAATTTTACTAAAAAAAATTCTGAAACTTATATTACAAATTTAATTAAACTAATTGTCAAGAAAATTAGTTAAATCTAATAAATAATTTATTTACTAAATAATATATTAAATTAATTAAATTACTTATTAATTCAACAATATATGAGTTATATTTAATATTTAATTTGTTAATTAAATATTATATTTATTCATTTAATAAATAATTTAAGATATTTTAATCTTCATTAAATATTAAATTCATATTTATTTAAAATTATTATAGAAAATTAATTATAGTGTGATATTTATTTAATAATCTATTAAATTTAATAAATTAATATTAATATAATTAAAATAATTATTGAGAAAATTAATTAAAATTAGGTAAAAATTATTTTGATTGTTACTAAGTAATCTATTTATTAAATAATATATTAATTAAATAATGAGTTAAAGTAAATAAATAACTTATCAAATTGATTAAATTAATTTGTTTTATTATTTAAATAACTTGTTATGTATATATTAATTATATTTCATATTTTATGTTTAATTAAATATTACGCTTATTTGTTTAATTAATAATTTAGCATGATTTAGTTTCATATAATATAAAATTATTTATTTATTTTTAATTTGATGGATTGTTATTAAATCTTATGTATATTATTTTATTTAAGTAAATAACTAAGTTTTATTTATACATAAATTGTAAATACTAAATAGTTAAATAATTATATTTTAAAAATAAATAATAATTAGTATACAATAAATGTACAATAATTAAGCTTTTTTATATAAGTCGATATGAATAATTATAACATAATTATATTATTAGCTGATTTTTCATAGTTAAGATATAATTATAATTTCATAGATAATTAATATTTTCTTCCAAATAATGCACCATTTGCTAATATTAATGTTAAATTCATAAAAATATAAATTTTAAAATAAAACATCAATTGAATTAATTACACATTATTTTATTACAATAATATATCAATCATTACATACACACACATCAGTCAACTATAAATACATACACACCAATATACAAAATATATTACATAAAAAAAATTTACTTTCACCTTACAAATCCAATAAAAAAACAACTTATTTGACATCAATAGTAAAATTTGTCTCTCCCCAAAATATAAAGAAACAAACAACTGATTTTCAAATTATTTTCTATATTTTCTCAAAACTGAAAAAAAAAAATGCTAAAGCTATGTTCTTTTGCATTTGGGTTGTTTTTTGGAAAATATTTTGAAAGAAAATTTGGAGAATGTGTCAAGCGTTCTTTTGTGTTTTAGGATAACATGAAAAATGAATTGAAAATGAGTATTTTGTTATTTTATGTTTTGGGGTGAGACAAATTTTATAGTAGATAATAAATCAATTGACTTTTTTGTTGAGTTTGTATTATGAAAGTAATTTTTTAATGCAATATGTGTGTGTGTAGGGTAGGCATGTTATATTTTAAGACTGTTTTGAGAGGGGTTTTTTGGGTAGAAAATTTTTGTGTTTTGGAAAAATGATTGGAGAATGTATATATTTTTTGTATTTGTTTTGGGAATTGAAAAATATTTTGGGAAAATTCAAGAGAACAAAACTTAAGGTTCTGTTCTTTTGAGTTTTGGTTGTTTTTTGAAAAATATTTTGGGAGAATGGATTGTTGGGAAAAAATTTGAAGAATGTGTCTAGCGGTCTTTTGTGTTTTAGGAAAATATGAAAAATAGTTTCTAAATGAATTGTTTGTTCTTTTGTATTTTGGGAAAAGATAAATTTTACTGTACATGTCAAATTTATTGATTTTTTGTTGGGTTTGTAGAATAAAAGTAATTTTTTATGATATATATACATATACATGTGTGTGTATTTGTAGTTGGATGGTGTGTGTGTATATATGTGAGTAATGATTGATATATGATTGTAATAAAATGATGTGTAATTAATTTAATTGGTGATTTATTTTAAAATTTATATTTTTATAGATCTGACATTGGTAAATGATGTAGTTTTTGGAAGAACATATTTAGTAATAAATATTAATTATTTATAAAATCATAATTATATCTTAAATATAAAAAATCAAGTTACATCATAATTGTTAATATTGGCTTATATAAAAAAATTAATTATTGTACATTAATTATAAACTAATCAATTACTATTTATTAAATAAAATCTAATTTTTTAACTATTTATTGTTTATGATATATGTACAAATAAACTTAGTTATCGATTTAAATTAAATATTTTTTATATATAATACTTAATAACAATTCATCAAATTAAATAAATAATAATAATTTATATTATATAAAATTAAATCATCTTAAATTATTTATAAAAAATAAATATAATATTTAATTATATGTGAAATGTGAAACATAATTAATATATAAATAACAAGTTAATTAAATAATTAAATAAATTGATTTAATTATTTTAGCATGTTATTTAATTATTTTAACTCATTATTTGATTAATACATTATTTAGTAAATAAATTATTTAGTAACAATCAAATAATTTTTACTTAAATTTAATTAATTTTCTAGACAATTACTTTAATTATATTAATATTAATTTATTAAACATAATAGATTATTGAACAAATATCACACTATAATTAAATTTTTTATTATAATTTTATATAAATGTGAAGATTAATATTTAATGAAGATCAATTTTTTGAAGAAGATTTGTTTATTTATTATATCAAATTAAAATATCTTAAGTTATTTATTAAATAAATTAATGTAATATTTACTTAATACATTAAATATTAAATATAACTAACATATTATTTAATTAATAAGTAATTTAATTAATTTAATATGCTATTTAGTAAATAAATTGTTTAGTAATATATGAATGAGTGAAGTAAGAGAGTGATAAATGAATGAATAATGTAAAAGGTAAAATGAGAAAATGAGAGAGTAGGTATGGTTTTTAGAATGTAAGGTATTTTGATATTGTTTTGGGAGGAGTTTTTTGGGTATTAAAATTTTGTGTTTTGGGAGAATGATTGAAAAATATACACTTTTGAAATTGTTTTGAAAGTTGAAAAATATTTTTTAAAAAAATGCAGAAAAACAAAGCCTAAGTACATTCTTCAAAATTTTCGTCTAAAAAACCATTCCCCCTGATTTTATTATAGAAAACGACCAAAACATAGGAGAATAAAGCCTTTTTCTTAGTAAAATTGAACATTAGGTACCTTTTTTCTTTGTGGCTCGATCCTATTAAGCTTTGTTTTATTTTATTTGGTGGAAAGGGAAATTATTAATTAAAAAAAATTATGATGCGGTGAATGGTAAAACTAAATAATTAAATACATATTATGTATATTTATAGAATTATAAATGACACATTGGTCAATACTGTCATCATACGTATACTTTGATGAATTAAAAACAATTTAAACATTTCTTTATATTAATAATGGATAGTTGAGTTTGGATGAAAAAACATTCCGACATCGATTGGGATTGACGTGTACGAGTTGTTACGTTAAACAAAATAATATATCTATTAGGATTTAGGAGTCTTCAATTCCAGATTTTTATGGATGATAATTGCGAAATATTTGTTCTTTTATTTAAAAAACAAAAAATCATGATTTGTTTCCATGTTAAATTTACCACATCACTTTGGTAAGATGTTATTGGATTCTCTTATATCGTAAATATATACTGGAGCTATTAAACAAGAAAGCAGCGTATTACTTCCTTTTAGTTGGAATTACCGTCAGTTGTATAGTCTTGTGTGTTAGGAATTTTGGAATTTTCTTCCACCTCAATTGGAACGATTTGTTTAGTATAGTTGTAGTTGTTTGGCTTGCTTTTTCATTTAATTGAATTTATTTGTATTAATCCTCTTTGAAATTATTAGAGGAATTTTTGCAAATTAAAATACTAATTGAAGAACTTGGATAATGGACATGGGCCTGCTGAATCGTGTGTGCTTATTTTGTTATTTAATACTGCTTTTTATTCTTTGGAACTTTCAATTATATCTGCAACTTTTAAATTTGTGTTCAACTAAAATAATGTGTTGTTTAATTCCAAGCTAGTCATTCGCTATTAGGGCGTTATTTTCTAGTAATAAAATACTTAAAAGTTATGGTTTTGCCCAAGATTACTAAAAAATTTGTTCTAAGTTATGGTTCGGCTCAATGATGGCCTTTAATCTCAATCGTCCATGATCAATTGCACATGACGTCATCTTCTTCATTCATTAGCGCACGCTGTGACAAAAAAATAGAGACACGGCTAAGCAAGAATCTTTTAAGCTCATCACTTGGAATAGTTAAAACTTATGGTTCAAAATATTAAATCATCTTAGGCGCATACCGTTAATTGTTCCCCACTAACAATTATATGAGAGTATAATTAATTTGCTTGTGATTAGTGTACGATAATTAAAAGAAATTAAATACTTAATGGCAAAATGGATGTAATAGGACATGGCAATGATCAACAAATTTTGGCCAAGTTTGATTTAAAAAAAGAAGAAGAGAATATTTTCGTTTAAAATTTGTCGATTAGTGAAAATCTAGCCAAGTTAGATCGACCCAACCACCCACACCCCCCAACCCAAAAAAATTAAAAAAAAAAAGAAAAGCATTTTCAAATAAAATTATCTATTATTGAGAGAGAAGTCGTCATACTAATCAAAGTGGAGTAACTATAGAATCTTATAAGCCGTCATCGCTGGTCATTCCATTATTGCGTGTAGTTTTATTTAGTTGGTCGGCCATGTAAGTTTGAAAATTCTATTTAATAAATAAAACGGAACCATCCAAGGTCCACATATTTAATAAAATTTTAATAATCAATGATTTAAAATACTTAAGATAAAATCACATGTAAAAATTCATTATAAAGTTAATTAAAAAAAAAAAAGGAACCACGGTCATGACAAATTAAACTTATTTTATAAGGATATTTTTATGGAATTAAGCGTTGAAAAATGTAAGCCAAGACTCTATAATCACATGGGTTTATTCAACAATAGCGGGAATTGGGGCCGTTAGATGGAGCATATTCGGTCGTCTCCTCATTTTTGTTGTAATATAATATAATGTACCAATTCAACTATCGCATCCAGTCGTATTCTAATCACATTATAGCGTCCATGTATTATAAGTCCAAAAATTTTATGTGGTTATATTTTTTATGTGATTTTATTATGTATTATGAGTGAATAAATTATTGGAGGACGTGAAGATTGTATTTTGGTATGTTTGTTTATATTTTGGAGGAAACATTCTTTACTGTAGCAGTCAAATCAATATTTTTTTATTGGGTTTTTGGGGGTGAAAATGAAATTGAATAAATTTTTTAATATTAGAATAATATATATATATATATATATATACGAAACTAACTAGATGATGTTTTTGATCCCATATTTATTGTTCATCCGTTTACGTAGAGACGAAAAGTTTCTTTCCAGAGGGATATTCGTTCACAGAAATGGTCAATCTTTATCAAAACAATCGGGACTAGCTCAAAAAGGTGTAATTCCATGTTGGTTCGGTTCCTCCACCAGCTGAAGCGGATTGGTCAAAAAGACATTTTGTAGCTTGAAGGGAGTTAAGAACCGCCCTATCCCCCGGCCCAAACATGAGCCGAAACCCTTCTTTCTACGCTCATCAGGGATCAAGCTTGTCGAGAAAGTTTTCATTGTCCGGCTAGCCCCTGCTTGGTCCCCCGGCCCGGTGGAGGTTCTGTAGCGCGTCATGAGCACCGGGCTAAGGGGCGGTTGAGCAACTCAAGCGAACCGCCCTACCTTACATTACTGTAGCAGTCAAATCAATATTTTTTTATTGGATTTTTGGGGTGAAAATGAAAATGAATAAATTTTTTAATATTAGAATAATATATATATATATATAATAAGTATATATATTAGAGAATGTGTGTTTTGGAGGAAAAATGAAGATATGTTTGATTATATTTTTTAAAAATAATATTATTTTGAAAAAACATAACCAAATATTTAGCTTCTAATTACAATACTTTATTTTCGGTTGTAAAACATAAAACCATCCTAATGCCATATATTTGATGTTTGATAGAGGCATGGGATTTCTCACCAAATGTCAAAAAAATTGTTTAAAAGTTGAGGAAAGCTTTGAAAAATTATTTGATTTTCTCGGTTAGGGGCATGGACACGTTCTAGCAAAAATCCCCCAATATTTAAAATAAATTAGCCACATTTTATAATTAAAAAAATAATTTAGAGTTCTTAGAATTGAATCCTTCCAATTTAGTATTTATGGGTCCAACAGAATTATTTTTCTTTATGGAGAAAAATTAGGGGATTAGTAACAGATTCTGCAAGAATTAAAAAAATTTTTAAAAAGAAAACAAAAAGGAAAATAAAAGAGGGGCACTAAATTTTTTATTTGCCCATTTCGAGCCCTCTTTTATGTACATACCTTACAATGTTTCATTATGATGGTACTTATTCCAAGGTAAGTGAGGAGGAAGGAATTAATAAAAGACGTAAAATGCTCTAAGCAATCAATAGAATGTAAACGGATATTAATCGAATTATATATATTATTTTTATATTTGTATTTATTTAATTTTTTGAATATTCAAATACAAATACGAATTTGATAGATATTTAAAAATAATATTCGAATTCGTATTTGTTAGATATCGATCAAATTTGGATATGTTCATATTCGATTACAATTATTCAGATGCATTCATATTCTATTAAACTTTTACATATTCAAATTACTTTGTATATTTATATTCAATGATAATTATTTATATATCTATTTACGAATATTCAGATATGTGAAACTATAAACTTATAATAAATACATATTTTAATTAATAGAAGAAACTATATAATTCATTAAAAAGAAAGCAATGAAGCAAATAACATAATTTCTAATTAATAATTAATTGTATAATTGATTATTAGTACTTAATAATAATAATAATAATAATAATAATAATAATAATAATAATAATAATGACATTTAAGCCTATTAATTATAAAGTCAACCAACAATAATTATGTTAATTAACTTTATTCTTCAATTTTTTTCTCTATATTACAATAATGCTTTACATTTTTTTCTTTTCAATTCTTCAATTATAATTTATATATATGTATATGGATTATGAGATTTATATTAAAAAATATAAAGCATATATAATTTAATAGTTATACATATTTCGAGCGAATATTAAATGAATCGAATACGTATTTACTATATTTATGTCTATTTATAATTAGATATCTACTAATCAAATATGAATAATATTTACTTTAAATGAATACGGATAAATTTTGTATAGATAGATATAAATACGAACTATAAATAAAATTTTGAATATTCAATTACGGCCCTAACAACTAGCCAGATTTGCGCCTTCTTATCTAGATCCGATTTTCAACAAAACCCAAAATCCAGGCAACCAAAAATTTGAGCCGTAGAAGGATGAGATGTGGATATATATATATATATATTATATAGCCATCTAGAATGAATAGTAATTAGCTATATTAGCAAACAACTATAAGTACTCCCTCACTCAACGTAGAGCGGACAAAAGAAATCATACACACCATACTCCTACATAATCTAAGTACACCTCACACAATCTGACCACCTTGTGCACCCATATTCGTTATCGGACCATTTCACATCCCATACCCATTGTGTTAATCAATTGAACCCATCAAGTTTGACCAAAGCCCAATCATTGGATGACCTAAACCGTTCATTGATAATTAAATTTAATGATTTGATTAATATAATAATAAATTGTGATTAGCCATATTTGGCTAAACATGAAGTGGCATAGACCCGATTACATTGCTGTATGGATTATAATTATTTGCATTTTGGGGTAAATTATTCAACTCAGTAATAATTTTCAGTGGAACGACACATAATAATTCACTCTAACAAATTTGAAAAATTAAAAAACCAAATCCACGTTGCAACAAATCAAACTTATTTAAGGATATTCTTATAAAATAACGTAAGAGTTGGAAAACGATAGCCTAAACGACCACGCGTTTCTTTTTCTTTTTCTCTTTTGCGGACGAAAGTTGGCATTGGGCCCATTAGATGAACATAATCCGGCGCCTGCCGGCATTATTGATTAAAAATTAATAAATAAATAAATAAATAAGAGCCGTGGACTAATCTCTTG
Source organism: Jacaranda copaia (assembly GCA_014898725.1). Classification (NCBI taxonomy): domain Eukaryota; kingdom Viridiplantae; phylum Streptophyta; class Magnoliopsida; order Lamiales; family Bignoniaceae; genus Jacaranda; species Jacaranda copaia. Next base: position 1,654,509 of record JACGDI010005823.1, read on the forward strand.
GATGAGGAGACTGGTCACGACATACATTTTTTATTTTTGTTTTTTCCCATCTGTTTTTTGGCATCAACCACTCGAGTGGGTAGATAATGATCCCTTATTTGTTTTGATTTGGTGGATACAGACGAAAAGTGATAGATAATCTGGACAATCAATCATTCATAATATTAAATAAATTATTCTTGGTTAATTTTAGCGAATTTACTGCAGATTATGCATTATAAAAATTATAACATCAATTATAACTATTCATAATTAATGTTAAAAATTTATAATTTTAACTACGAAATTGATCGTAGTCGAATTTAGAACAGATGCCCTCATAGCTAGTTTTTATTACAACAATCCGTAACTAATGATTGTTTTTTGTATATATTAACTTTCCACGAACAATGCATTATTAATATGTTATGTTTTCAACAAATACAGCTAAAACCTCATAATTAATTATTTTTATTACTTATTAATTTAAAAAGTTATATTTCCTAAAAAAAATTAGTAACAATAATTTGTAACCATAGTTTTCATTGCAAATATCTAATCTTTTTGTAGTGATAGTCACACCAATTCTCTAACATATTACTTACATGTATGAATAAACTGAACCATATTATGTCTAGCTTCGAAAAAAAAAGTCGACCATGTTTCCATTTCAAGCTTTGGATAAATTTCTTTCTGATACAGGATAACCCAACAGGCCCAACAGGCCCCTTTTACAAATAATACAGCTCACGAGATCCAATGTTAAATG
>JACGDI010005823.1:1655356-1670136 GCA_014898725.1 Jacaranda copaia
TGTACCTGACAAGGGCACTTGGGTAAATTCACGCTCTTATCAGATTATAAATCAAGCCAACACCGCCACGCTCAAGGTATTGCCACTTTACTGTTTACTATACACTCTCTATACACTCTCCATCTCACCGGAAACCTAACTTGAGCGTCGGAGAGCCTTAGCCGGGGCAACTCCGGCTATTTCACGTTTGTTCTTGTTGCAGATCTCAAGTCCAATATCAACTCAATCCACCGGACTTCCGGACCGTTCAGCTCTTTGCACCATCACTTTCTTTTTTTAAGAAAAATATTTTACGTGCATTATAAACATTCAACAAATTTTGTGCATCTTGTATACAAGCATAGATCACTCGATTAAAAAAAAGAAAGAAAGAAAACTTATCAAAATTTATGGGGAGAATTTTTTATAACCCCTTAGTATATATTTGACATAACTCTTGAACTCAATTGAATACTTTAGTATAAGTGCCATAAAATTAAAAAAAAAAAAGGGAAAAAGAAGTTTATACATTTTATTTGGAATTTTGAAGCTCTCTTCTTTTTTGTTTTTTTTTCATTTTTTTTATAATTTACATGCAATATGCATTGAGGATTTGTCAGAATTCGAACTCTAATGAGGGGAAATCTATGTGTTAGGATTTGGAGATGAATCAAATTGGCTGTTTTGTCTCATTCATGAACAAAGGGGCATTAGCTATGTTTGGAATTTCTATGGGCTATGGGCTGGTTTGGGTTAGCAGACTAATGTCATTTCTTGTTGGAGTTTGGGACTCAAGTGAGCCCAAGCACTAATTGAGAGTGAAAAGACTGCTGTGGTAATCAAATCTTGAATAAAAAGCTTTAGCGAAAGCCGAAAGAGTGAAAAGACAACTAAACAAGTACCTGCTGGAATCTCTCTTGATATCATGCATCTATCAATAAAGTACGGCCGCGTTTGCTAGGAAGGATATGATTACATATAATATGTTTGACTTAAATGTATTATTTTACATTAATTATGAATTATATCTATTTTATTATTTGATTGTATATAAATATTAATAAGATATTCTATGATATATTCTAATTTAAATTTGATTATTTGATTTTATTAGACGTGATTACATTTGAATTTTCATAAATATCCCTACAAAATTGATAAATTTATTTATATATATATAAATATATGTTTGGCTGCAGGTTTTTTTTTTGTTTTTTTTTTTTTGTTTTCAGAAATTGATTTCTCCCAAAATGAAAACCTCTTCACCCATTCTACCCCAAATTCAGATCTGAAAAAATAATGTTGCTGGAAGGAGATTACATATGAAGAAATTCATAGAAAGAGGAGCCTAAGGCTTGAAGATGTCCAAGAACACATGAAAAACGTTCAATGAGCATACGATCGACCACCGTTTGCTACAAAGAACGAGGATTGCCATTAACGAGCATTTTTCTGGGTAGTGAAATTTGAATTTCTACCAATCAAGGTTGTTGTAAAAATTTAATTTTAGGAATTTTTGGAAGTGAAAATTTAAATTTGTTTCTTCATGATTTTTCTAAAAGTAAAAATTTAAGTTGCACAACATTTGTTTGTTATAATTTGCATATATAGTAGCTAATTATGGAGAGGCGAAGAAGATGAAGAACACAACTGAAGAAGAAAAAGGAAAACAACCAGCTAAAATGGAGAAGCAAAAACAAGTAAAGGGTTTCATTGTCTTATTCATAATAAAGGGTCAAAATCATCATTTCATTGTGTAAAATGGGCTGCCCATTTTGGTGCGATTACACATCCCACCTTGAAGGCCTGATCTACTATCAAGCCTCTTGTTGGATTAAATGATAGGCTAATAATATACATTGGGCCTAGCTGAAGCCAACCAAACAAAATATTAGCTTGGATTAAGCATCTACATGCCCAATCCAACATAGCAAACAGGGCCTACCATTATTAATCAACTATTTCACATATATCGCCTTATAACTCCAACTCATGCAATCAACCAATAATACAATAATAACAAATGAAAAGGCTCTAGCTTTTCCTCTAAATCCCATCCTTCTTGCTAAAACTACCAGTTCTATCTAAATTCTCCAATACATATTAGATACTCAACTCATGTATATATTTTTATAATGTACAATTATATTTTTGGTTAGTTGGATTAGCTCTAACACAGTTAGACAGTTGGCAAGTTAGCGTTCATTTTTGTTAATTCATTCTCCATGTGTATATAAGCAACAACTTCCAGATCATCAAAGCATGCATTTCATTTTCATGGCATTGGGCTCATCTGTATGCTCTCTCCCCAATTTGTAAAATGATATCAGAAGTAAGCATTCCAATCCCTCCCTCCCTTTGCTGTGATTTCCTTTAATCTCTTAATCTCCCTTCCTTTATCTCTCGTTCTCTCTCTTTCTTTCCGCCATGGAAAATCATGATTCTAGTTTCGGTCATTTTTTCAGCAGCCCATCTGCCATTGAAGATCCTCAAAATCCTTTTTTCTTCCATTATTCCGATGGTCCAGGCATGGTCCTTATGTCTTAGCAACTTCTTAGAGATAATTATCATTCCCGGAGTTGTGCAATGACAATCGTGTTGTCGGTGAAGAACGAACTAGGGTTCATTAATGGTACTATACAGAGTCCTGGTGATGAAGATCCTAATCTACCGAACTCCTGGATCAAGAACAATAATATGGTGATATCTTGGATTTTGAACACAGTATCGAAGGAAATCTCTATAAGCATAATCTTCTCTTCCTCCGTCGTTGAAATTTGGAATGGTCTTTGAGATCATTTCCAATAGAGCAACAGCCCCCACCTATTTCAGCTCATCGTGAACTGGTTCACAGCGTCTAGAATCAACAGTTAGTGAGCATTTGCTTCATAAAATTAAAATCAATTTGGGAAAAGTTAAGCAACTTCTGTCTATCTTGCTCTTGTGGCACATGCACTTGTGGTGGAGTTAAAGCTCTCTCTGAATTCTATCACATTAAATATGTGTTGTCATTCTTAATGGGACTAAATGAGTCATATAATCAAGTTTGTAGCCAAATATTGATGTTGGACACTATGCCTTCTACGAACAAAGTGGTTCCTATGATCTCTCAAGAGAAATGCCAACGTCTTGTTGGCAATTCTTCCACTGATGTCTCTAACACTATGGTCTTTGTTTCCAAGATAGATACTCCTCAATCTAGCAACTCTAGCTGTGCACCATCCAATAGCAACAAACAATAGAGGCATGACATACCTTTTTGTACACATTGCTAATATTATGGTAACACTATCGATCGATGCTACAAGCTATACAGCTACCCCCCAGGCTTCAAACCAAGATAGAAAAGCACTTAGTCTTCTCAATTTGTGCATAGCAACCAGGTGAACCATGCCATGGAGCATCACACTAACTCTTCCATTAATATTCTTCAGTCTCTCAATCCAACTCAATACCAATAACTCATCAACTTACTCAGCTAGATGACCACCTCATCATCAACTACTTTAGTCGAGCCTCATTCCAACTCTCACTCTATGGGTATATGCTCCTCAGTCACCAACACTTTTTCTATATCGTCTAAACTTCACTGGATCATTGACTCTAGGGCATCAAGTCACATATGCTCCAACATATCTATGTTTAACTCAGTACATCCTATACATAACTCCTAGGTCACTCTTCCTAATCACATTACAATTCTTGTCCACTTTAGTGCCAGTGTTAGTCACATTAAAGACCTAATCCTTGAAAATATCTTATTCGTGCCACACTTCAAGTTTAATATGCTCTCTGTCATAGCTCTTACTAAAAACTCAAATCTCACAATTTCTTTCTTTGATACCTATTGCTTGATTCAAGAACACAAGAACCTAAAGATGATTGGGAAGGGTGATGCTATTGATGGCCTCTACGTTCTCACCACCACAACTCCAGCTAAATCCATTTCTCATGTAAATAAAGTGCTTGCTTCTATATGGCACCATAACCTAGGCCACATTTCTTATAAAAAGCTAGCTAGCCTAAAACTTTTACTTCACTTTGATTCTCCTTGTAATGGTGTCTGTTACATTTGTCTATTGGCAAAGTAAAAACAATTGCCATTTATCTCTAATAATCATCTATCTTCCAAGTTATTTGATCTTGTTTGTGTTGCTATGTGGGGACCATACAATATAGTCTCTCACACTGGACACAGGTACTTCCTAATATTGGTGGATGACTCCACATATTTTACTTGGGTTTTTCTTCTTTAAAATAAATTTGATGCCACCAGGTTATCCCTCGATTATGCTCTATGGTCTTTACTTAGTTTCAATCCAAAATAAAATGTTTCAGGATTGATAATGCCAATGAATTGGCATTAACTGAATGCTTCTCTAAACAAGGCATACTCCATCAATTTTCCTATGTTGAGAAACCCTAACAAAACTCGATTGTAAAGAGGAAACACCTGCATTTACTTAATGTTGCTTGAGCTTTATATTTCCAGTCTAAAGTCCCTATAGCCTTTTGGATTAATTGCATTTTGACAGCAATATTTATTGTTAATAGAACTCCTTCCCCCATTCTTCAGCATAAAACACCCTATGAACTTCTCTACTAGTCCAGTGTCGATTATTCCATGCTCAAGGTCTTTGAATGTCAAGCTTTTACATCCACTTTATTTGCAAACAGATCAAAGTTTCACCCTATAGCTCGATAATGTGTGATTCTTGGTCATCCACCTAGTATGAAAGGTTATAGATTGTATGATATTCATACTAAGCAAACATTTGTGTCTCAAGATGTTATATTTCATGAGGGAATCTTTTTATTTCACTCCATTTCAACTACAACACCTACACCTGATCTTTTCCCCTAATTAGTCATACCTCAATCTCTCAATATACCTTCTGATCTAGCTCACACCTCAACATCCTCACAATCTGGACATTCTGCTTCTCTACCTTCTCAAACACACAACCAACCTCCTTCTGCTCCAAGGAGATCATTAAGAATTTCCCAAAAACCCTTTACCTTCAAGATTTCCACTTCAGCCATATAGCTCATCAATTTGCTCCAACTACCACACATCTATATCTTATGTTAAACTTTATCTCTTATACCTATCTTTCACCATTATATAGAAAATTTGCTCCATCTATCTTAGCTTATTTTGAACCTACTAGTTACAAACAAGCCATCAAATCCCCTCTGTGAAAAGAGGCTATGAAAGCTGAATTGGATGCCATGGAATTAAATCATACTTGGTCTATTGTTCCTTTATCTCCATACAAGCATACAATCAGTTGCAAGTGGCTTTATAAAATCAAACACAAGTTTGATGGTTTTATTGAAAGGTATACAACTAGATTGATCGCCCAGTGTTACACACAATAGAAAGGTATCAACTTCATTGGCACTTTTTCCTTAGTTGCTAAACTTGTAATTGTGAAGCTGCTCCTTGCTCTTGCTGCCACACAATACTGGCATTTCACTTAATTAGATGTGAATAATGCTTTCCTTAATGGTAGTTTATTTGGGGAAGTTTACATGGAACCTCTTTCTAGCTATTGTATCAAGCACACTGCTTCTTCTACCTCCAGATTAGTCTACAAACTACACAAGTCATTCTATGGTCTTAAATAAGCCTCTAGGCAATGGTACTCTAAGTTTTCTCAAGTTTTGATCAGTCATGGTTTTTGGCAATTCAAATTTGACTACTCCTTATTCACCAAAGGCATAGGCTCCTCTTTCATTGTAGTCCTTGTCTATGTGGATGGGATGGTGATCACTAGCCCTTCACTCAACATCATTAACTCCCTTAAATAGTTGCTCCAGTTTCATTTTAAACTCAAAGACTTGGGTCCCTGAATTATTTATTAGGTTTGGAAATTGCTCGGAATAGCATAGGTATTATTATTTCTCAAAGATAAGGTTGAGCAATGGGTTGGGTTTGGGGGTACTAACCTGACCTTATCAGGTATTTTTCGTTCAAGTTGGGTATTTTTAACCCCCAAATTTCGAATGGGTATTTATGGGGATACCCATAAATTTAGGGATTGGGTATCGAGTATTAACTTAGGGTACTCGATACCCGATCGGGTACCCCCATTTTATTTTTTTAAAAAAATATATTATTAAGTATTTATACATTTAATTGATGAAGTGTTCTAGGCCACTATTTTGGATTTTAAGTTTTTGAATGAATTTAGACTCATTTTAGTAGCCTAAGCCCAAGTCAAATTGGAGAAAAAACTCAAATTACTAACTAATAGTAGACTAATACCCATTTAGTGCGGGTTTGGGGGTACTCGACCTTAAGGGGGTACCCTCATCAAATGGGGGTCAGGACTTGGGTATCAAAAAATGATACCTGAGCCCTCATGTAGGTACCCCCAAGGGGGGTACTTAACCTCCTCTCACTTCTACTCAAAGACACTATACTCTACAAATCCTTGAAAATACAGGTTTTTTAGCTTGCAAAGCCTGCCCATACACATATGGACCCAAAAACACAACTTAATGCCACTGACACGGACCTGTTACCTGGTGCCTCTTAGTATAAATGTCTAATTGGCTGCCTTCTTTACTTGACAATCTCAAGACCTGATATTAGCTTCTCAGTTCACAAGCTCAGTCACTATATTGCTCAACCAAGAGTTCAACATCTTTAAGATCCCCATTATCTCCACAGATACCTTAAGAGTCTCTTGGGCCAGGGTTTGTTTTTCTTTGCTTCATCCCTATTATAGCTACACGCTTTCTTTGATGCAAACTCGAGGTCTTGGCAGGATACAAGAAAGTCTTCTATTGGGTTCTATATATTTCTAGGCTACTCTTTAATCTCCTGGAGGGCTAAGAAACAAATCACAATCTCATGATTTTCAGCTGAGGCCGAGTATCGTGCATTTGTAGCCATCACCTTTGAACTAGTCTAGCTTAGACAGTTGCTCAATGATTTCCAGATAAACCTCATTTCTTCGCCTCTCATCTTTTGTGACAACCAAATCGCTATTCATATCGACTCCAGTTCTACTTTTCATGATGTACTAAATATATTGAAATAGATTGCCACTTTGTTCGTGACAAGATCAGTGATGGTTTTCATAAACTCATGCCCATCAAATCCTCTCTACAACTCGTGGACATGTTCATGAAGCCTTTATTGGCTCCTTTGCTCACCACTCACCTATCTAAGATGGTCGTCAACAACATCTATAGTCCATCTTGAGGGGGTGTATTAGATACTAAACTCATGTATATATTTTTATAATGCACAACTATATTTTTGGTTAGTTAGATTACATCTAGAATAGTTAGATAGCTGGCAGATTAGCTTTCATTTTTGTTAATTCACATGTATATAAGCAACAACTTCCAGATCAATGAAGAATGCATTTCATTGTATCTCTCTTTTTTTTTTTTTTGTAAAAATAATGGCTAAAACTTAGGGACTGGCACACCAAACCACCAAAGGTACCATAGATCCAAGCTATATTCTTAGTGCTCATCAAGGTACTTTAAGAATATTATGAAAGAGTTGGACAATAAGACGAGTTTTAGAAACACTGAAGTAATAAAGAGAACCCCATTTTCTGCATACCATAAATTGAGCAAATTGCGTACTAATAGTGTTATTAAAGTTGAAACTGTTTTAAGGAGGTCTGATATTAAGTTTTGTTCTTTTATTTTTGGTAATGATATTAGGTTTTCTTTTACTGCAAGGGACTTTTCTGTTGTTGTGGGGTTGTAGGACGTGTGGCAACCTATGATTTTGATGTAAAAATAGAGTCAGAAACTATTAAACAATTGTTTGAAGGAAACAATAAGAATATCACTCGAGTCGAGATTTGTAAAAGATTGAAAGAGTTGGCAAAAAATATAGTGATCAGGATATATATGATTTTGTTAGGATATACATGCTACTAGTTTTCAACTGTATTTTGTTTCCAATTATTAACTATTCGAAGCCTAGATTCCTTCTACCATATGTGGATGCTTTATCTTCTATTGGCCTTTATGCATAGGGAGTTGGTGCATTTAAGTTTTTGCATGATAAGATTTTGGTGCGTCTAGGAGGTGAAATGTGATCACAATATTTGGTATTTGACTTCGTACATGTAAGTATGCAGTATTAATTGTTGGCAAGAGGAAATTTTGAAAGAACTTGAGAAAGCAAATAAGAGACGTGCTATAAAGTAAGATGAAATTCTAAAATTTATTGGTCAACTGAGCACGCGCAAGTTCCTGGAAAAGCTGAATTTAGATGTGTTAAACAAGTGTCAATTTATTATATTCTCCATGAGTAACCATTATCATGGGTTTCTCCCTATGTTAAACACGATTGAGAAGAAGTTTATACAAATGAACTCATCCTAGTCTCCGCAGACGAAAGCAACAACAAAAGTTTTTGTAAGTTCGCTTACATATGTAATACATTTATCCAAATATTTGAATAAAAACTAACAAATACTTTTGTAGGCTAAGTTTTTGACTGGATAGTTAAAACACTACTTTGGGTATATTGTGCCACAAAAAGAAATATAGATACGTTTTAGTCACCAACAAAATAGGGATCTGGACTATGGAGTTTATGTATTTCTTTAGGCTGGATGATTAGAATGGATGATGTCTACAATTTATAGTATAATTTATAAATTTATTTATAAACAAATGCTGTAAAGATATATATGTTATAGTTTAGTTCAAAATAAGGATATAAGTAGTATAACTCAACACACATGAATGTAGTTTCGAAGCATATAAACATGGAAAGTAAGTACATAACATTAGCAAATTAAGTACATAAACACAGTTTTGGAGTACATAACTACCAATACTAAGTATTTTTTTGCCGATTTTTAGTATCCTTTTTAGCACATAAGAGATCAATTCAATTCGGACTAATCTAACCATTGCATGATTATAAAATCATGGCATATTAGTCTTTGGACTCACATAGCTATGATAGGTTCACCAATTTTTCATGGTGGTGTTAGGAGGATTAATTTGACTTATACATCAATGGTTTATACCACATTTAGTTGGATATGGATGTTTGAGTTCCCAACGATTAAAAGATTACCATCATTTCTTCAACAAACTATGGTTTTTTCATATCAGGGTGTCTTATGAGTTGTTGCACGCATTGAATTGATCCTTATCCCAACCTTTGAAAAAGTAAACACATAAATACAAAAAATAAGTACACAATATTAGCAAATTGAGTACATAAGTGTAGGTCGGGAGTACATAACTGCCAAAACTGGGCACTTTTTTGTCAATTTTTGGTGTTATTCTCAGCATATAATGGATTAAGTTCAATTCAATCTAATTTGACCATTGCATGATAATAAGATAATGGCCAACATGTACTATCATGACCATATATTCAACAAGTCATGCATTTGAAGTTATAGGGTCACCAATGTGTTGTTCCATGCATTGATTGAGGTTAAATTTGGTATTTAAAATAGCAAATACAGAATTCCTTTCCACAAGAACACAACATATACAAACGGAGTACATAAACTCTGGCCCCAAGTATATAAGTGCCAAAACTGGATACATTTTTCCAAATTCTCGATATTATTCTCAGCGCATCAGGAAATGTTCTCCATTCTAACTAATTTGCCCATTTCTTGATCATCAAACCACAAAGTATGTTCATAAGGATTCATTTGGTGATGATATATTTAATGGTGAAGGAGAGGGGTGTCAGAGTGATTCATTTACCTCATGTATAAGGGCTTTATACTAGGAAGACTGACACCACAAGTGGTGAGATGTAGGTCTTTGTATTCCCAACCATTCCAATATACATTATTACGACCACATATTCGACAAATCATGCATTTGAAGTTCTGGGTCGCCAATGTGTTGTTCTAAGCGTTGATTAAGGTTAAAATTGGCCTTTGAAAAAGTGAGTATAGAATCTTTTACCACAAGTATACAACATATACAAATTGAGTACATAAACCCTGTCCACAAATACATAAGTGTTGGAACTGGGTACTTTTTTCAAATTTTCGGTATCATACTCATCACATGAGGGAATGTTCTCCATTTTGTCTAATCTTCCCATTTCATGATCATCAGACCATGAAGTATGATCAAAATATTTTATTGGGTTGTTCCACACATTAAATTGAGAATAAAAGTGTTCTTTGGAAAAGTAAGAACAAAAACCGTAATTGTAAGTACACAGAATGTGCAGTTTTGATACATAAACAAATATTTGAAATACATAAGTGTCTAAAATGGGTACTTCTTTCCACATATTCAGTATCATTTTTAATAAAAAATGGTATTTTTATCTACATTTAAGGTATTCAATAAATTTGGTAACATATCTAAAAAATGTGATACATTGTACTACATGCAATACCAAATATTCTAACATGTACTATATTTTATTGGGTTGTTCCATACATTGAATTGAGATTAAAATTATTTTTTTATAAAAGCAAGTATAGAAGCCTTGATTGTAAGTACACAACATATGTAGTTTTAGTACATAAATGGATGTCTGAAGTACATAAGTGCCTCAAATGGATACTTTTTTTCACATATCCAGTATCATTTTTAATAGAAAATGATATTTTTATCTGTATTTAAGGTATCAAATAAATTTGGTAATGTATCTAAAAAATGTGATACATTATACTACAGGTAATACTAAACATTCCAACATGTATTATGTTTTATTGTGTTGCTCCACACATTAAATTGAGGTTAACTTTATTCTTTGTAAAAGTAAGTACAGAAGCCTTGATTGTAAGTAGACAACATGTGCAGTTTTAGTACATAAACGGATGTCTAAAGTACATAAGTGCCTAAAATGGGTATTTTTTTTGCATATCCAATACGTTGCACTACATGCTAATTTGCCTTTGTCGTCCATCAGGTTCACTTTTTTAGACAACCATCATATCAACTAGGGTCATTTTTAAGCATAAATACAGTGGAATATTGTTGGACACATCCTCATCAGCATTCAAAAGTATTGGAATGTGTTTAATTGAGAGAAAATTTTACACCATTTTCCTTTTTCAATTGGACATATAGTTTTATTAGAGTCATGCTATCAAAAATGGAAATGATATATGGTTTTTCATTGTACATATAACTCTCTAATAATTGAATTTGAGTTTCTTTTCCACTACCTGACATTTTCATGCAAAAGTGAAAGTGGATTTGGAAATTTTTAAATAAAATGCACTTCTATATTTTGATAGAAATGTTACCTAGAAAGTTAAAATAAATTTACACCATCGAAAAACATGGATCAAATTTATGTCTTAGAATCCATAACAAAGGAATGGGCAAAATATTCTCTTTCTACTATAAATAGCAATAAACATTTCTTTGCATTTTCCCGTGCCATTAAATCAACTCTTTATATTTCCATATACATATATATATATATATATAAAGACTCTCCAAAAAAAATTCCTAGCCATTTCTTGCATGCAAAAACATGGCAAAAGTCGCCTTTTCCATGCTGCTGCTCCTGCAGATTATCTGCGCCACCTACACCGCCGCTGGCAGCAACGAACTTAAGGCGGCATGCAAGAGGACCTCCGACGTCAAGTTCTGCATGGACCTGCTCCAGCCCTACGCCTCCGAATTCGAGGACAACGACCCTGACAAAATGGGCTACGCCGCCATCTCCGCCAGCCTAGCCCGAGCCCAAGCCGCCAGAGCCTTCATGGTGCGTGAATCCAGCGACACAGAGCTGAACGCTGCCGAAATCGCCGCCGTCAAGGACTGCCTGGGCAAGGTTGGAGATAGCGTCGATAGCCTCCGGAAGGCGGCCCAAGAGTTCGACAAAATGCGAGGAGCGAAAGATGACGAGTTGCGCGAGCGCCACAGGAAAAATGTGATTAAAAAGATTAAATCCTCCAGCGATGATCAGAAGTCGTGCTACGATTTGTTGGAAAAAGATAGAAAACTGACCGGCGACGAGATTGTTGAGGCGGTTCGACAGCAAGCCGCGGAGGCAGCTCATGCTAATTTTATGGCTCACGCCTTTATTCAGTAATTATTTCGGTAATTTATTTGTGGAAAATGATTTTTACTCATTTTTTAAAATTATAATATTAAATTATAAATTCATCACAATTTTCTAATATATAGGGTTTGTTCTTCTACATTTTGTCCACTTTCTTAAAAAAAAATAAAAATTTGGAGAATAGATTTTTGGGAGAAAATTTGGAGAATGTGTCATATGTCTCTTATTATTTTGGGAAAATATAAAAAATAATTTGAGAATGAGTTGTTTGTTTCTTTATGTTTTGAGGAGAGACAAATTTTACTGTAAATGTTAAATCAGTTCTTTTTTTTTAGATTTGTAGAGTGAAAGTGATTTTTTTATGTATTATATGTATGTATATTTATAATTGGATGATGTATGTGCATATATATTTGTAATGATCAAAATATGAGTGTAATTAATTAAATTAATTATTTATTTTGAAATTTATGTTTTTATAAATTTAACATTAGTCAATGATGTATTATTTGGAATAAAATATATATTAATAAATATTAATTATTCATAAATCATAATCATATCTTAATTATAAAAGAAATCAATTTATATCATAATTGTTAATATAGACTAATATATAAATAATAAATTATTTAAATAAATTAATTTGATTAATTTAATAAGTTATTTAATTGCTTTAACTCATTATTTAATTGATACAATATTTAGCAAATAAATTACTTAGTAATAATCAAATAATTACTTAAATTTAATTATTTGTCTCGAAAATTATTTTAAGCATATTAATATTAATTTATTAAACTTAATAGATTATTACATACGTATCATCTTATAATCAACTTTTTTATTATAATTTTAAATAAATGTGAAGATCAGTAATTAATGAAGATTATTTTTTTGAAGAAGATTAATTTTTTATTATATCAAATTAAAACATGTTAAGTTATTTATTAAATGAATAAATATAATATTTAAGTAGTACATTTAATATTAAATATGACTAATACATTATTTAATTAATAAGTAAATTTAATTAGTTTAATACGTTATTCAATAAATAAATTATATAGTAATAACATAAATAATATTTAAATAAATTTAATTCATTTTTTTGACAATTACTTTAATTAAATTTGTAAACATAAGTTTTATAATTTTTTTTAACTATTAAAATTTTAATATTTTTATATATGTATGTATGTATGTATGTATGTATGTATGTATATATGTATGTGTGTGTGTATATATATTTATATGAATGAGTGAAGTGATAGAGTGAAAAATGAATGAGTGATGTGAATGGTATGAGGTAGGTGTGATTTTTAGGATTTAGGGTTTTTTGGGTGAATTGGAAAGAATTTTTTGGGTGAATTGGAAGGGGTTTTCTGGGTATAAAATTTGAATTTTTTTAGAGAAAATATTGAAAAATATGCTTCCATTTTGAAAATTTTTTGATTGTTGAATTTTTTTTAAAAAAATATAAGAGAACATTGCCATAATTTTTGACAGAGTTCCTCCACAGAAAACTTTATAATCATGCATTTTATATATACTAATATAATCTTTTTTATTTTGACGAATTTCATATATATTTTATATTGCCAAAAAAAATATTTCTTGATGAATAAGTGAACAAAAGTTACTCTTTAAAGGATAATCCATTAATTTTGTATTGAATTAAGATTTTTATGATTTTTTTTAATTTATATGCAAATATATGTATAAATCGTCAGAGAATGGGATAACATGAAGGCCACGAGACGACGAATATTGCTTTACCGGGAAAATTACAGTGAATCCCCAGTGATCATTGAAACAGACACAAGCCACTTTGGATCATATATTTTATTTTGGATTTTATTTTTTATTTTAATGTGATGTATGTAAGCTAAGTGTTTTTATTCTCAATCAATTATTTTTATAAAAAAATATTTAATATATGTGTCGTACATTCATGTAATGAAATAGATAAAATATCTATTGAAATAAAGAATTTAAACTGGGCACAAACTCTATAATAAAATAAAAATATCCAAATAAATTCCTTATATTTTTTAAAATTATGGTATGGCTCACACATGGGTGTGTGTGATTGGATGTATATTTTTATATATGAAAAAATTATTATACCTTTCATGATCAGCTGTTGGATTGTTTTTAAAAATCGATGATTTAAATTAAATTATATTATATTATATTATATTTTAAAAACAAACATTAAAAAATATATTAATATAATACATATATATAATGTATACAATTATATATATAAATATTATGCCAAATACCCCCTCCCTCCAGCAGGTGGCCCGCGGCCCTGGTTAGGGATGGGCAACAGGTGCGGGTAAGGGGTACCCGACTTGACTTCATTGGGTTTTTTCTGTTTAGGTCGGGTATTTTTAACCCTCATACCCGATCAGATAATTAAAGGGGTACTCAAATTTTTGGAGGTCGGGTATTAAGTATTGGAATAGGGTACTCGATACCCGATCGGGTACCCCCATTTAATTTAAAAAAAAAATAATTAAGTATTTGGGGCTTTGGGCCATTATTTAAGTTTCATATTTAAATATGAATGTGGGCTCACTTTAGTATCCCGATTTTCAAGCCCAAATTAAATTGTAGAAGAAATTTAGTAGCCCATTAGGCTTATTTTTTTATATGTGACTATATGTTATTGTATTTCATGGTATGTGAAGAAATTGGAGTATTTGAATTACTTGTTTCTTATATAGGTATTACTGTATTGGCCTATTGGGTAATAAGTTAATTCAGATGAATTTTTGGGCAAACAAAAGATCAA
>JACGDI010005823.1:1677779-1698030 GCA_014898725.1 Jacaranda copaia
TTATGATTGTGGGCTAATAATCTAAAAGTTCTAGACAAGCTACGACCATGCTATATTGCTCCCAACTAATTCATTATATAGTAAAAATAATCATAATTATGATGTTGAAGATGGGAAATAGATAAGTAAATCAATAAAACAAAGTGGAAAGTAAAGAAAAAAGACAAAAAAAATAAAAATAAAAATAATATGGACATGACAATACCTTTTACCACCAATACTAAGGCTTAATTTGTTTATGTTTCCCCAAAATACCGCCGTTCCAAATAAACACCACCAAAAATGCCATCAACTTTTGAGAATTAATTTTACTATTTTAATACCTAAGAAGCCCTTCTCTTCCACCCAAATAACCATTCCCCTCTTTTATTTTGCATTCTCCCATAAAATCTGTCAAATGCAGATTCTCGCTCTCTCTCTCTCTCTCTCTATATATATATATATACACACACATTTAGATAAATAAGATATATAAATATTTATATAATAAAATATAAAAATTGTACATATATATCATCAAATACAAATTATTTACATAGGAAAAAAGATCTAAATAAAAAATATATATTATTTACTAATAAATAAAAATATATAAAAAATTCCAATAATATAAAAAATTATGCTATAAAAAAATATCATATGATGTCTATGAAATATATGTATAATAAAAATATAATAAATAAATGTAGCAAAAAATATAATTAAAAATATATTTGTAATAAAAATATATGTAATAATATTATTTATTTTATATATAAATAAAATATTTTTATATATAGTATAAATACATATATATTAAAAAATCATTTTAAATAAAAAAGAATCCATATTATAAATTAAATATAATAAAACAATAATACAATATAGGATAAAAAATATAATAAAAAATGTACTATATAAAATCAATATATATTACTATTTTATAAATAATAAATATATATCTAATATCACATCCAATCATAATATATATACATATATATCCAATATATTTTATTGTTATCCTTACAATTAAAAAAATCAATTCAAATTCATTTTCACCCCCAATCACCAACACAAAAATATTGATTTAACATCCATAGTATAAAATGTCTTTTACAAAATAAAACCAAACATATCAAACTCTTCAAACTCCATTTTTTACTATTTTTAAAAACATAACCAAATATGAATCACATTCCCCAACATTTATTTCACATTCTTCCACAATTCCTTCATTATTCTTTCTTTCAAAACACACAATAAACACATAATAAAATCAAACATAAAACATATCCAAACACTACCTAAAACTTTGTTTGGTTTGAGGATTTTATTAGAGAAAGAACATCCTAGGTTAAAAGAAAAAAAAAAAAATCTCAAATTTTATTTGATTATTTACACTATGTTTGGTTCATGGATTTTGATGAGGAAAAGAAAAGAAAATGCTAAAGAAAATATTTTTTATTGTTTGGTTGATAAAGAAAGTAATAGGAAAGGAAAACTTGGGAAAAAAATATAATGTATATAAGGAAAATGAATTTTCCTCACAAAATGATGAGGAATATGAGGGAAAAATCTATTTGAATTCTTTCTTATTCTTCAACACATTAATCACCCCTCTTTCCCCATTATTTTCTTTAACAATCAAACAAATTTGAGATTTTATATTTCTTTCTTTCCTTTTTCTTTTCTCTAATACTTTTCTTTCCTTATCAAAATCCTTAAACCAAACATAGTGTTGAGGAAAACAAAGATGAAAGAAATGAAAAACTTGGAGGTGATACAGATGTTGAAGAATAAGAGAGTACTACATAAACTTTTCTCTCATTTTCCTCACAATTTTGAGAAGAAAATGAATTTTTCTTCAATTCTATTACATTTTCCCTCAAATTTTCTTTTTCGTACTATTTTTTCTGTATTACTCAAACCTTCAAAATTATTTTCCTCAACGTTTTTTTTTCTTTTTATCACTAAAATCCTTACACCAAACATAGTGTTAATCAAAATAAATCAAATATTTCATGAGTCTTTCCAGTGTACGGTTAATCTTAGACTTAATTGACGATGACATTGTTGTACCAAATTGAAACATCATTGTGATACCTAAACTATCACACACAGCTACAAATACCTTATTTACCGTACAATTTTACCCAATTCAAATGACCAAACACTCTATGATTCCTACTCTTTATTATGAATCAAGTCGACATACGACTAATCCTAAACTTTGGCCTACGATGATGTGAATGTTTCAAATAGAAACTATCTCAACAATCAAACATCTCATTTACAATATTCATCGAAGTCAACCCAAACGACTCCAAACGTTTTTTTAATGACCAATTTTGAAAGTCTAGAAAGGCATCTTTCGACCATAACCTCATCATATCAACTCCAAAGTTTGTCAGGAATCTTTCTCGACTGGCATAAAAGGAATAAAAAAAATAGATAATTCATCATCAAGAACAAGCTTAAAGCTAAATTTGAGATGCTTTCAAATTTCAGAGTGGATCGAATTTGTTATAATTTAACCATGAAGGAAACAATACGCCGATAAGGGTTACCAAACAAATTATCAACCACCTTTTCCTTTTTCTAGTGGCAATTCTTGGTTTCAAGAAGAAAATGGACTATATGGGCTACATAACTGTTAGAAAACACCATAGGCATCATAGCCTGCAAATGGGCTCACCAATACGTAAATTCTACCTGTTTGATTTGATGGAGAGAGACACTTACGATCCCCCACTTGCCCAACAAAATGGGTAATGCTATTTGCATTAGAACATATTTGAGCTTTCCTATAACTTATTACATCTACACATATTTCACCTGGGACGAATTATGTCTAGTCATCATCAAATGCTGTTAATACACATAACAAAAAATGTTGAACTTATCATTTATAGTAAAGAGCAACAATGCAATGAAAGATTCTAGCTTTCAGAAAGAAATTAAATAAACAAAACAGTCTTCAAAATTTTGCTCCATCTATCATTACAATGTAAAACTAATATATATTGAAAAGAGAAAGGGAATACGAGAGAACTTTTTTCTACCCGTACAGGAAGTCTCTATATATTGAAATCAAAGAAAATCATCACGATGCCCTCTTGGGAGGAGCCATATTGCAAATAAGAGAGGTTGTCACACCTATTGCAAATATTTGTACCATTACTCCTGCATAAATAGTTACAAAGTAAAGAACAATCTATTAACCCCCTACATCTCATTTGAGCAAATCTATTTTATCATTTTATGACAAAGAAACTTACCAAGTGAAACAGCAGCAATCTTGATGAGTTCAAATTTTGATGCCTCCCGCCTACTGAAATCTTTGACAATCTGTTTGATGAATTGATCAAACTTATGTAATTCAAGATAATCATATATCAATGAGGGTCATTGAAATTAAAGTAACAGAAACCCAACACATGTTCGACCTCCAAGATAAATAAATATGTGATGTGCTTTCTAGATTTCAGTGAGTAATGGCTCATAATCTAGCATTCACTTCAAAGTATTTCCTCAGAACAAAGCACCGGACAAAGAAAAGTTTATTTCCCGTCACTAGTACAAAGAATTAAAAGTTTTCATCATTCAGATATTTGACATGAATAAATAGTGCCCTTTTAGACATCAAGGATGCAATGATTCATGTATGCATAATAGTAGGACTAATTTGCAGTTCTTATACTTTGCTTTGTGAAGGAATGGAAGTGAAACTTGTGAAGCCAATTGCTCAAGTAATACTTCATTTTGCTGTGGAATTTCTATTTTTTTCTTTTAGTTCTCTGTGACGAGAAATGAAGCATCAAGAAAATATCTTTATAATCCAGTCCAAAAGAATCCAAGAATCGCAAGAAAGATCTTAATAGGATTCATGAAAAGTCCATATTTATAAGTTTAGCATCAATAAAGATACTTTGCTTATAACCAGATTAATTTCAGGAAGCTCTCTATATAATTTGACTCATGGAGTGAACGATATAAGTGTTTGTAAATCAGCTTTGCATTGGTAGGTCATGCTCATCAATTGGTCATGGTTCCATATGTAGAGGAGATGAGTCTCCACTAGCCTCCTGTACATGAGGTGGGACCTTAATGGGGACTCCATTTCAAGCTAAACTATATATTCTCCCTGGCAAAGGTACCTGTGAACACCTAGACTGAGGCATAACTCATAACTTCATTCAAGAGCTTAATGAATTGGATTATAGGACCTGGAGGAAGGTTTTTTTGTCAAATAACTTGTTAACTGACACTTAAGCTTCTGTTAGAAAATAGAGGAAGATCACTTAACATAGGATGGGAATGCTTGAAGTAAAATACAATATACAGTGAGAGCGATAAGGGAAGCTGATGAAATAAGGATAGTGGTCTGTGTGTATTGAGGTTCAGAGTAAACAGATACCTCATCAAAGTTATGAAATGGAAGTAGTTTTAGGTCACAACAACAACCTGACAGCTCACATTAGACCAGTAAATATAGAAAATTTGTCAAGGTAACTAATGCTGGTAAAGGCATTATTGGGGTGGGAAACTCATATCTCAGACAACCAAGGTCATCCCACTTGCACTGCTGATCTAGCAATTTTTCACCTTCCACACTTTGCCTCTGATCATTATGACAGGAACCCACAATAAGGATTGTACCCCATGAATAACAACAATACACATTTTATTGGTCTCTCACGGACCAGCCAGTGTAGAGGGTTTGGTATTCAAGGGGATGAGGATGGATGATAAATATTGCGTCTAGCTAATGATTCATTATAGCTTTATGTTTCCTGGAAACAAATGGATGTGGACATCGATCCAAGACAACAATTAATGCCTACAGCTTGTGGGTCATCACAAGCCAGATTTAGCCTAAGATGCACATATCAATGGGAAGGAGTTAATGGGTCTAGGTGTCCAGCTTGCAAATATGTATTTCTCAATCTCTTGATTATAATATCTATGAAAACCAAAACTACTTGGAAGTTGGAAGGAAAGGGAAAATGACTCTACCTCAATTGATTTTTCACTCTTAAGGAGACAAGCAACCGAGATAAGGGCAGCAACTGATGACCCGATCAAATACAGCTTCAAAAGGTTAACGCGGCTGCGCTTTCGACCTTCACAAAAACAAAATGAGATAAACATTCATTTTCAAAAACCCCACATCTGAAAGCAATACATATCGACAAAAGGATGTTTCAGCCTACCTAATTCTCCAATTAAAAGAGAGATAAAGAAAATAGCATTAGAAGAAACAGAGAGTCTATCAAGAGTGTCCTCTTCCACTGTGGATACAAATAGAACTGCTGCAACTAGAAATTGAATAAAACCCTGCAATGAATTGTTCAAACATAATCAGACAGAAAAAAAATTAAAATATAAAACAATTAAATACAAGGATGGCAGCCAGTATGCAGATAAGTGTGTTATTTGAAATATCTGGACCATGTACCTGAGTAACATAGAACAAAGGATTACAGACTGCAGCTAGCACACAGGACTCTTGGCTGTAGTGTTAGAATTTAGAAATCAATCAAATCAAGCCGAACAACCATTGTTCAAGCTTAAGTTTGAATTTTTATTTAGTTTCAAGATAATCCAATTGAATTTGGACGAGCTTTAATTAGGTCTAACACAAGTTGAACAACTTGATTCTTTTACATATATTTTATAATGCTTTTGTATTTGCATGCTAATTAATTAAAATTTCAAATCTTATCCAACACAAAAATGGGTTCTAGCTTAGTTTGATATGTTTAACAAACCGAGATTTTAGCTATTAATCTCCAATTGAGAATCAAGTGTCAGAGTAGTTTGATTTGTTTTATACTCTTACCTCCCTACCTAAATTCATCTGTTGCGTAGTTAATTGTTCATTTCTTTTATCCACAATTTGACTACAATTATTCAATTCCGTGTACTGCTACATTGAGCTAAAATTTTTCTCACAAAATTCTCATAAGAAAAAAATGAAAAAGATAAAATAAATTTCCTTTCATGCTGTACTTCTCTCTTCCCCAATATGCATTCTGAGTCTCCCTTCTATCCTTCCACATTTCCTCTCCATAAATCACCAAATAAATCGACGGGGGGCGGGGTGGGGTGGGTGGGGGACGTGGACGAATACCTGGGTTATGATCAACCCGCAGAGACGAGATTTTCCTTCAGCTACCTTTTTATATCCTTCAAAAAAAATTGAAAAACATAAAAATCCGCAGAAACTAAAATCACACGCAATTCTTAAGATTCAGGGGCATAATCGCAGAAAAATTGGTTGGAAAATTGATAAGGAAAACGTACTAGAATCGACCACCATGCGGTACGAAAAATCAGAACCATCCGTTCCAGAGGGCCTCCCATTCACAGATTTTCTTTGACTCATTTCTATCCCTTTTCTATTTCAACTTCTATTTTCTGCGATTTTCTCCACTTTTTCTCTACTACGATTTTGCGCCCTTCGATGTTCGTTTATTCTTTTCTACGAAAATAAGGTAGAATGCTTCTTTTGTTAAATCGCTAGTTGGAAATTACCGTCTTCTGGAAAGTGGGGGTTAGATTAAACGCGCTTTTTCGGCTGTAAAATTTCATGCGTTTGAGATTTAAGGGAAAATTACTAAAACCTCCATAAAATAAATTTTTATATCTAAAAAACTCATAAAATAATTTTTCAATCTAGCATATCCATTTCACAAATTTTTTATTTCAAAAAGTCCAACTATTAATTTGTACTCAATTTTTGGATAAAATTACCCCCGAATATCTCACATTAGAAAATTTTTGCATTTATCAAAATTAATTCTTTTTTACTTTCTTTGTAGTGAAAATTAGAAAAGTTATTTATAAATTTTAAAAAAACTTTAGTCTTTGGTTTAGTTCATTTGATTTTAGAATTTATAAGTATTTTTATTGTAATTTATTTATATTTAAAAATTAAAGAAATATATTTTTTCATAACTTTTAATTTATTAAACTTAAAATCATCATTAATAGAAATCAATTCAAAAACTTAAAGAAAATATTCTGTTAAAAAGCTAATTCATTAAGTTTTTAAATTTAATAAGTTAAGGATAATTTAAAGAATTTAATAAATTAAGGGTGATTGAGTTAAATAAATTTGTTGGTGAGAATGAAAAATGTTTTAATAGGCTTCTTAAATATAATAATATATTTTAAGTAGTTTTTAGTAATTTTTCCTATGAGATTCAATAATTTTGCCTTTAAAAACGGCTTTTTGCTCAAATACTGAAGTCTTGAATTTAAAGTTCATAATAAAATGTATAGGTTTATTTTTATTATAATTTCTTTAAGCATGTCTTGATTTATATTTTCAATTATATATAATAATAATAATAATAATAATATATTATTATTATTATTATTATTATTATTATTATTATTATTATTATTATTACAACTACGACCACATTGTAAAAAATTTAATTAGTTATCCTTCCCCAAAATTTTTGAACTAAGATCATTCCTATGTTATTTAATTTTCCACGAAATGCCAACTATAATTTGCCATCAAAAATACCAATTACATGATATTTTGACCGAAGCACTATTAAATTAAATTATTACATCGATTCAAAATTATATCATTTTTTTTTTTTTTTAATTCAAATTCAATCAAGAACTTGAGTTGCCGTTTTCATTTGTTGAAGAGCTTTAGAGAATTCAATCAATGGTCCAAAGACCATACATATCCTATATCAATCAACTCTTTCATGGTTCAGTGGCATGTAGTCAAGTAGCATCAATATTCTTTACTATGTAGAATGTCTTGTGTTCGCGTCTAAATTGACTTATTTGTTGCATATTATGTGCATTATGTGTGGTTTATATTTTAATTTATATGATTTGAGAATAGAAAGTTATTATTTTGTTGAAATGGTAAAAATTCATCATTTGTAATGTTTTTTGAAAACAAAAAAAATCCTACTCTTTCATGACCTCTTAGAAGACATTTAAAGCCCTCCAAAGGATATTTGTCTAGTGGATTAATGAAAAAAGTTTGAATTGATCCTCTTCCTTTGGGTGCAATTTCAATTTAATCATGCCTAGTTGCCCTTCTAATAACATGATTTTATTTTTATTTTTATTTTAAAAAGAAACAATAACTATTAACTATATCGTTACATTTCAAATAATTTTTATTCATCAATAATGAATTGATCCTAACAAATAAGAATATAACAAATTCATATAAGCACTTCATATACAATTAAGCACCCATCTGTAACATTTGAATTGCAGAAAGTTATACTTGTAGGATTTTAAAACTCTAAATTAACCATTTAGACAAGACTTCATTCAAAGTCGTTGTTTTATACCGTTACTTAACTAATTGAACAAGACATCATCGTCATCATCAGCCATCATTCTGTAATCTAAACTGTCACTAATTGACAATGTAAGTGTCATATTGTACTTTATTTGTGTAATGCCTTTCATATAGATGCAATATAAATATATTGACGGTTACCGTATGCGATTCTCCTACACATAAGTACTTTTTAAATATAACATACTATTATTTTAAAAAAATTATCATTTAGTATAATAAAAGTTAATTAATAGATTACCTATATTAATAATTTTATTATAATCACGATGCAATTAATATATATAATATAAATCTATAGGAAAGATATTATTAAATAAAATACTTTGAATAATAAAGTCTTTTTTACCCAAAGTACCACAAAAAAAATCTCTCGCGGGTGTTTTTTTTTTTTTTTCCCTACTTCATCTGTGCACTAATGGATTTAAGATTATTCAACTCAAGTTTCATCATTCCAAAAAGTAATAATATTTATTTCATTTTTGTTGGAAAAGGTTTTGATTCAAGTTGTCAAATGAATCTATTGTAGATTGGATAGTTGCATATTTTACTATCGGAGCATGTAAGGGGCCAAACCTAGAACTATAAAAAAACCATGTCAGGGTTGCCGCGAGAAATTTCTTTGAAACTTTTCGATGTCTAAATAAGTAAGGGTGTAAAAGTCATACAACCCTTAACAAAAGATAACTATAAAACTAAGATACTATTGAATAAATGTTATAAAATGTGAATGGTTATACTCTCTAAATTAAAATAGAAAAGAAAGAAAACGTAATACGTTTATAAAGATAGAAATCTAGTTATGAAAACAAAAGATAACTATAAAACTACGAGAATATTGAATAAATGTTACTAAATGTGAGTGGCCGTACTCTCTAAATTAAAAAAGAAAAAAGAAAGAAAACAAAATACATTTATAAAGACAGAAATCTAGTTATGAAAACAAAAGATAACTATAGAACTACGAGAATATTGAATAAATCTAGTTATGAGATACGTGAAAGAAATTGGCCCAAGAAAGATGATGGGCAATTGTGTCTCACTGAGCACCGACTGGCTTAATCCAAGCTAGTTGGCCTGCATACGGTGAAGCTGATTCCACGTGTTGAAAAATTTGAAAATACCTACATAAATAGGACCACTCTAAAGTAATTTGATCACATCCAAAAGAAAATTATGTAAAAAGTTGTACATGTCGGAAAATAACTCATGAATACAATGAACTTGAAAACAAGAAAAATTGCAAATTTAGTTCACCAATTATTGTCTCTTTCGATTTTAGTTCCCATTTGGGGCTAGTACATATGATCTATTGATTATTAATTTTTAGCACATTTAGTACATTTTTTTTAGCAATTTCAATCCTTTGGGCTGATTAATTTGAAATTGAGCGTGCCAATTATCTAGTCACCAACAATTGGCCTTTAATTTTGGATATTTTATGCCATGTAGCATGTAGAGTTCACGTCACCAAACCTGGTAGTGCCAAGTTAGAAGAGAAAAAAGAAAACTAAAATAAAAATGTTAACAAAAAGTTGCACCCAAAATAAAATTTTATAAAAAATAGAAACCCAAATCCCCCTCCCCCCATTTTCATCTTTCATCTCTCCCATCCTCTTCATTCTTATTCTTCATTTCACCTTTCTCTTTTTTCTTCTTCTCTGGTTGCTATTCAATTCCATCATCCTCAAGCTCGTAAGCTTCGGTAAAGGCCCTTGAATGCTCATGTGGCGACAGATGCTTGGTGAAGACCTCATGGATCGACATGAACCTTAGTAGAAGATTTGCAACCTACCCAAGATTAATGTAAGTTACATTTTTAGAATGGGGTTTAGGGTTTTAAAGTATTAATTTTAAATTTTGATTAGGGTCAATTTTGCTAAAGAAATGGTTGTGGACTCTTTGAATAGGTCGATTTACCCATGTGTGCAAGGGAAAAAAGCATTATCCTAAGTCTCTTACGCAAAATCAGTGAGTTGCAGGCTAAGAATGAAAAATTGAAGAGGCATAAGTTGAACTAGAGATTAGCTTGCAAAGTTTTCATATTTGGGGTTTTCATTGTAATGGTGTTGGTCAGGACTATTTTGGTAGCCATTATAATGTAATGAGTATTATGATTTTATTTTCTTTTTTTTTTTTGAAGTTTTTTTTTTTTTTTTTTTTTTTTTTGTTTTTTGCTTCTTCTGGAATGCTGAAAGTCTAGTGTATTTTGTATTGGGCAGTTGTTGTAATGGCTGCAATTTTCCTTTGTAATGTAATGTAATCTTGGAATTTATTCTATAATGTTAATGAAGATATTTAGCTAATTTGTTGTCTTTGATTTGTTAATTTTGTAATTGTTTTGACAACTTTGTATGTTGCTTTCTTTTTCTTTTTGTACATTCTTTGTGGTGTTTAGTGGGTATGAGAACATTAGATTTTCATAGGAATTTTGTATCATAGACTAAATAAGACTACTTAGAAGATTGCAAACACTCATAACAAGAGAAAAACAAGGAACCAACAAAATGATCTTGAGAATTAGTAGGATCAAAACCAACAAGAATCGAAATTGCAACAAAGAGATTATAATAAGAGACAAACAAAGATCCAACAAAATGTAAACTGCATTCCCATTTGAAGAGTACTAATATACTTGACAATGTAATTGGGTCTTTCCCAACACAAACAAGTCTAAAAAATGTACACACCACAGCAAGTATCAAAGGTTTAAAATTGTAACAAGTATCAATATCCAATAAACACACTCCAACAGACAAAATATTTCATTTTTGTCATCTTCCACTTGTTCTCCCCCTCCTCGGATTTCTTCTTCTTCTTCCCATTCAATTTATCCATAGCTTAGGTGAGGTTGTTAAGATGAACAACACTTCTTTTTCTTTGTTGAGTTGTCACATTGCTTCTAGATTGTGACATTTGCAACTGTTGGTACATGGAATGTCTAGGTTCCTTCCTTACTTGTTCAAGAGCACTTTTGTTGGTTTCCTGCACAATATAACCACAAACTTAGAGTCAACTACTTTTGTATATTAAAGAAATATTGAATTATGAAATTTAAGTTTATAATTTTGGTTTAATACCTTTGCCTTTCCTTTTGTTCTTGGAGATCTTCTAAGTGCACTAGTCCTTTCACCACTAATTGTAACCTACAAAAAGTATTTTTGCTTTACTTAAAAAGACAACTATAACAAAAAAATTCATATTTATAAGTGCAATATACCTTTTATGCACCCCTAGGAGATCTTGCTGCACCACATCCCTGACTTGAGGAATCAATAGTGCTTTTTGTGACCTTTGAAGACAAATGTGCCAAAATTATGCATTAAACACTATTGGACAATGGCTCCATTTTTCTGCAATGATAAAGACAAAAAAATAATCAACTATTAATATAACCTAGTCTTGCTCAGTTTGTGCACCTTCTTGCTGCTAACTTGAGAAGCCAACATTCCTTTAACTTGTGATACAACATATGACATAAAAAAAAAACAGCCACTAAATTATTGAAACAATATATTGTAACTTGATACAACCAAAATATAATAATGAAACTAAATATCAAACCTTTGATTAGCTGCCAGTAGCTTGAGTAGGCAAAGTTGTTCCATATCTTGGCCATCAAGTGTTAAGTCTGTAATCTCTTCATCTAGAGGATTTGTCTTCAATGGACATTTTCTCTAGTTATGTCCAGTTTGTTTGCATAATCCACACTTTAGGCCCTTAGATCTTTTCTTTAGTGTAGTTGGTTGCTCCTTTACTATGGGTCATCCTCTACCTCTTTTTTTCCCATTTTTCGTAGGTTCCTTCTTGCCTTTGTTGGCCCTCCTTTTGTCTTTTTGAACTTTGGAGGAAGTGGAGGTATATAAATGGTCTCTCCCCATAAATTTTGACCATTTATACCTGTTATGGCACTCTTATAAACTCTTTTATAGCATGCAATAGTATAGCAATTAGAGACAAAGAACTTGGAATCCTACCTTTGATTGCATATTGCACCACAAACATGAAGGCAAGAAATCCTTGTTAAGTTCCATTTTTTACAACTGCATCTCTGTCTCCAAATCTACACAATATTGCCCTCCATATATGTGTGTGACGTGGTAGTTTTATTATCAAATTTTCTTAGGATTCAATCTCTTATTTATTATATTTTCATTCAAGATTTCCATGATGCCAGGGCATAGATCATTCCTCCAAGTTTTGGCCATATTTCTACTTTTTTGCAACCTAGTCATTATGTACTCTCTTGTCCACTCAAGCATTGTTAATACGTTCTTCTATCTAGCATGAAGAATGGCATTATTGAAGGATTCACAAAAATTATTTAGCACCATATCACATTTAGAGAATGGAATAAAGTGTGAATTTACTCCATTGTGAAGGAGGATTATTGCTAAATGACTTTGTAGATGTAGGATATAGGTTAGTCATTACTTGCATGTGCAGCTTAAACTCAACCATTGTGCTGTTGGCCACTTTTTACATAACATCCTTAAATCCAACTCCTAAAACCTAGCATTAATGAAGTTCTTTCACATGTGCCTAACATAAAACCTACGTTCTAACCTTGGAAAAACCTCATTAAAGGTTTGAATTAACCTCTTTTGCTTATCAGACATAGAAGTAAATTCATGTGGCTTAGCTATTTGAAGATTTTGTTTCAATATAGTTAAAAAACAACCTTAAGTGTTTGCTACTTTCCTATTCATCACTGCATATGCTATTGGAAATGGTTTATTGTTGGGGTCAATCCCAACAGTAGTTAGAAGGACTCCCTTGTGAGGGCCAGTGAGGTGACAACCATCTACACCTAAAATGGGCCTACAACTAGCTAAGAACCTAGATTTCAATGCCCCAAAGCAACAATAAAAGTGTGTGAAGGTGTTTTCCCTACTACTATCATCCATTCCTACAATGATGGTTAACCCTAGGTTTGTTCTCCATAACTCAGCTACATAATCCCAAGTTTGGCATTTGAACTTTAGGATTACCCTTAATCATCTAAAGTGCCTTTTTCTTGGCTTTATAGGCTTGATGCCAAGATACACTCACTTTTACTTCTATCTCTAGCTCATGCCTAAACCCATTAATTATCCTTTTTAGTTTAATTTTCATTTTGTTTACAAACCTCTTAGTAAGGTAACTAGATGTGGCATTAGAAACATCATATGTAGGCTGGCATGTGTGTGTAGGATTATATATGTTAACCTGGAAAGTTGACTCATCCTGCACTTTATATGCATGCATTTTCCACCCCCCGCCCTTTGAATCACATTTTGCATATACTCTCTTTTTATCATTCTTCTTTACTTTGACGTTTCTCATGCTTTGAATGGCTTTGGCATGAACAACCTTTCTAAAATTAGTCTTGTTCCTAAATTTCATGCCTAACTCAAATTTAGGAGTATGTTTTTGGTTATAATTAAAGAAAGGTGCATGAGGAGCAAGTGTTTCAACATCTGAGCTTACCTCACTGTCTAAAGGCATGTCACTGTCTCCCAAAATCCCCTCTTTACTTTCACTATCACTATCACTTCCATTTTCGTCCTCTTCTCTGTCTCTCTCAGTGATAAGTGGTTCCTCATTCCTAACCCATTCCTCATCAGGGTCAATAAATAAATCATACAGCACATCATCATTTTTCCCCATCACTGTTAACCTTAGAAACATATAAAGGGTTACTATCAATGTAGTTATTGTCTTCATTACCATTAAAAGTTTTAGGTAAACTAATAAACTCAATGTAACTCCCCATCAACCTAATATCCTTATTAAATTATGTTTTGGATTGTGTTTGGGATTGAGATTGGATTTGGGATTTTGTTTGGGCATTAGACTGTCTTTAGGACTATGTCGGGGCTTCAGAATATGTTTGGGCTTCTGATTGTCTTTGGGACTATCTTTGAGTTTTTGTTTGGGCTTTAAACTTTGTTTGGGATAGTGTTTAGGTGTGCATCAGGGACTGTGTGTGTGCTTGGGTTTGGGACAAGGCTAGTCTTTAGGTTTGGGTTTGGGATTATACTTGAGATTGGGTTTGAGATTTGATCTTAGTTTGGGATTGAGATTGGACTTGAGATTGGACTCGAGATTGAACTTAAGATTAGGATTGGCCATGAGACTGGGATTTTGTCTCTACATATATCTTGACCTCATGATATTTTGCACAAAATTCACCAATTTGTTTAAATTTTGCATCATTTGTAATTAACTTGAATGAACCATCAAATTTATGGTAGAACTTCCTTGGGGTTTTCAACTTAGCACTATCACAAAAGGTAGTTTATACTCCTAGAGTTCAGAATATCCAGCAAGAAGTAATCAAACTTTGCCACTTTTCCATTTTTGTACACATAAAGGAAGGCAACATCACAATAACCACAATAAAATAAAGACACAGTTATTTTTCAAGAATTTGCCTCCGCATGTACATAACAAAAGACAAAAAGAAAATAATAAATAAGATCTTTCACATTCGCAGAAAGTATATTCACAAACCCAAACACCTTACATGCAACTTACTAGGATAGGGACCACAAACTAGACATATTACAACAACCATATATCACTTTTACAAATTTGATAGAAGCATTATGCCCAAACGTACAAAGATAGAAGTTCACACAACACTCAATATTCAAACATTCGTAGTGAAAATAATTAAAAATTAAGTGTGGTCCCGAAAAAGCAGTAAATAGCAAAGACACGACAACTTTCAACTATAATAAAAGCAAAAGTGGCCCCTTTACCTAAATATTCAAATATAAGTAGCAAAAAGGCAGCGTTCTAGCATGTGGTTTCGTAAATCTTAAATTTGTTTTTTCATAAACAGTACAAAAACATGAGTATATAAACACATATCATATAGAGGAGGTTGCAAATGAATCTCTTCAGGCTTGCGGTCCAACATTTTTTTCCAACAGCACCACGAGCATGAATGAAGCACCATGAACAGGAAAGCTCACTTCAATCTGTTAGGGTTTTGGGTTTTTTGTCTCGATTTTACTATTTTGTATTAAGATTTTTGGTTTTCTTAGTGAAAGTTTGTGATTTCTGGGTGAAATTTAGGGTTTCTTTGTGGAATGTCTTGGGGAGAGGGGCACCATGGGTAGGGTTTTTTTCTTTTGGCTATCGATTTGTTTTCTCTCCTACTGATTCAAGGGCTTTGATTTTGTGTTTTGAAGAGTTTTAATTATGCAGTATTTTTTCATATTTATATACGCGTTTTTAGTTTTGTAGTTTTTGTAGGTTTTCCAGATTTATTATTAATTATTTTTTATAATTTAAAATTTTTTGTTGTTTATTTTATTTTATTTTAGTTTTCTTTTTTCTCTTTTGACGTGGCACTAGCAGGTTGGGTGATGTGGACTCTACATGCCACATGGCGTAAAATATCCAAAATTAAAGTCCAATTGTTGGTGACTGGACAATTGGCAGGCACAATTTCAAATTAATCCGTCAAAAGGATTGAAATCGCTAAAAAATGTACTAAATATACTAAAAATTAATGATAAATAAATTAAATGTGCTAATCCCAAATGACGTTAAGCTAAAATTGAAAGAGACAATAGTTGGTAAACTAAATTTGCAATTTTTCCCTTAATAAC
The DNA here is from genome assembly GCA_014898725.1 of Jacaranda copaia. NCBI lineage: Eukaryota > Viridiplantae > Streptophyta > Magnoliopsida > Lamiales > Bignoniaceae > Jacaranda > Jacaranda copaia. The sequence goes on from JACGDI010005823.1 coordinate 1,693,713, forward strand.
CATTTCCTTCTTCTTCTTCCTATTGTTTCTACTATCCATTCATATATTTCCCAAATTATCTACATCAAATTTCAAGGCTCGAAATCTCCCAACGGGCATGTGACCAGGGCCCTTTGATGTCATTAAGGTTAGGAACTCGGGGAGTAATCTTGGGCTGCACCCTGGATGCAGCAAGGAAAATTCTTAAAATTCACGACCGGCAGATCACGGCCCACTACACGCCAAAAGCAACTCTGATCAAATATTCTAATCTCAGGAAATTCTCTTTTGTAGGCGACTGACTGCAGTCCACATTGGAGATCCAAAAGACTTTGGATTCTCTGGCTTGCATGAGAGAGAAAATTCATGGAGTGCACTAGGACTCCGATGATTGCTGATTTCGTTCGTGTTCTTCATGGGCTTGGGCTGGATTTCTAGGGTCAGAGAAGCTGCAAAATGAATAAAGAAATTGTATTTAAAAAGGGATCTGATTTTGATCTTGGATTCCCTATTCCAAGAGACAAGAGTGTTAGTAATATATTTTGACCAAAAAAATTTGGATGAACAAATGGGAAGTAATTTGTCAATCTATTTTTTTATGTTTCCTATCCAATATCATTGTCTGGTTATGTTGCATAATGTATATAGTATGTGCATAAATAATAACTTTTCTTTCCTCAGCTGTCACTTTTCTTCAAAGAATACATTGCAATAAATTGCACTTTACGTAACAAAAATTTTGGTAATAAAGATAAAATTTGTTACATATATTAAATTTATTGTAAGAAAATTAATTTTTTTGTTACAAATAACGTTTTCTTAAGTAACAAAATAAAAATTTAGTTACCTTTAATTCAAATTAGTTACTTTAAATTTTGTATATTTGTAACTAAATAATAATTCGTTATGAAAAATATTATTTTGTTATATATAACAATTTCTGTCATATAGCAAGATATATTTATAACAAAACTTGGTACTTTTTGTAAAAATAAAATATTTGTTACAAATAAAATATATTGTAACAACTTTTTAGTTACTAAACTTTAATTAACTTCCCTCCAAAATTCATTCACTCCAAATGTCAATTGTACACATACGGTAACAATAATTTTTGTTATTAATTATAAATAAATATTAAATTAAATTTTTACTAATACTTGTGGGTTGGGCCTTTGTTCAAGAAATGGACTTCACAATAATATAAAGAATTTGTTAATTGGACTTGACCAATTTTTAGTGAATTATTATTGAACTGGGTTTTATTTTAAGGAATGAGTCTGAAGAAATTTGAAGTGAATAATCCATTAACTGGGCTAATTTCTTTAAAATATTGGGTTTTATAAATTTTTTGTGAATTATTCAATGAATTGAGAGCTTTCATTTATGAAATAGATTTGATCATTAGGCTTTATTTTAAGAGTTGGTCTTAAACAAACTTAAAGTGAGGTAAATGATGAATCAAACTTTTTTCAAGAAATTGAGCTTTTTTTTTAATATATATTAATTGGGCTTCATATTAGTTCAAATAATTGATTACTTTGAGTTGACTAGTTTTTTATTTTTATTTTTAACTAATTGGGCCTAACTAATATTTTAGTGAATTGACAAATTGGGCTTTAGTATAACTTAAAGAATTTGTTAATTGGGCTTTACCAACTTCTTTTTCATTAATTAAGCTTTAATAATTCTCTTAGTAAATTAATGAATTGGATTTCCAAATGAATTGAATATGACATTAGCTTAAAGAATTGATTAATTTTGCTTTTACAACTTTTCTTTTATTCATATGAGTTCATCAATTTTTTAGTAAATTAATGCCATTTGGTATAAAATGATATCAAATTGCAGAGTTGATTAATAGGGCTTTAGCAACTCTTTTGTTTATTAATTGGGCTTCACTAATGTTATAATAAATTGGTATCATTATAGGGGTGGCAATTTGTGTGGGTCGTATGGGTTTGGGTTGGATTGAAGTAAGGATATAATATTAATTTTATGAGCTCTAATCCAAACCAACTTAAATGACAACCTAAAAATATTCAACACTAACCTAACTTGAATTGTATCATGTCATGTTTGGGTCGTCTTAATTTTTATTTGGTTAACTCACCAACTCAAATTCACCCAATCGAACTTGTCAATTTGATTTAAAATAATTATTTCAAACATTTATTTTAATTTTAAACCCTACTGTGAATATATATATGTACACACAAAATTATTTTTTTATGTTTTATAAAACCACACACGCCATGCCCCCCTCCATATTTGTTGCCTATTTAGTATAATTTTAATATAAAAATATCTATTTTTTCTTAACCATTTCACATATTTACAATTCAATTTAGATAACTTTTTATCATCATATGTTGTTATTTTTCTTGTTCTTTTTCATTCTTTTCTTTTCTTTTTATTCTCAATTCTCTTCTTCCATTATTTCATATATTTCTCATTTTACACACACATATAAATTTATCATTATTTCATAAATTCTCATTTTATAGATATTTCTATATATAAATTTATCTATAAAATTTTAAATAATTTTTATTTTTATCCTTTTTCTTTCTAATTATTCATACACATATACCTATTTTTTATATCTATACTTATTCACATATATTTAATAAACACACACATATATATATATATATATATAAATTTATCAATAAAATTCAAATTACTTATATTTTATCCATTTTTTCTATTTATTCATTCCAAATTAAATAATATTTAATATTTATAAAAATATATATTTATATATATAATATAATATTTTAGTTATACTTATACACATATATAGTATATATATATAAATTTTAATAAAATTTAAAGAAGATTGATCATATATTTATCATTTTATACATATATAAATTTACCATTATTTCTCATTTCTCACTATTTCATATATTTTTATTTTATAGATATTTATATATAAAAATTTATCTAAAAAATTTTAAATAATTTTTATTTTTATCTTTTTTCTTTCTAATTATTCATACATGTATACTTATTTTTTCTATTTATACTTATTCACATATATATAATATACGTATATATAAATTTATCCATAAAATTTAAATTATTTTTATTTTATCTAATTTTTCTATTTATTCATTCCAATTTAAACAATATTTAACATTTATAAAAATATATATAATATACTTTTTTATTCATACTTATATACATATACAGTATATATACATATATATTAATTTTAATAAAATTTAAAGAAGATTCATCATGTATTTCTCATTTTATACATGTATAAATTTATCATTATTTCTTATTTCTTATTATTTCATATATTCTTATTTTATACATATGTATAAATTTATTTAATGAATTTGGATGGCAATGCAATTTTGTTTCCCTCCAACTTTGTATTCCCTCCAAAATTTGGCCCACAAAAAATGTTAACAATTATTTTTATTATTAGTTTGACATAATAATAGTAGGCATTTTTTGTCTTTGTCTTGCCTAGTTGGCAACATATATGCCCTTTTTTTTTTTGTAATTCCAAATATATTATATATAATTTATATATACACATATATATACAAATCTATTATATATATTTATGTATTACATATCATCATTTTTCCTCCAACACAAATTTTTTTTCCCAAAACACCCTCTATGATCCTTTATTATCCCCAAAACTTTTTCATTTTTCAATATACACATACATATATTATATATACATCATATATATATATTATAACCACTCAATTCTATTTTCACCAAAAACATCTTATAAAAAAGTATTGATTTGACTTTTATTCTAAAAATAATTTCTCTCAAAATATAAACAAACATGCACATATATACATATATTTATATATAATCATAATTATTTACTAATTAAAAAATAAAAAAATTTAATCTACCATATTAACAATATTCTTTTAACTCACTTGGTTGGCATAACTTTGAATTTAAAAATATACACACACACAAATATATATATATATATATATATTTATATGATTTATAATTATTTACTGATTAAAAAATAAAAAAATTAATCTACTATATTAACAATATTCTTTTAACTAAGAACTTGCTTAGTTGGCACAACTTTGAATTTAAAAATAGGCAAAATTGTAATTTTCGTCCTATAATTTTACCTCAAATAGTTTTTGGTCTTATAAATTATATAATATCAATTTTAGTCCTATAAATATTAAAAATTATCACTTTTAGTCTTTTTTTCGTCGGTGTCAATGAAAGTCGCCGGAAAATGTGACATAGAAGTTTGGGTGTGTGGTAGTTTATTATTTTTGCCATGTTGAACTGTGAAGTAGGCATTTTTTACATTTTTCTTGCTTAGTTG